>OZ012701.1:24539690-24567190 GCA_963942565.1 Maea johnstoni | reverse complement strand
AGGGAGGTGTAAGGTTAATAGAGTGGTTGGAATTTATGTACAAAACATATGTGATATTTATATATCCTCATACCTATGTCGCACGATTCAAATCATCACCATCATCGTCGAGTTGGATTTGTTTATAGTGATTGACTATACCTTCATTATGTGTGGTATTAATGATGATGATAATAATAATAATAATCATAACAAAAATAATAATGATAACAAAGGTACTACTACAACAACTACTACTACTACTACTACTACTACTACTACTACTATATACTACTACTAATGATTATTATTATTATTATCATTATTATTATGATTATTATTACTATCGTTATTATTATTATTATTATTATTATTATTATTATTAATAATACTATTATTATTATTATTATTATTATTATCATTATTATTATTATTATTATTATTAGTAGTAGTAGTAGTAGTAGTAGTAGTAGTAGTAGTAGTAGTAGTAGTCGTACATATCCGCTTTAGAGACCCTATGAAAAGCCTCACATGAAGAGAAGGTATGTAAACAAACCTTTCTTGATCTCATGACAGGCACCAGTCTGTGTTTGAATTAAGGAGGATTACATGTACACGTTATCGCTTTATCTGTAGTAACTTAGAAATCTCAGGTCTCAAGTGGATCAAGACCTCATTCTATACACTGATAATGCACGCAGGAATACCAGGTGATACTGGTTGACTTACGGACACACACACATACATACATACATACATACTGACACATACATACATACATACACAAACACACTCACACATACATACTTACATAGAAACATACATACATATATACATACATGTACACATTTATACACACATGTATACTCACATACATACATACATACATACATACATACATAAACACACATCATACATACATGCATTCATACATACATACATACATTAACAATACATACATACATACATACATACATACATACATAAACAAACAAATACATACATACATAAATACATAGGTACATAGATACATACACACACATAAATACACACATGCATACATAAACACACACATACGTACATACATACATACCTGCATGCATACATATATACAAGCATACATACATACATAATACATAGACACATACATACATACATACTTACATACAAACATACATACATAAAATACATACATGCATGCAAAGATAGATAGATAGATAGAGAGATAGATATATAGATATATAGATAGAAAGATAGATAGATAGATACATACATACATTCATGCAACACACATACATGTATACATACATACATTCATACAACACACATACATTTATACATACATACATACATACATACACATACATACGTACATACATACATACATACATCTATGCAGGCAAACATAAACACATACATACATTTGATTCCTGCACCAGTCGACGGGTTATACAACCTGCCCGGTTGTACAAACACCCATCTGAGTCTCTCTCTCTCTCTCACACACACACGCTCTCCCTCTCTCTCTCACACACACACGCTCTCTCTCCCCCCCTCTCTCTCTCTCTCTCTCACACGCTCCCTCGCGCCCCCTTTCTCACTCTCTCCCTTGCATTCTCTCTCTCCCTTGCACTCTCTCTCTCTCTCTCTCTCTCTCTCTCTCACACACACACGCTCCCCTCTCTCTCTCTCTCTCTCTCACACACACGCTCTCTCTCGCCCCCTTTCTACTCTCTCTCCCTTGCATTCTCTCTCTCTCTCTCTCTCTCTCTCTCTCTCTCACACACACACGCTCCCCCCCTCTCTCTCTCTCTCTCTCTCACACGCTCTCTCGCGCCCCCTTTCTCACTCTCTCTCCCTTGCATTCTCTCTCCCTTGCACTCTCTCTCTCTCTCTCACACGCTCTCTCGCGCGGCCTAACTGAAGTATCCCGGACCCACCCTATAGGGGAAGAAAGAGGCTATATATATACATGTTCCCTATAGAATCTAGCCCCGCAGGGTTCCAACGATCAAAATACATCGTCAGAACCCAATACAATTTAGCCCCGCAGGGATAAAAAACGAAATTTAAAACATACCACAAACAATGAGCATAGGAAATGATCATATTGTTCAAAACAATATGATCATTTCAAGAAACAATTGACTTACCTTACTGCAACAGATGACAACAAACACCGCAACACTAGAGCAGGTGCGTCCTGTTTGTTTTGGCCGCCATGACTGAAGGTCACGTGACACGTAAGAGAGAGAGGGACAGAGCAATTAAGGCGGCTCCACATTGACACCATGAACATGCTAATAAATCAAATGGGCAATAGCAAATGGAAATAAACGGCAGAAAGCATATAGATATGAGAAAAAAACGAAAATAACAGAAGAACAAATGTTTAAAAATTGTAAAAAAATTAATAAAAAAATACTACTCAAAAAATAACTATTTAAATGAATTAAAACATAACAAATTCAATTTTTTTTATGGGGGAGACCCCCATACCCCCCTCTTTATGGGGGAGACCCCCATACCCCCCTCTTCCTAAGAAATGATTAATAAATAAACAATACATAATAAAGAATAGAAATATGATTTTAAAAAAAGGAAAAAAAGGATAATAAACTACAAATTAAAAATGAACAATTCATGAAATAAAATTACTTACATTACATCTGGATTGGAGGTGGAGGAACATTGTTGGGCGCCACTTCTGTTGTGTTGTACTCAATGGAAATATCTTCTATGAATGCGGCAAACAGGTCTCTGTGTTTGTTGTTCCACCGGTACATGATTTCATCCAGATGGCTGGCAAACATTTCGGATTTTGTGCCATACATGCGTTTGAAGTGGTTCTTAGCATGGGCCCAAAACCCCTCAATTGAGTTTGTGTGGGTACCATCAACCGGGTTCACAAATGTCTCTGTGTGATTGACAGATTGGTGATGATACCCAATGGCGGCAAGATTGTCATAAACAACATAACAATCTGAATAGATAGTGGCACCCGGAATTATGTGTCTTTGGATTATAGGTTGAATAGTGTCTCGCTGCCTGTTTTCAACAGTAAAAATTAAAACTTTTTTTGAATCCCTCCCAATTGCTCCAAAAATCCATTGTCCCTCACCTCTAAATCTTCCCCTGTTATACTTTCTTTTAGTTCCAAATTTGGCCTCATCAATTTCAACTATATCCCCATTTTGACCTAGAAGAACTGGAAATCTCAATAAATTTCGACTGAAAATGTCCCTACAGAAATTTGCCCAGTCAATTAGTGATTTCTCTGAAATTGTGCCTTGCAACAAAGTTAAAATTGTCTTTTGAGGGACGTCCAAAATGAAGAAATAAATTACTGAAAGCAAGACATTCAGAGGTAATTTGGAAGATTCAAAAAAGCTTCCCTCCCTGATGGACCACTTCTTCCTGCAGCGACAACACCTCCAACAAAATTTATCATTTTTTCTGGATGTATCTTTTAAGTGAGTTGCCCAGATTCCACAATCATTACAAAATTTACCCCTTTTCAGAAGCCCCTTTTCACGCAAAAAAGTCAGCGTCCTTGAATGATCACCTGAAATTGCCGAAAATTCAAAAAAATTCATTTTAAAATGCCTAAAGATCCAGAAAATATTAATATTTAAAGCACAGTACCTTAAATCTTCGGATGCCACAATTTGAGCGCCGCCCAAACTCGCGTTTATTACGTCAGTTAACAATTGCTTCATCATTGTTGAAACAATTGAGAACGTGAGGCGCCGCCTTAAGAGGCACTTGTTGTGACGTCACTAATGTGCGCACGCACTCAAAAGCAGGAAATCAAAGATGGAGGTCAGTCGGCCGTGCGGTAAGTGCTCTGTTTATATGTTAATTTATGGCCGTAGGGCCCTGCGGGGCTAGATTGTAGGGGGTTCCTTATTCATAATATAATGTTAGGGCCCTGCGGGGCTAGATTCTATAGGGAATGTGTATATATATAGCCTCTTTCTTCCCCTATAGGGTGGGTCCGGGATACTTCAGTTAAGCCTCTCGCGCCCCCTTTCTCACTCTCACTCCCTTGCATTCTTTCTCTCACACACACGCTCCCCCCTCTCTCTCTATCTCTCTCACACACACGCTCCCCCCTCTCTCTCTCTCTCTCACACACACGCTCCCCCTCTCTCTCGCCCCCTTTCTCACTCTCACTCTCTCTCCCTTGCATTCTCTCTCTCTCTCTCTCTCTCTCTCTCTCTCTCTCTCTCTCACACACACCATCTCTCTCTCTCTCCCTTGCACTCTCTCACTCATACTCTCTCTATCTCTCTCTCACTCATGCTCTCTCTCTCTCTCTCTCTCTCTCTCTCTCTCTCTCTCTCTCTCTCACGCATTGGATTTCGCCCTGTCGATGCAGTCTGTTTGACGCATAGCTGCCACTTCGCCATCTATTGGCGGGGTTCTAAATCATTTTGATATCACCTGTGAAGTTGATCGGTATAAAAGGACTTTTCTTCGCATTTCAATTAGGAATATGGAAAAACAAATTACGAATATTACAACAATCGTGTCAAAGTGCCAACTAAAAAATATGATACATCAAATCCAGAAATGCCGAACCAATGAATTGAATGAAGATATTTCCATTGGACATAATTTTGAACAGCTTTAAAACTAATTACTCTTTTACACAAAGGCGTATTCTCAGGATTTGTATATGTTAAAATCATTCATGATATAGTTATGGTTGACAACAAGCTACACACTATACACTAGTGAGCAACCCACATTGCATACTGGTTTATATTCCGTGTTCAACATTTGGCCCTCTGGCCTTAATTTGCCAATCATGATCCCATGTAATCGGCAAATTAAAGAGAGCAGTTAACTGTTGCACATTGACACTATAATGGTAGCCTGGTAGCCAGCGAGGACTGACCGAGGTCAAGGTGCCACGTATACACATAGCATACAGCATATATACACTAGTTGATGACTGCTGTCATCTCGGCTCCTGATGGGTAAAGTTAACAACAGGGCACCTGACAGTATCAATCACAATTTACCCTCTCAATTCCCCAAACAAAGTGTAATAAAGGTATTCAGTTATTTGTCATGGTCTCCCCCCCCCCACATAGAGCTGACATCTGAGTTTTCTGTTGCTGTCTTTAAGTTGCCAATCTTACTTTACCAAATATGTTGGCAATAAATATTGGTAAATTAAAAACAATAGTAAATTAACAGGATTTATGCTATTAAAATCTCTCTCCCCCCCTCTCTCTCTCTCTCTCTCTCTCTCTCTCTCTCTCTCTCTCTCTCTCCATGCATCTACCTTTACTAGTAGCAAATTAATCCATACCATATTTTACGCTACAAATATACCACTCAGGAACACTAAAACCACTTAAGTTAACTCTTAAACATATATATATATATATATATATATATATATATATATATATATATATATATATATATATATATATATATATATATATATATGTATATATATATATATATATATATATGTATATATATATATATGTATATATATATATATATATATATATATATATATATATATATATATATATATATATATATATATATATATATATATATATTCACCTGTTCTGGTGATATATGGTTTTTATCGCATATCGAAGAGCCACTCGCGATAAAAAACATATATCATCCACCTCCATTATGTAACCTATTTATATATATATATATATATATATATATATATATATATATATATATATATATATATATATATATATATATATATATATATATATATATATATATATATATATATATATATATATATATATATATAGTTCATGATGATTTTACAAAACGAAAAATACATGAAAATCTTCTATCTGCATACAGTCTGTGGACTTCTACCCAGGATATCTTAAGATAATGACTCTTTAACATACCCCACCATTAGTGGATACTTGGTATAAGTATATACATAACGGTAGACCATGGTTATTAATGGTAGGACCAATTGTAAGGGGGGTAGTACCATAATACTGTCGATTTTTTTCTGACAAAGTGATGAGCAGGGAGGGCAATTAAATGAGCCGCCCCATGTAATTCATATCATATATTAGATATATATTTTTGTGTCCTGTATGCATTCTTTTGCATCAATATTTGATACTTGCTGGCAAATGCATGATATTAGCATCGCATTTTTATATTATATTTCGGATACCATTGGTTGTTATATCCATTGGTTCCATAATGGATGCGACATTCATAGAGGGATGTCACATCGGATAATGTATTAATTTAGTATGTGTATATTCTCCTATATTTGAAGCATAAATCTTGATGCTATTTATGCTCACAGCTTTGCGGGACTATCAGCAAAGTTGGTGATATTCCTGGTGAATGGTTGGCCAATGAATATCAAATGCGCCCATAATTTGTGATGCATAAGTATTATCTCGTGTCAAATATCAATCGAATTAAATGTTTGATAGATATTTGAAGTATAGTTTAATTAGATATTGGGATATTAGTCAAACAGATTTAATCCCTTTGGTACCATTGGGATCTAAGATGAAAGATGAAATTGCTTTCACCAAAATCGTTGACCTGTGCATTTCCGTATTCAATGTATCTGCATCAGGAGTGGGTACATTTGAAATGGCATTATCAGTACGCTGCTATGGAGCAGTTGCGAGATTATTTTCAAAAATATTGACACATACAATTGTGACTTCACAAAACGTGGCAGTTGGAGTATCTACCACTTAAATGTCGGAGTTGTCATTCTTCTTACCTTTTATTTTAGGCTTGAAGTGACCTATTATGATCATACTGAATATTATCCTTTGGAGTGTGACCTGTTTCTAGGTGCTGAAACCAGTCACCAACGTTTGGTATAATACGTTTGAGACTGGTTAAATAAATTTATGTTTATCCATTCTTGGGAAAACAAATCTGCATACATTGAGTAGTGGTGTTGGGGTCCATATTGGATCTGCCCTTTAAAGACATGGTAGCCCGAGTATGTGGCATCCTGTCACCAATGGTAAGTTGTTGCATTGGTTCATACGATCCATCAAGATTTGGTTCCATGGGTTCTCCGAAGTGGTGTTCCACATGTTCAGACATTAGATAAGATAGAAATATAAGTACGTGGAAATGTCCTACAATGCGACCAGTTAAGAGCATCCTTAACATCAGGCTGATGTTAAGGATGCTCTTAACTGGTCGCATTGTAGGACATTTCCACGTACTTATATACATATATATATATATATATATATATATATATATATATATATATATATATATATATATATATATATATATATATATGTGTGTGTGTGTGTGTGTGTGTGTGTGTGTGTGTGTGCAAAAGCAAAAATACTAGTAGCTAAAAGCGGAATAAATCATAATGAAATCAAATATTTGGATACAAAAAAGGCAAGCGGCTACAGGCAGTGCCGATATGGTAGCGACTGAAAGAAGCTTGAAGCGAATTCCGACTTTCATGAAGCTTGACCTCTCAGTGGTTGACCCTCAGGAACCGGGACTTGAATTTAGTGGAAGCTCGACCGTGCGTAACGTGACATCGGGATCTCCCTGGCAACATGGAGCATGTAGAGATGGGACATCTAATCCAAACAGATCTGCCGGCCAATCAGCGATCGATGTTCAGTCGTGTCACCAAGGACACACGCTACCGATAGTAGTCTGGTCACCCTCCTTCTTTATACCATTTCCAAACGGTCAGTCCAGGAACGTGCGACTTGAAATATAATTGTTATTTTTCGAGTTATCACTTAAAATATCAAGTGAAAAATGGAAATGATAATTAGAATGAATGTTCAGCATGGGCATTTTGCATCCAGGTTTACTGATTATCATAGTCCTCAAAGAGATAATATCATAAATATATATTTTTCTACTGTTTCCCACATGGAAGGAAGCGACTGCGGTATATTCATTGTGTTCGAACTTCAAGAGTGGTTTCTTTATAAACGGTCATTGAAGAGATGCGCGCAGTATGGTAACCTAACGTTCCCTGAACGTCCATCACGGGGAATAAACCGGAAACACCCGCGCCCCTTTATCAATAAGGGTTACATGTGATTTGAAATAAAGCGTATAGCTACCTGCCTGTTTTTGTAAGAAACAAATATTTCGACAAAACAATAATTGGCATGACCAGTGTGCATTCCCATCATCCACAATAAAGTTCTTTTGTGTAAATGCGGAGATCTAAACTAGTGCACATCGGAAAATTAAAACACACACTTATAATATCATGCCTGTACCATGCTAAACAACGAAAACATATTTCAATCTCAATTTTCATCAATGCGAAAAATAAGTGTAGATTTAGGTATAGCTAGGCGCTTTCCAGTAGTCACGCTGTCCTAAAATAACACTTGGAGTCATAAAATAGCACTTTCCCTTTCGTTAGTGCCCCGTCTCAATAGTGCCCTAGCTTGATTTAAATTGTTCGATTAACTAAAGGCTAGTTTGTCTTTAATGTAACCTGGCCATATGTATCAGACATTGTGAATTGACGCTAACGAAGGCTCTGTGAAGACCTTCGATTTCCCATGCGTTGATATCGCAGACATGCGCCATCTATTAACATTAACAGATGTAACTAATGATATATATGTCACAGTTCAGCGAGATTTTCGACATTATTTTTCACGAGACAATAATATTTACTTCTTCTTCTTCCTGAGTACTCGCAAATCCCTATTTACTGGGGACTCTGACAAGGTTGGGCTTAGTGCGATGCGCGACTCGGATGCAAATTGAATCTATGTTGCTTACCTCCTGTATCCGGTTAATATCCAATTCAAAATCAATATGTCAGTCTTATCCTTATAGATAGATACTCTTTATTTCAAGTCGGTAATAATTTTACATAGTAAACACGATCTGCCAGGGCTCTTGCCGCAGTCAATTTGGTTTGTTTCATTTTCTGTGAAAAGTATACACATATCATGCACAAGTCAATTTATTACCTACTTGGAGGTGGCAGAGTAAGGCGGGGATAACGCCAGCTCTTTGAGGACAGAGTTTTGGACACTAATGTCCATCCCTGGAGAATGTTCGAAACATTTACAGCAAGAGGTTTGCATGGCAAACGGAAGTTTGTTTCGACCCCCTGGGGCAACATTTTAGATTATTATACCTCACTTGAAGATCGTAAGCCGTGATTGGCTGACTTAACAGTGAACAATCATCATGTTGCCTGATGCCATCAGTGAGGGCTTCATGTTGCCCGTTGCCACTAGCGACACCTAGCCGGGAATGTGTGAATCACCAGTCATCTGTGACCTTGCTTTGTTTACAATTACAAACAGGGTTTGTTCGGTATAATAAAACAAATATGCCATGCCAGTGTGGGTAACATGATGGAATGTCTCCCCTCGGGAGGATGGTTTTCCCTCGGGCTCCGCGCTCGGGAAAACCATCCTCCCTCGGGGAAACATTACGTCATGTTACCCACAATGGCATGGCATATGTGTATAATGCTAGCCCCGCACTGCCCGACCATTTCCCACTAGCAGGAACTCAATTGACTGTGCATTGGCATATAGTGCTCTACAGTGCTCTACAAATACCTTCCGCCAAACTATGTGATGAGTGCTTAGACGGCGAACCTTGGCTTCTGGCGTGAAGCCAACCGCTCTCTTAATAACTCTAGAAATGATATCATCCTCCTATAATAGATAACCGTGAACGAGTCTACACTGTTCTCTTCTTATGTGTTGAAAAATAATCCTAAACTTGTCTCTCCGTGAATTTATCTCCCACTTTAGGTATAAAGGTACATGGAAATATATGAACATTACAAGTGGCACTATTTCCATATTCTACCAATTTCAAAACCATTGTTGGAATGTTTAGCTTTCACCTTTGGCAAGAAAATAAAATGATTTTTACCACACTAGCTCAAAATCGGAAATAGTGTAGTAGGAATATAGATTCATGTTGATGGAGAATAATTAAGGATGGAATTGAGTACCGGTAATAAGGAACAAAAACAGTTTGGAGAGTCAACTATCATTGGTTTGTTTTACACAGGTAAACATTGACGAGCACGTATGGGCCTGTTATTTGGACGAGCCTGTGATCTGGTAACTGCGAATACGTATATCAAAACCGAGGGGTTTGAAAAATATTTGAAGGGGATGTTAAACCTAATAAGAACAACAACATGCATTTTGTGTTTTTGAAGACTAAGCTTGAAACCATTTAAAGCTTCAAATCTAACAGTTGAGAGATTATCTTCCTAATTAGAACATATTAGAAAAGGAATTGTTTATTTAGAATCCAACCAATAATATCAATTTAAGGAATTAAGTAATTTATGCCGTATTCCTGAGCAAAAATAGATATAAGCAGAATAGATTATTATGAAATCAAATATGTGGATATAAAAAAGCAAGGAAATATAGTTAGAATCAGAATTGATTATTATGAAATCAAATATTTGGATACAAAAAAGGCAAGCTGCCACAGGCAGTGCCGATATGGTAGCGACTGAAAGAAGCTTGAAGCGAATTCCGACTTTCATGAAGCTTGACCTCTCAGTGGTTGACCCTCAGGAACCGGGACTTGAATTTGGTGGAAGCTCGACCGTGCGTCACGTGACATCGGGATCTCCCTGGCAATATGGAGCGTGTAGAGATGGGACATCTAATCCAAACAGATCTGCCGGCCAATCAGCGATCGATGTTCAGTCGTGTCACCAAGGACACACGCTACCGATAGTGGTCTGGTCACCCTCCTTCTTTATACCATTTCCAAACGGTCAGTCCAGGAACGTGCGACTTGAAATATAATTGTTATTTTTCGAGTTATCACTTAAAATTTCAAGTGAAAAATGGAAATGATAATTAGAATGAATGTTCAGCATGGGCATTTTGTATCCAGGTTTACTGATTATCATAGTCCTCAAAGAGATAATATCATAAATATATATTTTTCTACTGTTTCCCACATGGAAGGAAGCGACTGGGGTATATTCATTGTGTTCGAACTTCAGGAGTGGTTTCTTTATAAACGGTTATTGAAAAGATGCGCACAGTATGGCAACCTAACGTTCCCAGAACGTCCATCACGGGGAATAAACCGGAAACACCCAAGTCCCTTTATCAATATGGGTTACATGTGATTTGAAATAAAGCGTATAGCTACCTGCCTGTTTTTGTAAGAAACAAATATTTCGACAAAACAATAATTGGCATGACCAGTGTGCATTCCCATCATCCACAATAAAGTTCTTTTGTGTAAATGCGGAGATCTAAACTAGTGCACATCGGAAAATTAAGACACACACTTATAATAGCATGCCTGTACCATGCTAAACAACGAAAACATATTTCCATCTCAATTTTCATCAATGCGAAAAATAAGTGTAGATTTAGGTATAGCTGAGCACTTTCCAGTAGTCACGCTGTCCTAAAATAACACTTGGAGTCATCAAATAGCACTTTCCCTTTCGTTAGTGTCCCATCTCAATAGTGCTTTAGCTTGATTTAAATTGTTCAATTAACTTATAGAGGCTAGTTTCTCAAAGAGAAATATTGTCTTTAATGTAACCTGGCCATATGTATCAGAAAATGTGAATTAACGCTACCGAAGGCTCTATGAAGACCTTTCATTTCCCATGCGTTGATATTGCAGACATGCGCCATCTATTAACAGAAGATGTAAGTAATGATATATATGTCACAGTTCAGCGAGATTTTCGACATTAGTTTTTACGAGACAATGATATTTACTTCTTCTGTAAACTAGTCAATCCCCATTTACTTGGGACTCTGACAGGGTTGGGATTAGTGCGATGCGCGACTCGGATGCAAATACAATCTGTATTTCTTACCTCATGTATCCGCTTAATATCCAATTCAAAATCAATATGTCAAGTCTAATCTTTGTCGCAGTCAGTTTGGTTTGTTTCATTTTGTTCGAAAAGTATGCGCATATCATGCACATGACAAGACAATTTAATCCCTACTAGGAGGTGGCTGAGTAGGCGTGGGCACAGCGCAGAGGGCAGAGTTTTGGGCAGAGTTTTGGGCACTTATGTCCATCCCTAGAGGATGTTCGAAACATTTACAGCAAGAGGTTTGCATGGCGCCTGTTGAAGTGACTTTTTGTGTAAAGGACTGTCCCGGCATTCAGCCCCCTGAGGCAACATTTTAGAGTGCTAGCCCCGCACTGCCCGACCATCCCCTACTAGCAGGGATGCATTGGCATATAGCGCTCTACAACTACCTTCCGCCAAACTATATGATGAAGTGGAAGGTCAGTCCGTAAAAGTCGAGCCTTGGCTTCTGGCATGAAGCCAATCTCTCTCTTAATAACTCTAGAAATGATATTATACTCATAAATAGATTACCGTGAACGAGTCTACACTGTTCTCTTCCTATGTGGTGAAAAATAATCCTAAAATTGTCTCTCCATGAATTTATCTCCCATGAAAATATATGAACATTACAAGTGACACTATTTCCTTTTTCCATCAATTTCAAAACCATTGTTGGAATGTTTAGCTTTCACCTTTGGCAAGAAAATAAAATGATTTTTACCACACTAGCTCAAAATCGGAAATAGTGTAGTAGGAATATAGATGCATGTTGATGGAGAATAATCAAGGATGGAATTGAGTAATAGGGAACAAAAAAACAGTTTGGAGAATCAACTAACATTGGTTTGTTTTACACAGGTAAAAATTGACGGGCACGTATGGGCCTATTATTTGGACGAGCCTGTGATCTGGTAACTGCGAACACGTATATCAAAACCGAGGTGTTTGAAAAATATTTGAAGGGGGTGGTAAACCTAATAAGAACAACAACATGCGTTTTGTGTTTTTGAAGACTAAGCTTGAATCCTTTTTAAAGCTTGTTTAAAGCAGTTGAGAGATTATCTTCCTAATTAGAACATATTAGAAAAGGAGTTGTTTAATATTTAGAATCCAACCAACAATACCAATTTAAGTAATTAAGTAATTTATGCCGTATTCATGAGCAAAAATAGATATAAGCAGAATAAATTATTATGAAATCAAATATGTGGATATAAAAAAGCAAGGAATATAGTTAGAAGCAGAATTGATTATTATGAAATCAAATATTTGGATACAAAAAAGGCAAGCTGCCACAGGCAGTGCCGATATGGTAGCGACTGAAAGAAGCTTGAAGCGAATTCCGACTTTCATTACGACTTTCATGAAGCTTGACCTCTCAGTGGTAGACCCTCAGAAACCGGGACTTGAATTTGGGGGAAGCTCGACCGTGCGTCACGTGACATCGGGATCTCCCGGGCAACATGGAGCGTGAAGTGATGGGACATCTAATCCAAACAGATCTGCCGGCCAGTCAGCGATCGATGTTCAGTCGTGTCACCAAGGACACACGCTACCGACAGTCGACAGGTCACCCTCCCTCTATATACTATTTCCAAACGGTCAGTCCAGGAAAGTGCGAGTTGAAATATAATTGGTATTATTCAAGCTATTACTTAATATTTCAAGTGAAAAAAGAAAATGATAATTGATATGAATGGTCTGTATGGACATTTTGCATTCACGCTTACAGATTATCATTGTCTCCAAAGAGAAAATATCATAAGATGTATGTGTCTATTGTTTTCCAAATGTGAGAAAACGACTGCGGCCTGTTCATCGTGCTCGAACTTCAGAAGTGGTTTGTTTATAAACGGCAAGAGAAGGGATTTCTTTATTTCATCACAAAAGATGCGCACAGTATGACAACCTAACGTTTCCTGAACGTCCATCACCGGGAATGAAACCCATACAGTACGTTTATTCTCTTTCCACTGAAACCATAGCATCTGCGAGATTTTCATTACATATTCTAGAGAAGAATAAAGAAAGAAAACCAGCCGATATAGGAATATATGGTTTTCACCTTTAACCCTTCCAATGCATTCAAAGCACAAGGTCGCAAAGATTTTTGAAAACCATCTAAACTCTGTCATGTTGGTACTCATTGGAAAGCTCTCACCGAGTATTCTCATATGAGTACCCATGTGCCAGAGTTTCAGTCATTTTTCAGCTTTTTTGCATCATTTTGTATGGCCAAATTAGACACCATCGGCATAGGGGTTAATGTAGGTTCCACGTGTAATTTGAAACAAAGCGTATAGCTACATGCATGTTACAGTTTAGTAAGAAGCAAAAAATTCGACAAAACTACAATTGGCATGAACTATGTACATTCCATTCATCGATTTAATTAGGTCTTTTGTATATTTGCGGAGATCGTTAAATACTTAAAAAATACTCTCACCTCAATTTTCATTAATTGGAACAATAGGTGTAGATTAATAGGTATAGCTGTGTACTTTCCAGTAGCTCCGGTGCCTTAGAATAACACTGGTAGTCATCAAATAGCACTTTCCCTTTCGTTATTCCTCATCTCAATAGTGCTTTAACTTGAGTTGGAGTTGTTCGATAAACTTAAAAATCCAAAATTTTCACGAGAAAAATTGTTTTTTATGTTACCTGTCTATATATATTAGACAAGTGTGAACTAAAGCAATCGAGAGCTCTGTGAGAACTTTGCGATCTCCCACCCATTCATACTGCAGACATGCGCCATCTATAAACAGAAGATGTAACTAATATTTTATGTTTCAGTTCAGTGAAATCTCTGGCTTTAGTATTTTTGAGACAATGATATTTACCTTCTGAATACGCTTAATATCCGATTCAAAATCCATAAGGCAGTCATTTGTTTGTCACAATCAGAAATGCTTTGTTTCATCTTGTTTGAAAAATATACGCATATTAGCAAATTGCGCTCTACAAATAAATGTGTCTGAAGTTCAACAATATTGAAAAAAAATACAGTCAATCAAGAATATATGGATATATATATTGAACGTAACGGTGCATCTGATATCGTTTACTGCCGATGTATATTTTATGCATGTATATGTACCGTCCATATGATATCAGACATGTGGATATGCCTAGGGTTAATGTCTGTACTAGTGTACCTTCAGCCAATCTGTGATAAAATGGAGGCATATCATGACCAATTTCTCTAATATCAACTATTGCAATGATATCACCCTCGTTAGTAGATTGCTGTAGATAGGTGTACGCTGATCTCTTCCTAAATTAATGTTGGAAAAATATACCTAAAATTGTCTGAGCTAATCTCCCTCTTGGGTAATAAACATGAAAGTTAATGAACATTTTAAATGGCACTATTTTCAGATTCTGCCAATTCTGAGACTCTTGCTGGAAAGTTTAGCTCTCGTCTTTGATAGCAAGAAAATAACATCTCTATCCCTATCGATACCACACTAGCTCATAATAGCAAATCGTTTAATAGGGTCATAGCATCAGCTTCAAGGAGCATAATTAAGAAAGGAATTGTTTTTTACGTTGCTTTCAACACTTAAGTTCATATCACGAAGGGATATAGAAACCCGGAACCGTGAAAAAAATCCCTTCTCATCACAAATAGTTCCAAGGGGCCTTTCAGCTACAGAAGCACCATGCACAGCTCTCCATAACACCACACATTTATATAGCAACCAGGCTGACTCGCTAATGGGGAACCAGTAGGTTGTCCAGGGCGCTATATAAATGTCTGGCGTTGTGGAGAGCTCTCTATGGAAGGGAAAGAATCAGACCAGATTAAATAGGATTGAAAGCGTTAGATATGTTTAGAATACAATACAACATGGGTTGGCAATATGATATTTCTCAGTGTATTAAGAAATAGGGAACACAATAAATAAGTTTGGGGAATCAACTAACAGCGGTTTGTTGTAATTTCTGTTAGAGTACTCTGTGATAGAGTACTCTGAATAGTTTAATATTCTAAGCATTGGAGAAATATAAAACAAAGAAACCTTATCTTTTCAATACTTTATTCAGTTTGTTGGAAGACCCAATATACAGACAGTGCCTCTGTTTTGTTTCTTGACAGTACAACTGTTGATAGGCACTTTAAAACGCATCATTCTATTAAACATGGACACATGATTCTTGGATGAACCAATTTATTTAAATGTGAACCTTTTTTGCCCTTCCAAGTAGAGACCCTTTTCAACGATTATGACATTTTGGGTGGCTTGGCCTACCCACTAATAGTAGAAAGGGCATTTTTTGACGTTTAGCAACCATTATTTACTGTAATGGCCATTTGTGCCTATTCCATACTGTTTATTAGGTGAATGATATTTTATAGTTGTTGCAAAACGATTATTTGCCAAAATCAACCTTTTATACTTGTAAAAAAACATTCTTGACAGAGATGGCCTTTTTAGGTCCTAGCTAAACCATTCTTGTTCACTAAATAAGTGCTTATTTCCCTAAGTATGATATGTGTGCATCATGAGTTGATAACTGATTTAATACCTGAAATCTCAAAAAATGTACATAGATCACTACAAATAAATATCCCATTCACTCTCAACTCCCACCTACATTCTCCAGTGCCAGTGCAATTATATCAAGTAACGGCTTTGTCTAGCTGTTGTAAGGCTAATACTATTATTCCTGGTCAGTTACTCCAGGTAAGTACAAATAGATGGCGCCACCATCACCAGGTAAATTTCTAGCTGCTGTAAGGTTTATTCTATCATTCCTGGTCAGTACCAACAGGTGGCGCCACCATCACCAGGGTAATGGTTGATATGTAAATAAGGTGTCTTGCCTGATGATTAGGCCTAAAAAAAATGTTTGTTTCCTGTAACGGTCCGAAAAAAATAGGGTAGGTAGGTCGGCAAAAAACTTTTTTTTGTGCATCATTTTTTTGGTCAAAAATGTATGTTTTATGCATGTTTTACGTTGATTGGGAGTTTGGAGGGCGGAAAAAACTTTAGGGTAGGGATTTTTTTGGATAAAAACTTGTTAGGGTAGGGTTACAGGAAACCAACAACTTTTTTTTTTAGGCCTTAGGGCTTCCCCCATTACAGAGTGATCTAACCTCTTTAAGTGCAGTTCACAGAGTTTTATAACTACGCAATGTGTGGGCTTGATTCCCACTATAAGCAGGAGGGAAAGTTATAATAATATGCAAGTAATATGAGGTTCATTAGTAGCATTCCCAGAAGTTCTTGTTTTTTCTACCACTTGTTACTACCATAGATGTGGAAATGATATGGCAAAAAGGGTCACAACATTTTGAATTGAATTCCATTAGGGGTTAATTACCTGGTAGTCCATGATTTCCCCAGTGTTATCTTTAACACTTACCACAGCTTAATTAATATTTAATATGGCTTTTATGGCACAAGAGGCATAGGTTAAAACTCCAATTTTTCGTCAGAGATGTACATGTACGCCATTAGGATCATTCCATGTTGATTGGCACATTCTAGATAGAATCTCAATATATAATAAGGTTTTAATATGGCAAAAAAAAACATTAGTTAAAATTCCAATCTTTTGCCTTATGAGCGACCCTCTGAGAGATGTATATACAAACAATAGGATCATTTCATGTATTTTGGCACATTCTAGATAGATAAATGTGTAGGCTCCCACGCTGTCCTATGAAGGACTAACATACAGATAAAACAAAACACTACTATATACCCACTGTGACCCTTTACAAAGGTCACCTGTTGACTAACAGTAGAGCATGGATTACTCGTCAGTTTTCCCAAATCCATACATTTTGTAAAATGAAATAAATAGCATTCATATCACACACCAAATACAAATAACATTCAACCTGTTGATTGCTTTCCTTACATACATTTATTGGAAAGCAATTGATACCTTATGCATGATTACATCTAAGTTCATTACAGTACCAGGCATGCCCTGATAGCCAAGTATTCATAGGTCCCTTGCTGTATATTACCCATATAGACGATTTCCTCTTTTAACCACTAGCATGCAATGCTTTCACTTAACACCTGGGCCTATCCTGAAAGACGAGTAGTCTAAAGCATTGCCACTGACTACTCGCTGTCTCTCACCACTGCCCTGGGCATGTGAGAAAGTTGCCATTGACTTGGGATTAGACAGTGTTTTTTGCCAAGTACTCTAGTTTCCTCAACCACTTAAAAGCGGCTGATTACGATTTAGCCTTAATATGGCAGAAAAATGACACAAACATAAATAATATGATTAACTTTGCATCAGCATCATGGGTCCCTTGCAGTATACTACCCTTAGAGACAACTACCTCTTTAAACCCATTAAAGCTCACAGATGCCAAAAAAAACTGCCTAACAATTTTGTTTTTCAAGCTGAAGCATTGTTGGGAAAATTAAACGGAGAATTTCTTTTAGATCACCACCAACAATTCTTCTTGAAATATTTTGTAACATCATTCTCAATTCCTAAGTTATTGCCTTAAGTATCATAGATCTAGACGACAATTTATCTTGAAACTCTTTGAGTATTCATGGGTTAACAACTTGCATATACCATGCATTCATCACATACCCTTTGTTTGTATAGTCAAATCTGCTATCATGCACCAAATCCTTCCAAATTTGACATTTCATTGGCGCAATATTGACAAATCACTAAAAATTCACTTTGTATAAACTTTGATCCTTACATATAATAATATTCGTACTCGAGGAATGTTTTTTTTTGGTAATCTCATACCATGAAGGATCACATAAACAATTTACATAATAACATAATTACATAATGAATTCATCATTCAGAGTGTGCATCAAGACACATTACAATAAAATACAGTACCCCAGTACACATCAATCTAATAAATAAAGTAACATTTGTTAGCCAATTCATAGCAATTATGCACATATGTTGCTACCACTTTATATGAAATGTACAACCCTATGGTGTGAACATTCAACCCATTCATGCATGTAGCAAACCATAAACACCTGATTATTTTGGTGATATTTCCCTAACAAATGCAATTTTTCGGAAAATATTTGAAAGAGTTAATATTGTCCAGAAAGAAAATTACAAACCTCCCTCGAATAGCATTTCAATTCATGATTAATTCCAAAGTTACTGGCGAAAGTAGCATAAGTATGGGAGACACTTGAAATGGAAACGTCATAAATATGTTAACCCATTCATTCCCTGAATTCCCCCTAAAATCTCATATGATACTCAAGAGCTTAGGAAAAGAACAAAACAAGGCAAAGAATATTTAACCCATTAATGAGTTCCTTCATAAATTGTTGTCTGGATCTATTATACTTTCGACAATTGTCATCTGGATCTAAAATACTTTTGATGATAACTTTAGAATTGAGAATGATTTTACAAGATATTTGAAGAAGAGTTGTTGGTTATGTTCTAATTGACATTTCTCCATCAAATATTTTCCTAACTTTGCTTTTGCCTGCAAGATTTGATTAAATTGTCCGGCTGCATTTGGCCGCTGTGAGCATTACTAGGTTAAAGGAGAGTTCTTTGTTTGACACTTAGGTACTCGCCTTCAAATATTTTTCCAAAAGATGCTTAAACAAGAAAGATATCACCAAAATAGTGAGGCCTTCTTAAGGGCACTACAGGCTTAAATGGGTCAACAGCCATTACTAGCTACAGGCAAACAAAATAAATAGAAATATATTGCACTAGAATACTGTTATATTGGGAACATTACCAGTAAATGGGGGATCTGATATGTGTTTCATATTGCATATATAAATTGTAACCAGGTGATAAGCTGTTGTCCTCAGCCAGAATAAATTACATCCATAGCCTCTGTCACATCTGTATTGTTAATCTATAGTGCGATGATACCAAATTTATACCTCAAGACTATCTTTTTTCCTCAAGGTCAATATGAGGTAGTGCATGATAGGCCAGGGGTACCTCTCTTACTTTGGTAGCCTGGGTGCAGTTTCACAAAGCTTCATCTCCCTAGGACAAGTTCCTGTCACTAGTCACAGGGGTGGATTCAGGACTTCAGTGTACTGTGCAAGGGTTTTGTTCTGGAAGAGGGGGTATACGTATCACTATGAAAGTAGCCAATTGGTCCGACTACATCATATATCTAGGGAACCTCGACCTATCATAAGCCATGTAATTAAGGAGCTAAGGGTTCATCTTCAATATATAGCATGTAAAAGTAACCAGTCCGACTACATCATATATCTAGGGAACCTTGACCTATCATAAGCCATGTAATTAAGGATCTAAGGGTTCATCTTCGATATATAGCATGTAAGAGTAACCAGACAGGGCATGTAAAGCCACACTAAGCCAAATGCATGAAGTTTGCCACTTTCTGTTCCATGCATATCCTAGCTGTCATAACTTTACAAAGCAGGTACATTTAAACAGGCATGAGGTTCAGGAAAAGAGACCTTTATTTGAAAAATGGAAAGTAGCGAATTGGTTCATATCCTAGCTGAGAGGGCTTTGTGAAATATTTCAACTTTGGCAAACCACAGACATGAAACTTTATTTTTATCATAAATACGAAATATAAAACTATAGCCAATTGGTGCTGTTTACATATCATAGATAAAAAAGCTTTGTGAAAACTGTCCCTCTGACTGGCGACGCGGTGGAAGCCATATTTCCTAGGTGCAGATGGTGGCGCCCTCTGTCAGAGATTGTGGGTGTAACTGATGACCTCAGTGGCGGAAGGCTGCAACGATGACGAACTCTTAGTTCTAGCCTGATGTTTATAGCCTATGTGCAAGTATTGGCTTTTATTTGGCACGGTGCCAGCACCACCCAGTTTCCCTGTGGATGCAGACGATGACAATGATGAGGAGGATGACATGGATGATGATGAGGATGAGGTGGTGCTGGTGGCCGAGGAGGTGTGGTATGTATAGGCACTAGTAGGGAGGAGTGAACAGGAGGAGTTCTCGTTCATGTCGACCGTCATCTTCTTGCCCTCCTCCGCCATCTTGACCTCCTCCAGCTCCTCGTGTTCCTCCACCGTCCGCTTCAACTCCATGCGAGCCCGGCGCACCACGTACAGCATGAGAAACACCGTCAGTAAGAGCTGGAAAGACGTGAAAAAAACGTACAGCATGAAAAATGCCGTCAGTAAAAGCTGGAAAGACCAGAAAAAATGTGCAGCATGAGACACACCGTCAGTAAAAGCTGAAAAGACGAGAAAAAATATATAGCATGAGAAACACCGTCAGTAAAAGCTGAAAAGACGAGAAAAAATATATAGCATGAGAAACACCGTCAGTAAAAGCTGGAAAGACGAGAGAAAATATATAGCATGAGAAACACCGTCAGTAAAAGCTGGAAAGACGAGAGAAAATGTGCAGCATGAGAAACCCAGCAGTAAGAGCTGGAATGACCAGAAAAAATGTACAGCATGAGAAACGCCGTCAGTAGGAGCTGGAAAGACGAGAGAAAATGCACAGCATGAGAAACGCCATCAGTAAGAGCTGGAAAGACGAGAAAAAACAATCAGCATGAGAAAAACAGAATTCCTTTTTTCAATCCTGCCAGGGTTTGATAAAGATTAAAGCAATAAAACTAATTGCAATAAGCGAGTGCCTTTGCTAGTTTTACGTGATCAAGAACAACAGCAGATTGCAGCACACAATCTAAAGCTATTGTCCCCCAGAGGGAAGCACACACTAAATTAAATTCATCCCCACCACATGGCAGTGCTCAATTTCACCTTATTATTGGCAATCAAATCCTTACCAAATACCTCTCACTATCATTTTTTATTAAAAGAAAATCAAGCATTTAAGGAATCAAACCAACAACCCATCTCACAATATGAGTGGGTTGCAATCATTAAAGTCTGAAGTGGCGCTATGTTTGACTATCTTGATGATGTCCTTCCAACCAAAGCGACTTCCGCATGACATTTGAAATTGAATTTAAGTCAGAATCAAATGAACAACTCATCTTCAAATATTTCATGAGTACATGGCCTTTCCTTAAGTTATTGTCAAAAGAATTATAATCCCAAATGACATTTGCTATACCATGGTATGTATTATACCATCCGACCATATACATAAACTCAGACCTGCTCAGAAAAACTACTGATGGGATAATATAAGAGCTATATGAAGGTATGAGGTCTGTGCTAAGAGGTAAATTTTCATTTGGTTTTTGAGGCCAGTGTTCATAGACAGGTAATGGTAATAGGCAATGTAATTCTTTATTAAACATCTAGGAGAATGAGGTATTCATAGGTAGATGATCCCTATTAACAGGTGCTCTCTTGACCAGGTAAAACATACAGCACATTTAAACATCTGACCAAGATTTCCTCATAAGTGGTCAATGGGCTTTTGTCATCCTCCTGTCAGTTGTGATTTGTCTGAGGCTAATCCTGGCTGTAGGCCTAATCAGGGTCTCACACATGGGCAAGTTTCCAGAAACACTTAGTTGCACAAGTGCCTGGTGCAGACCCGTCTCTCTAGGGAGGCTGAAGTAAAAGTCAAAGATTCTTCTCAAGGATGCAGGGGTCCAGCAAGCCACTTGCTCTGTAGCCCGAGACTACAGAAAATTTGGTGGGGCTATAATAATATTTGGCTTTGTTGCACGGCTGGCTAAAGTTTTATGATCATGCTCAGAGCAACATGAAAAATATATTCAATTGAAGAACACATTTGACATATCAGTTGTCCTTTAAAACAGTTGCAGAATGAAATATAACAGTGAAACTCAGCAAACTTCAAAATTGTTCTATTTGCGAAAGTATTGCAGGATTTAGCAAAGCTATGGCTATGAGATATTGGTTGGGGCTACGGCGATTCAACCACCCGAAGTCCTGTGGTCTCCCAGAGTTTATAACCGAAGCCTGACCCCTGGGATGGTGTCAGAGTAGAGATTGACGTTCAAGACAGATCCTGTGGCTGAGGGATGTGGAGTCCCCACCAATTATCTAAATAGCTTTTCATAGAACAGTCCATACAATTCTGTCTCCTTACTGTGCCTGTCAAAGTCATCATATTGTGTCCACTGTACACTTAACATGTATATTTCAGTCCAATAATTCAAAATTGCTGAAATGGAGTAGCAGAGATAGGTACTGATACTTGTAAGGCAAGAATTTGGATAATGAATATGAAATATGACATGAAATGAATAAGAATGAAAATGATCTTCCTCTAACAGCTAACAGCCATTTTGATCAGAAATGCCGAAGTTACACAGTATCTCTGTAGGTCATTGCCATCTTTGCTAACCAGAACTGATATGATATACGCCTCTTTCTATTTCACTGTAGTATCATATAAGCATGTGAAGGTTAAGTGTGGGCACAGATGCTAGGGTCACATGACTGTCTTGTAGGGCTCAGTCATTGATACCGCCCGATCGATTATCCATATCAAAGAAGGCCCAGGACATTGATTCATATGCAAATTAGGTAAATAAACTTTATTTTTAGGAAAACGCAGCTTGAACAGCATTAACTCCCTACCACAAACGTTCATTTCCATTCCATTTATTCCGGAATTCAGACATACAATATGTGTATGTGTTGGGTGTCACAAGGTTAATCCACAATTCCATGCTACAAGCGAGACCATAGTCAAAATTAGCTGGGGGAGATTCCCATTAATGGGAATATTTTATTGATTATTGAATAGATAAAACATTCTTACCAATGAGTCTTGTATGATGCCTAGCAGGCAAAGAGATTCATACTGAGGCTATTTGTGGTCAGTCGGCGATGACACAAGTTTTTTGCCTCAAACCAATCTTGGCTGCTTGATATTACAAAGAATATTCTTGATTCATTTGAAAAATCAAAATGATCAAGAAGTTTGGTTTCTCGCAAAGAAGAAATGCGGTAGCAGATGGTGAGTTTTCCCCTGACATCCTCTTTGAAGTTGATGCAACACATATTTTTGTGCTAACCCACATACTATTGACTATGCGCTTATTTCAACATTTTTTCTTTCACCCGCTGCATATGCTACCACTCTGCGCTCTGTCGCTATTATACACTACAATGAAGTAGTGCTGGCTACATAACTGTAAGCCGATCAAATGGAGTGTGTGCATGTCAGCAGTTCTCCAATTCTGAGACCTCACTAGAAAAGCGACATAAAAACCAATTACCATCAATCTTCAGTCAGTTTGGATCAATGGATGATTGATTATGACATCCTGATCAATTCCCATCCCTACACTGACCCTGTCTAGCCCTCTTAATACACTCTTTTCATGGGTCATCACTTTACCCTAAGTGTGTGCTGCCCTTCTCATAACTGAATGGGGCCAATTCCTATTTGTACATATAAACCTCAAAATAAATGATCCTTTCCAGACCTGTTAATCCTTCCAATGCTAAGGCTACTTTCATCCAAAGTACAAGGACGCAAATATTTTTGAAAAATATCTAAACCCTGTGAGTGTCATGTTGGTATTCATTTGAAAGGTTTCGCTGAGCACTCTCAGATGAGTACCATATGCCAGGGTTTCAATCATTTTTCTGTTGTTTTTTTGCATCATTTTGCATTGGCCAAATTAGCCATTCGCAGCATAAGGGTTAATACACTCTTCATGGATCATCACTTTACCATAAGTGTGTGCTGCCCTTCTCATAACTGAATGGGGCCAATTCCTATTTGTTGATATAAACCTCACTATCAATGACCCTTCCCAAACCTTTTGATACCCTATTTCATGGTTCACCCCTTTGCCATAAGTGGATGCTGCTCTTCTCGTAACTAAATGGAGTCGTTTCTTTTTCATCTTTTACTAATACCCAGGAGTGGGTCAAACCATGTACGAGCCTGAGCAGTTGTTTGAGGAAAGCTGATCCACTCCCATCAGAGTGAGAGTCTGCCTGATTTACCATAGAGGGTAACTATAAGTGCCAGGGCAGGCCCCTTCTCCCATTAAGAAAATACCTTTATCAGCTGAGTACAACCTTTTCTATCTCCTGGGGTACTTCGGGTCAACAGACGCTCTACCAACAACAGAGTGTTTCTCATGAAAGCCACTTACTAATTTCCCTTGATCTTCTGCACTTAACAAAATATAAAGTAAGCATACTTTTTTTGCTGAGATACAACTCCCTAATTTCCCTAGGTTTCCATAGTCTAGACAATTATGTATACAATGTTTCGTCCATTAAAAAATTATCCTGTCCTTAAAGAGTACCTCTTGCTCATCATCAGACATGTTTCTTTGGCATGTGGCCAAAAGTCTTAAAGCCGTAAGACACTAAATGCACTGAATACTGGATGAATTAATAAAATACATTATTTAAGTTAAAGACTATATTGATGAAAACTTATGTTAACCCATTCATGCATAAAGGTCTCCATCTAGATCTCTGATACTTATGAAAATAAATAGGGAATAAAGCATGTGTTTGAATATTTGAAAGAGAGTTGAAGGTTCAGTATCAAAGAGTACTTCCACTTCATTTTTTCTAAAAATATTTTTTTCAAAAAGTGAGGCTGATGACTTACCTGAGTAGAAAATACTATGTATCCGGTTGTGCGATCTGCCTCGTCTGTGAGTACGTCCTCCATGGAGCGCAGAGTGGAGCCTATGTAGGCATGCAGACCCTGAGTGGGCAGCAGGCCCAGCATGGATGCCAGCAAGTACTTGGGGGTGCTGATGTCTGTGATCTGAAACACACAAATAATACAGTCAGAAAAGACCAAAATAGGATATGGGTAGAGGCGAGCATGTACTTGTGCTGATGTCTGTGATCTGAAAACAGTCAGAAAAGACCAGGATAAGACATGGGTAGAGACTAGCATATACCTGGTGGTACTGATGTCTGTGCTCTGGAAACACACAAACAATACAGTTAAAATGGTTAAAAAAATCAAAACAGGACAAAAGAGACTATGCATGTGAAGAACACATACTTGAGGATGCTTATATCTGTGATCAGAAAATATGCCAGCAAAAATGGTAAAAAGTGGCAAAATATAACTACACATAAAGGCTAGCAACGACTTAGGACTGCTGATGTCTGTGATCTTGAAAAATACAAACACAAAGTGGTAGTGATGTCATTGATATGAAATTTTATCGATTCGATTAATTGATATATTTTTCGATACGATTCGATTCGATTCGATACGCCGTAACGTGCTCGTAGGGCACAAATATTTATAGGGATGCCATTAATATCCCTTTTTTTATTTGATTAATTGCTATACTCTTTCCAAATATATCGATTCGATTCGATCCCTTCCAATTTCTCTTACAAAAGTCATAGAAAATACTTCAATATTTAGTCAGAGTTTCACTTTAAGTTATTTTAACAGGAAAATGTCTGGGAAAAGTGTATCTTTTATTGATAATCATACGTCATTATTGGGGTACAGAATATTGATTATTTCGATTCGATACCCAACCATTCGATTCGATTTAATTGACAAAGTGAAAATGTCGATTTATCGATTTGTCGACTATCGATGACATCCCTACAAAGTGGTAAACAGTCCAAAATAAGATACAGCAAGGAGACTAGCACATACTGATATCTGTGATATGAAAACACACAAACTAAAAATGCACACAGGCAAAAACGATCATAACTAGCCATAATCAGTAGAGACTAGCACATATTTGTACTGGTACTGGTGTCTATAAAATACTCAAGTAAGAAAGATTGCAAACAGTATATGTCAGACTTATGGAAAATCGTGGCTTGTAATCCTAACAGGCTAGTATCATAAGGAAAATACCTGTTTCTTGAAAGTACTACTTTAACCCCTTGCACCAGATTAATAGTTCATTAAATGTTTGTTTATTTTGTTATCAAGGTGTTAGCTGTTAGGGTGACAGCTCACCAACTGACCACCCTTATCAAAGGTGTCCTACCCTAAATGATTACCAGTGTTAATTGCCAGTTATTGCTATCAACTGTTCCTATGTATGTATTATGTATTGACCATCCTAATTGAAGTGGTGTCACCCTTAATCAATATGTGTTAATTACAACTAGCCAATCCTTTACTGGGTTGTATATTAATACCTGTACATGGCATTGTCAGACAGTGAGAGATATAAGCGATTGAGCATTCAGACAGACAGGGAGACAGAGATAGGTAGATTCAGTCATGTATAGCTAGATACTGCTGGTTTAGGCTATGGACTTGAATAAATATGTAAAACTACATATAATCAGTCATGTGTACTCTCTGACCTATCCCCACCAGAACACCTGTATAGGTGAGCCTTTAAGACCCCGAGATAAGTCACAAATTCCCCTGTGACACTAAGTACAGTAGATTATGTGAAAAGACTGCAGTCAAATCATGGCTAAAATAACCAACAATCAAACCATATAATTCTTAAAGGTTCATTGGCATAAGGCTAATTTGATTCACTTTTGAATACTAAAACCAATTCAAGCCCATACTTAATTGATGTAGGAATAGCAAAGCTTACAGTGGGAGAAGTGCATTGCCAAGAATACTAGCCCATTAACCAGCATTAATAGACACTCAAAATCTTTCGCTATTATAAAACCCAACTCCTGGGACAGTTTTTAGAGCCCAGAAGATACCAGGGATGTATTTGCACACTTCAGACACATTGATTCACCACATAAACCATCATGTGTGCAGACAGCTATAACTTTTTCCCAGATATTTAATATTGTATTAGTCACTGGGGGAATGTGATCCAACATGTG
>OZ012701.1:24505486-24535486 GCA_963942565.1 Maea johnstoni | reverse complement strand
TGATTTTATTTTATCAAAGCAGGCTTTTTATGGATACCGTAAACATTAATGGGTTATAATTTTAAAACTAACCTGCTGGAGGCTCTGTTTTCGGTTTTGCTGGTCCAAAAGTGACTGTAGGTAGAGCGGTAGTGGTAATGGTGGTCGATGGCGTAGAGGGCGTGATCTTCCTTGTGGTTGAAGGTGTGGGCGTGGTCGATGGAGTAGAGGGCGTGGTCTTCTTTGTGGTTGAAGGTGTGGGCGTGGTCGATGGAGTAGAGGGCGTGATCTTCTTTGTGGTTGAAGGTGTGGGCGTGGTGGATGGCGTGGAAGGCGTGGTCTTCTTTGTAGATACAGTTGAGGGCGATGTTTTCTGAGTAGAGGCAGGGGAAGTTGTTTCGGCTGTTGTTTTTTGCGAGGTTGCACCTGATGCAAATGAAGCAGTAAATGATGAATCAATGAAATTGTTTCTATCAATCATACTTTCAACGATTGAGACTCATGTGTCACCAGTATACTAGAAAACCTTAATTCATTAACTATTTTTCGATAACATGTTGTATTAGATTTTGTGCTTATGAAAGGCCATTTTGCAACCTCCGTGTAGTATAGGCAGTCTTTATATTATTTCACCCGAAGATGAGAAAGTTAACTATGGGTCAGTCTAGTGTTAAGCTTGCTTTCGTGTAGTGAATTGAATCATGATAAGGCAAAAGAATAGACACTGTTACATGGTCATAGATGTGAATCTATAAAACAGAGAAGAAAACGGGAAGAACTCCATCCTGGGTCTATTACTATTTGGGGGAAAGTGGTAACAGAGAACGATAGTTGTTCATTTGATCATTCGTTAGAATGATGCATTGGTTTTAACCATATGAGTCATATCATGATGAGAACCAGAATACTTTTGTTTCTGTTTTTGAATCGTGCTAAAGGGTCCTCTCGTTGAAAATAAGGAAGAAATGAGCGCCCCAAACTATGCCATGCATTTTATAGTAATGCAGTCAACCTGCTTGTAAGGATGTGAAAACATTTAAAGCATTGCCAGAACAGCTGTCAAGTTCCCTAGCTGGTCGCCATCTTGGATTTGTGAGTCTCAAGCTCAACCTTGGGTATGAAGAGAAAAAACTAAAATCTAAATAACTTTCCTATACAATTTATGATCAGTTTTGCCCTACAACCCATATGTGGTCATATGAGAATATATTATGTATGCACCAATTATTGGGTTCTAAAGATTCTGCTTCACTTGTGGTTTTGGAGATAATGGGTTTGGCAACTTCATCACTCTAACTCATTTTTTGATACCAACAACTAAAAGCTTCTGGAGTTTTTTATTCCAAATTTCACCATAACGTTTCTGTGTGACCTAGCTTGACATCCCCATATCCATTTAAAATCATTTCTCTATGATAACATTAACAGGTAATAAATGACCATAGTGCGTGCATGCAGTTTTGAGCTTTGGATATTGATAGCGATAGAGACAGAAAGCAATCAGCAGAGTGATCTGCTGACCAAGGTTGTTAAGAAAACAATCTTGCCACCTTCTGTAGACAGGACTAGCACGATTTCCTAAAACTGACACTGAGTGTTACTAAGTACCAACGAAGTTGACATCTCTTTTCTGTGAATTTTGTTTAAGATACTTGATAAAAGGTAAACAGATTTAGCAGGAAAATGTATTTTGAAATCAGAAAGTTCTAGTTCCGTATTCCTCCATTTAACTGCACAGACCCCGAATAAGCGCCTCCTTCTTTTTTCCAAAACACTTTTGAAGCGGCAAGCCAGCAGACATTTTCCTACTGGCCTTCTCTTTTGTGGCATATTTATATGCTCGATAACCCATGAGGTCTAGATTCATGAAGTATCTACGCCTTTAAAAAGGGTCCTGGATATGCAAACGAAATACCTGCCCTCATCATATGGGTTACTTAACACTATATCAATATAAATATTGATAATTATAATCAATATTGTTATCAATATTATCATTTTCATTATTATCATTATTATTATTCATATCATTACATTACTATTATTATGATGATGATTATCACTGTTGTTGTTGTTGTTATTGTTATTATAGTTGTTATCATTATCATTGTTATTATTATAATTATTATTATTAGTATTATTAGTATTATTATTATCATCATAGTTATTATTACCATCATAATTATTATTATTATTATCATCATTAGTAGTAGTAGTAGTAGTAGTAGTAGTAGTAGTAGTAGTAGTAGTAGTAGAAGTAGTAGTAGTAGTAGTAGTAGTAGTAGTAGTAGTAGTAGTAGTAGTAGTAGTAAAAGTAGTAGTAGTAGTAGTAGTAGTAGTAGTAGTAGTAGTAGTAGTAGTAGTAGTAGTAGTAGTAGTGAGTCTGTGGTTACGGAACTAGTGAGAGCTATACCTGAGCTTTCCTGGGGAAGTGATGTTTGTACTGAAGTGGCAGCAGCAATAGAAGAGATGGGAGAAGTGGAGGCTACAGATGTTGTGATATCTGAGGGTTTAACAGAAGAGCTTTGTTCAGTAGTTTGGCCAGTGACAGTGGTAGAAACTGATGATGAGGCTGATGTAACTGGTGCACTGGATGCTGAAGGTTTAACAGAGGAAGCAGAAATTCCTTCTGTAGTCTGGGCAGTGATGGAGCTGGATACTGAATATTTAGTTGAAGCTACAGTTGAACCTGAAGGAGAACTGGCTGTACTACTAGCTCCAGTTGTAGCTTCTGATGCCGAAGAAGATGTGATGGGTTGGGAAGAGGTGGCAACAGTCGTATCAGAAGATACAGATGATTCAGTAGAGGTGAGAGGGGAAGCACTTGTTAATGAAGTTGCAGTGGATACACTTGAGGGGAAAGCTGAAGAATAGACATACTAATTATGAAAAGAATTGATATTCAAAAGGTGAATCAGCAGTCAAGTAATCACTTGGAATTTCCTTTCCTGCTTAAAACAGGTGGTAGTTTGATCAGTTTCTAATTGGCTGTTACACAGCAGTCAAGGAACCCCATCCAAGTCATGTTTAGAACAGGTTGTAGTTAGATCAGGTTCTTAATTGCTCGCTAAGACTTGTACTTTAATCACTCTTGCTGTTTGAAATATCTGGTTGTAACTGGGATTTTACCTTTAAGGGATAAATTTACTGTATGGTAAATAAATAACATCATTGCTATTGTAAATCAAAAGTTCTCTTGAGTAACTGGTGTTGAAATATAAATGGAGGAGGCGTGTCCAGAAGCAGAAATGAAGATAAAAGGTGAAGCGGCTACTGAGGTACTGGATTCTCAGAGTTTAGCGGGAGCAGTATCGTATTACCCTGTGTACACCACACAATCCATGCTCAAAAATGCAATAAATACAACACCTAAGCAAATTAGATGCCAGGGATCAAGATTTTATACTTTACTCATTAGTCAGACAACATTTGAATGGCCAACTCCCTCTGCATAAAATAACTGGGGCATTGTTTTTTACATACAGGAAAGGGACTTCAGGAGGGGGTGCATATCATATAGGGGGCGTGGGGTGTACCCGGGATAATACAGTAATTAATCTGTTCAGTAGTTGACAAGTAGTGGTATTAGATACAGATAACTGAATAGTTGGTAGGACTGGTATTGATTAGGTATTTTAAGATTTGCATTACTACTATTATGCTGCCAATTCTAAATCCCAGCTGCGACACCATTTTGGAAGTTGCAAGAATTTACCTATTTTTACAATCCATCTTATGTTTTTTATTTACCCATATGTGGTCGTATGAGAATATATTATGTATGCACCAATTATTGGGTTCTAAAGATTCTGCTTCACTTGTGGTTTTGGTACAAACAACTAAAAGCTTCTGGAGTTTTTTATTCCAAATTTCACCATAACGTTTCTGTGTGACCTAGCTTGACATCCCCATATCCATTTAAAATTATTTCTCTATGATAACATTAACAGGTAATAAATGACCATAGTGCGTGCATGCAGTTTTGAGCTTTGGATATTGATAGCGATAGAGACAGAAAGCAATCAGCAGAGTGATCTGCTGACCAAGGTTGTTAAGAAAACAATCTTGCCACCTTCTGTAGACAGGACTAGCACGATTTCCTAAAACTGACACTGAGTGTTACTAAGTACCAACGAAGTTGACATCTCTTTTCTGTGAATTATGTTTAAGATACTTGATAAAAGGTAAACAGATTTAGCAGGAAAATGTATTTTGAAATCAGAAAGTTCTAGTTCCGTATTCCTCCATTTAACTGCACAGACCCCGAATAAGCGCCTCCTTCTTTTTTCCAAAACACTTTTGAAGCGGCAAGCCAGCAGACATTTTCCTACTGGCCTTCTCTTTTGTGGCATATTTATATGCTCGATAACCCATGAGGTCTAGATTCATGAAGTATCTACGCCTTTAAAAAGGGTCCTGGATATGCAAACGAAATACCTGCCCTCATCATATGGGTTACTTAACACAATATCAATATAAATATTGATAATTATAATCAATATTGTTATCAATATTATCATTTTCATTATTATCATTATTATTATTCATATCATTACATTACTATTATTATGATGATGATTATCACTGTTGTTGTTGTTGTTATTGTTATTATAGTTGTTATCATTATCATTGTTATTATTATAATTATTATTATTAGTATTATTAGTATTATTATTATCATCATAGTTATTATTACCATCATAATTATTATTATAATTATTATCATCATTAGTAGTAGTAGTAGTAGTAGTAGTAGTAGTAGTAGTAGTAGTAGTAGTAGTAGTAGTAGTAAAAGTAGTAGTAGTAGTAGTAGTAGTAGTAGTAGTAGTAGTAGTAGTGAGTCTGTGGTTACAGAACTAGTGGGAGCTATACCTGAGCTTTCCTGGGGAAGTGATGTTTGTACTGAAGTGGCAGCAGCAATAGAAGAGATGGGAGAAGTGGAGGCTACAGATGTTGTGATATCTGAGGGTTTAACAGAAGAGCTTTGTTCAGTAGTTTGGCCAGTGACAGTGGTTGAAACTGATGATGAGGCTGATGTAACTGGTGCACTGGATGCTGAAGGTTTAACAGAGGAAGCAGAAATTCCTTCTGTAGTCTGGGCAGTGATGGAGCTGGATACTGAATATTTAGTTGAAGCTACAGTTGAACCTGAACTGGCTGTACTACTAGCTCCAGTTGTAGCTTCTGATGCCGAAGAAGATGTGATGGGTTGGGAAGAGGTGGCAACAGTCGTATCAGAAGATACAGATGATTCAGTAGAGGTGAGAGGGGAAGCACTTGTTAATGAAGTTGCAGTGGATACACTTGAGGGGAAAGCTGAAGAATAGACATACTAATTATGAAAAGAATTGATATTCAAAAGGTGAATCAGCAGTCAAGTAATCACTTGGAATTTCCTTTCCTGCTTAAAACAGGTGGTAGTTTGATCAGTTTCTAATTGGCTGTTACACAGCAGTCAAGGAACCCCTTCCAAGTCATGTTTAGAACAGGTTGTAGTTAGATCAGGTTCTTAATTGCTCGCTAAGACTTGTACTTTAATCACTCTTGCTGTTTGAAATATCTGGTTGTAACTGGGATTTTACCTTTAAGGGATAAATTTACTGTATGGTAAATAAATAACATCATTGCTATTGTAAATCAAAAGTTCTCTTGAGTAACTGGTGTTGAAATATAAATGGAGGAGGCGTGTCCAGAAGCAGAAATGAAGATAAAAGGTGAAGCGGCTACTGAGGTACTGGATTCTCAGAGTTTAGCGGGAGCAGTATCGTATTACCCTGTGTACACCACACAATCCATGCTCAAAAATGCAATAAATACAACACCTAAGCAAATTAGATGCCAGGGATCAAGATTTTATACTTTACTCATTAGTCAGACAACATTTGAATGGCCAACTCCCTCTGCATAAAATAACTGGGGCATTGTTTTTTACATACAGGAAAGGGACTTCAGGAGGGGGTGCATATCATATATAGGGGGCGTGGGGTGTACCCGGGATAATACAGTAATTAATCTGTTCAGTAGTTGACCAGTAGTGGTATTAGATACAGATAACTGAATAGTTGGTAGGACTGGTATTGATTAGGTATTTTAAGATTTGCATTACTACTATTATGCTGCCAATTCTAAATCCCAGCTGCGACACCATTTTGGAAGTTGCAAGAATTTACCTATTTTTACAATCCATCTTATGTTTTTTATTTACATATATGGTGACTGACCCTTGCCCCAGGTTTACTGGTCTGGCTTCAAACGTTTTAATTCAAAAGGAAGTGGTTGTTTGTATTTATTGTCTAATCTTCAGTATAGAACAGGTGGTATCTATAACATTGCTGTAGTTTCCTCCAAAAGTGATGTTCGAGTATTAATAGAAATACTTCTACTAGTTGTTGGGCTGGTGAATTTGAAGCTACTGATGTACCAGTTTCGAAAGATTTATCACATGAAACAGCACTATATGCAGTAGTATTATTTTGCTCCTATGGTTTAGTTTTAGCTATTTGTGAACTTGGATGACCAACATGATAGATCTGGACATTGAAATAAGATGATGATTCACACATTGAGAAAATTTCACCTGTAAATAGGCAGTCTGAAGTCTTTATTTATCCGGGCAATATTATCACTGAACAAAAACTTGTCACAGCCTTGTTCTTGTTCACACAGGAGGTAATGTCAGAACTTTATGTCATTTTGTGCTCTAGATAAGTTTTCTTTATTATCAAAGAATAATTTGAAATGTAAGCCTTCAATGGATAGCAATGTATAATTGAATAAGATGTATTGGAAATGTGTTATTCTCACACAAAGATAGCAATTGGAAGATTATGAAGGTTGTGCAAAACTACTAAATAGGGTCATTTGTTCATGCCTAGGATTTACAGCGTTCATTAGTGATTTACATTTCTGATCCATAGTTATGTCATTTGAAAGTTCCAAAGGTCATTAGTATGTTTTGGTCTCTGGTGAGTATTGAGAGATATAACGTATATGTATAATGTAGGAATGACATATTGGTAGAGACAGAGGGTCTAGTTGCAAAGGGTGATGTTTTGACTTACCAGAAGAGGCAGTTGAAGGTTGCAGACTAGCTGAACTACTTGTCTCTGACACACCTGCTGAGGTGGTAGCACCTGAGGTTTCAGAAGAGACTGAGGGGCTAGTTGCAGAAGAGGTAACCTTTGAAGTAACAGATGCATCAGTTGAAGAAACAGGTGACACATCTGCCGAGGTAGTACCACCAGATGTTCTAGAAGTGTCAGTGGGAGTAATAGCTGAGGAAGAGACTTCTGACGTAACAGCTGAATCAGTTGAAGATTGGGAAACAGATGAACTAGTGGCCCCTGATGCATCTGATGAGGAAGTACTACCAGATGTTCCAGAAGTGTCAGTAGGAGTAATAGCTGAAGAAGAGACTTCTGAAGTAACAGCTGAATCAGTTGAAGATTGGGAAACAGATGAACTAGTGGCCACTGATGCATCTGATGAGGAAGTACTACCAGATGTTCCAGAAGTGTCAGTGGGAGTAATAGCTGAAGAAGAGACTTCTGAAGTAACAGCTGAATCAGTTGAAGATTGGGAAACAGATGAACTAGTGGCCCCTGATGCATCTGATGAGGAAGTACTACCAGATGTTCCAGAAGTGTCAGTGGGAGTAATAGCTGAAGAAGAGACTTCTGAAGTAACAGCTGAGTCAGTTGAAGATTGGGAAACAGATGAACTAGTGGCCGCTGATGCCTCTGATGAGGAAGTACTACCAGATGTGGCAGAGGAGACAGTGGAACTTGTATCTGCTGAGGATGTGGCTGAAGTTATAGATAAATCATTTGTAGTTTGAGTTTTGATTTAAATATCAGTGCAAGACAGAAAGGGAGATGCAACATATTTGACATGAGTCCAGTAGTGCTGCCATCTATTAACACATACTAGTTATCAAGCAGTTCCAGTATTCTAAATCTGTCCTGTACTATTTATAGTGCCACACGCAGTCTATTGAATAAAGCTGTCATTCTATGACTAGTAGCCTACATGAGTAGTTGCCTGTTATTTGAAGTGCACTACATGGTGTCAGAAGTTAAGCACATTGAACAAGCATGGAACATCTTAGGCCTCCAGGACATATGCAGTCTGAAGACAATGTTGCAGAGAATTGGCAAAGATAGCACCAGCAGTTTCAAGTCTACATGACAGCAGCAGAAATCAGTCAGAAGCCACCACCTACACAAGTGGCTATTCTCCTCCATTGTGCAGGCCCAGAAGCTTTAGCGGTCTACAATACTTTCACCTTTGCTGAAGGAGAGGACAGAAACAATGTGGAAACAGTAATGAGCAAGTATAATTCTTATTGTAAACCAAGAGAAAAACATTGTTTTTGAAAGGTATCAGTTTTGGCAAAGGAATCAACTTGAGGATGAGCCTGTGGATCATTGGATCACTGACCTTAAGACTAAAGCTCTGAACTGTGAATTTGGCGAAGAGAGAGACAATATGATTCAAGACAAGATTTTGCTTAGAATAAGTGAGAGGAGTCTCAACGAAAGAATGCTGCAAGAGGCAAATTTGACTTTGGAGAAAGCTGTAAAATTGTGTCATGCTGCAGAAGCTATCAAAGTACATTTGAAGACAATGGTAGGCAGGGCAGGTTAAAAGGCAAGCATTAATGTGATTAACCAGAATAGGGTAGGAAAACCTACACCATGCAAGTAGAAATCCACCAACAAGTCTTGTATGTACTGTGGCCTTGAGCGCAAGCCAAGAAAATGCCAAGCTTTTGGCCAGAAATGTTGCAAATGTGGTAAGCCAAATCACTTCACTCAAGTCTACAGAAGTAGTCCACATAGGAAAGTCCACACGCTAGAAGAATTGGACAGCGACCAGTTTGAATATGAAGATGATGAAGAGTACAATTTACTGATTGAATAACACTTCGTGGGCAACATAGAATCATCAAAATGGCAGGCAAAAGTTACATTAGAGGGTAAAGAAGTCTCATTCAAGCTTGATACAGGAGCCCAGGCCAACGTGATCCCTCATTACATATACAAGACTGTGGGGGAAGGTGGGGATATAAAGAAGACAAGTGCTGTGCTGAATCCTTATGGCAAGGGTCAGATCAAGCCGATAAGTAAAGTCCTCATGAAATGCGAAGTGCCCAGTACAAAGAAGCATCTAAAGTTGCAGTTGTATGTCACCAGAGAGCCCTATAATGCGATATTGGGGCAAGATGCATGTGAAGAACTCAACCTAGTCAAGCGGGTAGAGATTGATGAAGTCACAGAATTAATGACTAAAGAAGAAATGCTAGAGGAGTATAAAGACTTATTGGAAGGATTGGGGAGCTTCGAGAGGGAGTGCAACATAGAGGTAAATCAGGAGGTGCCCAGTGTTATTCGGCCTGCATGCCGATTTCCCTACACTCGCCTCGGATAGGTTGAAAGCAACCCTTGAGAAGATGGAAACACAAGAAATCATCGCTCCAGTTAACAGCCCTACAGATTGGGTCAGTAACCTTACTGTAGTGGCAAATAAGAACGGAACGATCCAAAACCGTTAAACAAAGCTATCCGGAGAGAACATTACTTCATACCGTTGCCAGAAGATGTACAATATAAGCTCAATGGCAAGACCTTGTTCACCATTCTCAAAGAGAGCGGGTTCTGGCAGCTAAAAATGACAGAGGAGCCTTTGTACCTTACAACTTTCAACAGTCCTTGGGGTCGTAAGCGGTTCCTTTGTATGCCGTTTGGAATCTGTTTAGCCAGTGAGGTAATGCAGAAACGAAATGAGGAAACATGTGATAGCTGATGACATGATCATTGCAGGAACAGGAAAGGATGACGAGGAGCATGATAAGAGACTCAAAGAAGTGATGACAAGAGCCATAGAGAGGAATGTAAAATTCAACCCAGAAAAAGTCCAGTTCAAAGTTCTAAATGGGATCAGAAATCTCAAAAGATGGGATGTGCCCTGATCCACAAAAAGTAGAAGCAATCACCAAAATGCCCAAGCTGGAAAACATGCAAGATCTGCGAAGGTTGCTCGGTATGGTGAAATTTGTCTCAAGAATCATCCCGAATGAGTCAGCAGTGACAGTCCCGCTCAAATTTCTGTTGAAGGAAGAAGTAGAGTATCAGTGGCAGAATGAGCATGACAGAGCCTTTGAAATGCTCAAAGAAATCCTATCAACCAGGCCTATACTGCATTTCTACGATGTAAATGCATCAGTGACTCTTCAAAGGGATGCTTCTCAATCGGGTCTAGGAGCATGTCTGATGCAAGAAGGACAGCCCGTTGCTTATGCGTCGAGAGCATTGACAACTGCGGAGAAGAACTTTTCACAGGTGGAGAAAGAACTGCTAAGTGTGGTGTTTGCATGTGAGAAATATCATCAATACGTGGTTGGTAAAGACATTGCTGTGCAGAATGACCATAAGCCACTGCTAGGCATCTTAAAGAAACCTTTAGCCCAAGCATCACCAAGATTGCAGCGGTTGCAGATAAAGCTATCAGGGTACAGGATACAACTGGAGTGGATCCAAGGCACCAAGATGCTGATCTCAGATGCCCTGTCTCGAGCACCAGTTGGTATGGCCGAACAATGTCTTCAGAATGATGAAGTGCTGATCCATGCGCTTGTGGAATCCCTTCCAATATCAAGGATGAGAATTGAAGAGATGCGAGATGCAACAAACAGAGATGAAGCCTTACAAGTGCTCAAAAGCACCATTCAGAAGGAATGGTATTTCCAGTACGAAATCAATGTCCAAGAAGGCATCATCTTCTGTGGCAACCGAATGGTAGTGCCAGCAGTCCTCAGAAAAGAAATGCTTGGATTCATCAATGAAAGTCACATGGGTGTCGAGAAATCCAAAGCTCCTGCTAATCAGGTGGTCTACTGGCCAGAAATGTCCAGGGATATCCAGGAAAAGCTAGAGAGATGCACAATCTGTTTGTCGTATCGACAGTCCAACGCCAAAGAAACTTTCAAACCACACTCCATCCAAGACTGACCATGGCAGAAGTTGGGTGCCGATCTCTTTGAACTGAAAGGATATGATTACCTTGTGGTTGTTGATTATTTCTCTCCGTATCCAGAAGTCGCGTTAACACCAAAACAGCCAAATCAGTGATTTCACATATGAAACCAGTTATGTCGCTTCATGTAATTCCAGCGGATTTAATATGTGACAATGTACCGTTCGGTAGGATTTTGCAAGAAAATGGGGTATCACAGTCAACACATCAAGCCCAAAATACCCACAATCAAATGGGTTAGCGGAGAAGACAGTACAAATGGTCAAAATCCTAATGAAGAAAGCTGAAATGGATGGGCCTGACCTTTACATCGCTCTGCTTGATTACAGAAATACTCCATTGTCAGGTATGCAGTTCTCAGCAGCACAATTGCTCATGAGTAGGAACTTACGTACCAAGCTGCCGACATCCAGTGCCAAGTTGAAACCAACAGTTGTGAAGGCCAAGCAGCAATTGGGCAAAGTAAAGGAGCAGCAGAGGAAGTTTTACGATCGTGGAGCCATGATATCCGAAGCTGAAATCTGGAGACGTGGTGAGAATCAGGCGAGGAAAACTGTGGAGTCCTGAGGCAGAGATTTCATCAAAACAGCCGAACCTCCACCGATCACAACACAGTGTAGAGAAGAAAAGGAAGTGCCCAAATAACCAATTGCCGCTACACCAAGAAGCTTGCTATCAAAATCTCCGATTATGTCAGCTACAACATCTGTACATACAGATCAGCCGGTGAAAACAAGAAGTGGCAGAATATCAAGACCACCATGCCGGCTTGGTGTCAGCGTTAAATAAGCTAGTGGTGCACACTAGTTTATGATGGCCAAGTGCTACTAACCTCTGGCCATGAACTATGAATATATATGAGAAATAAGAAATGAAGCAAGTCATGTGCTAGTAACCTCTGACTTGAGTGGTTTGAATGAATACACAAGTGCAAGATACAAGTAGTATGTGTGTGTGTATTCCGACTCAAGCAAGTACAGTGAATCTGTGAAGGACTATTACTCAAGCAAGAAAACACTTATTTTAAGATGATTATTTTAAGTTAAAAGTGTGTTTAATTTAGTATATCAGTATTGACTATGAACAGTGACTGACTATTGATTTAAATATCAGTGAGATGCATCTATTCCAGAGAGAAATGGAGATGTAACATATATGACTTGAATCCAGTACTAGCTATCAACCAGTTCCAGTATTCTAAACCTGTTCTGTACTATTTATAGTGCCACACCAGGTCTATTGAATAAAGCTGTCATTCTAAGACTAGTAGCCTAACTGAGTAGTTACCTGTTATTTGAAGTCCATCACAACTTTAGGTCATTTTGTGCTCTAAAATGTTTTCTTTATTATTAAAGAATAACTTGAAATGTGAGTCTTCAATGAATATCAATGTATAATTGAATGAGATGTATTGGAAATGTTATTTATGTTTATAAGGTTAGCAATTGGAAGATTATGAAGTTTGTGTAAAACAACTAAATAAGGTGATCTGTTCATACCTAGGCAAGGAGGCTCTGGCCAAAACCTTCATTTTGTATGATTTTATCATAATTTTACAAAGTTCATTCATTATGCAAATTGATAGATCCATAGTTATGTCATTTGAAAGTTCCAAAGGTCATTGGTAGGTTTTGATCTCTGGTGAGTTTTGAGAGATACAAGGTATACATTTAATGTAGAAATGACATATTGGCAAAGACAGAGGGTGTAGTTGCAAAGGGCGATTTTGTGACTTACCCGTAGAGGCAGTTGAAGTTGGTTGAAAAGTTGAACTACTTGTCTTTGACAAACCTGCTGAATTGGTAGCATCTAAGGTTTCAGAAAGGTCTGGGGGGCTAGTTGCAGAAGAGGTAACTTTTGAAATAACAGATGCATCGGTTGAAGAAACAGGTGACACATCTGCAGAGGTAGTACCACCAGATGTCCCAGAAGTGTCAGTGGGAGTGATAGCTGGAGAGGACACATTTGAAGTAACAGCTGAATCAGTTGAAGATTGGGAAACAGATGAACTAGTGGCCGATGATGCATCTGATGAGGAAGTACTACCAGATGAGGCAGAAGAGACACTGGGACTTACAGCTGAAGTTGAAACCTCTGAGGTTAATGCTGAATCAGTTGAAGATTGGGAAATAGATGAACTAGTGGCCGCTGATGCATCTGATGAGGAAGTACTACCAGATGTTCCAGAAGTGTCAGTGGGAGTAACAGCTGAAGAAGAGACTTCTGAAGTAACTGCTGAATCAGTTGAAGATTGGGAAACAGATGAACTAGTGGCCGCTGATGCATCTGATGAGGAAGTACTACCAGATGTTCCAGAAGTGTCAGTGGGAGTAACAGCTGAAGAGACTTCTGAAGTAACAACTGAATCAGTTGAAGATTGGAAAACAGATGAACTAGTGGCCCCTGATGCATCTGATGAGGAAGTACTAAGAGAAGTTCCAGAAGTGTCAGTGGGAGTAACAGATGAAGAAAAGACTTCTGAAATAACAACTGAATCAGTTGAAGATTGTGAAACAGATGAACTAGTGGCTGGTGATGCCTTGGATGAGGAAGTAGTACCAGATGAGGCAGAAGAGACAGTGGGACTTTTAGCTGATGTTGAGACCTCTGAGGTAAAAGCTGAACTACTTCTCTCTGACACACCTGCTGAGGTGGTAGCACCTGAGGTTTCAGAAGATACTGTGGGGCTAGCTGCAGAAGAGGTAGCTTTTAAAGTAACAGATGCATCAGTTGAAGAAACAAGTGACACATTCGCAGAGGTAGTACCACCAGATGTCCCAGAAGTGTCAATGGGAGTGATAGGTGAAGAGGAGACTTCTGAAGTAACAGCTGAATTAGTTGAAGATTGGGAAACAGATGAACTAGTGGCCGCTGATGCCTCTGATGAGGAAGTACTACCAGATGTTCCAGAAGTGTCAGTGGGAGTAACAGCTGAAGAAGAAACTTCTGAAGTAACAGCTGAATCAGTTGAAGATTGGGAGACAGATGAACTAGTGGCCCCTGATGCATCTGATGAGGAAGTACTACCAGATGTTCCAGAAGTGTCAGTGGGAGTAACAGCTGAAGAAGAAACTTCTGAAGTAACAACTGAATCAGTTGAAGATTGGGAAACAGATGAACTAGTGGCCGCTGATGCATCTGATGAGGAAGTACTACCAGATGTTCCAGAAGTGTCAATGGGAGTAATAGCTGAGGAAGAGACTTCTGAAGTAACAGCTGAATCAGTTGAAGATTGGGAAACAGATGAACTAGTGGCTGCTGATGCCTCTGATGAGGAAGTACTACCAGATGTTTCAGAAGTGTCAGTGGGAGTAATAGCTGAAGAAGAAACTTCTGAAGTAACAGCTGAATCAGTTGAAGATTGGGAAACAGATGAACTAGTGGCTGCTGATGCCTCTGATGAGGAAGTACTACCAGATGTTCCAGAAGTGTCAGTGGGAGTAATAGCTGAAGAAGAAACTTCTGAAGTAACAGCTGAATCAGTTGAAGATTGGGAAACAGATGAACTAGTGGCTGCTGATGCCTCTGATGAGGAAGTACTACCAGATGTTTCAGAAGTGTCAGTGGGAGTAATAGCTGAAGAAGAAACTTCTGAAGTAACAGCTGAATCAGTTGAAGATTGGGAAACAGATGAACTAGTGGCTGCTGATGCATCTGATGAGGAAGTACTACCAGATGTCCCAGAAGTGTCAGTGGGAGTAATAGCTGAAGAAGAGACTTCTGAAGTAACAACTGAATCAGTTGAAGATTGGGAAACAGATGAACTAGTGGCTGCTGATGCCTTTGATGAGGAAGTAGTACCAGATGAGGCAGAAGAGACAGTGGGACTTATAGCTGAAGTTGGAACCTCTGAGGTAAAAGCTGAACTACTTGACTCTGACACACCTGCTGAGGTGGTAGCACCTAAAGTTTCAGAACCGACTGTGGGACTAGTTGCAGAAGAGGTAACTTTTGAAGTATCAGATGCATCAGTTGAAGAAACAGGTGACACATCCGCAGAGGTAGTACCACCAGATGTCCCAGAAGTGTCAGTGGGAGTAACAGCTGAAGACGAAACTTCTGAAGTAACAGCTGAGTCAGTTGAAGATTGGGAAACAGATGAACTAGTGGCCGCTGATGCCTCTGATGAGGAAGTACTACCAGATGTTCCAGAAGTGTCAGTGGGAGTAATAGCTGAAGAAGAGACTTCTGAAGTAACAGCTGAATCAGTTGAAGATTGGGAAACAGATGAACTAGTGGCCGCTGATGCATCTGATGAGGAAGTACTACCAGATGTTACAGAAGTGTCAGTGGGAGTAACAGCTGAAGAAGAGACTTCTGAAGTAACAGCTGAATCAGTTGAAGATTGGGAAACAGATGAACTAGTGGCCCCTGATGCATCTGATGAGGAAGTACTACCAGATGTCCCAGAAGTGTCAGTGGGAGTAATAGCTGAAGAGGAGACTTCTGAAGTAACAGCTGAATCAGTTGAAGATTGGGAAACAGATGAACTAGTGGCCGCTGATGCATCTGATGAGGAAGTACTACCAGATGTTCCAGAAGTGTCAGTGGGAGTAACAGCTGAAGAAGAGACTTCTGAAGTAACAGCTGAATCAGTTGAAGATTGGGAAACAGATGAACTAGTGGCTGTTGATGTTTCTGATGAGGAAGTAGAACCAGATGAGGCAGTAGACACAGTGGAACTTATAGCTGAAGTTGAGACCTCTGAGGTTATAGCTGAACTACTTGACTCTGACACACCTGCTGAGGTGGTAGCACCTAAGGTTTCAGAAGAGGCTGAGGGGCTAGTTGCAGAAGAGGTAACTTTTGAAGTAACAGATGCATCAGTTGAAGAAACAGGTGACACATCTGCAGAGGTAGTACCACCAGATGTCCCAGAAGTGTCAGTGGGACTAATAGCTGAAGAGGAGACTTTTGAAGTAACAGATGCATCAGTTGAAGAGAGAAGCGAACTAGTGCTCTCTGACAGGTCTGCTGAGGTAGTACCACCAGATGTTCCAGAAGTGCCAGTGGGAGTAATAGCTGAAGAGGAGACTTCTGAAGTAACAGCTGAATCAGTTGAAGATTGGGAAACAGATGAACTAGTGGCCCCTGATGCATCTGATGAGGAAGTACCACCAGATGTTCTAGAAGTGTCAGTGGGAGTAACAGCTGAAGAAGAAACTTCTGAAGTAACAACTGAATCAGTTGAAGATTGGGAAACAGATGAACTAGTGGCCGCTGATGCATCTGATGAGGAAGTACTACCAGATGTCCCAGAAGTGTCAGTGGGAGTAATAGCTGAAGAGGAGACTTCTGAAGTAACAACTGAATCAGTTGAAGATTGGGAAACAGATGAACTAGTGGCCGCTGATGCATCTGATGAGGAAGTACTACCAGATGTTCTAGAAGTGTCAGTGGGAGTAACAGCTGAAGAAGAAACTTCTGAAGTAACAGCTGAATCAGTTGAAGATTGGGAAACAGATGAACTAGTGGCCACTGATGCATCTGATGAGGAAGTACTACCAGATGTTCCAGAAGTGTCAGTGGGAGTAACAGCTGAAGAAGAAACTTCTGAAGTAACAACTGAATCAGTTGAAGATTGGGAAACAGATGAACTAGTGGCCGCTGATGCATCTGATGAGGAAGTACTACCAGATGTCCCAGAAGTGTCAGTGGGAGTAACAGCTGAAGAAGAAACTTCTGAAGTAACAGCTGAATCAGTTGAAGATTGGGAAACAGATGAACTAGTGGCCCCTGATGCATCTGATGAGGAAGTACTACCAGATGTTTCAGAAGTGTCAGTGGGAGTAACAGCTGAAGAAGAAACTTCTGAAGTAACAACTGAATCAGTTGAAGATTTGGAAACAGATGAACTAGTGGCCGCTGATGCATCTGATGAGGAAGTACTACCAGATGTCCCAGAAGTGTCAGTGGGAGTAACAGCTGAAGAAGAAACTTCTGAAGTAACAGCTGAATCAGTTGAAGATTGGGAAACAGATGAACTAGTGGCCCCTGATGCATCTGATGAGGACGTACTACCAGATGTTCCAGAAGTGCCAGTGGGAGTCATAGCTGAAGAAGAGACTTCTGAAGTAACAACTGAATCAGTTGAAGATTGGGAAACAGATGAACTAGTGGCTGCTGATGCATCTGATGAGGAAGTACTACCAGATGTCCCAGAAGTGTCAGTGGGAGTAATAGCTGAAGAAGAGACTTCTGAAGTAACAACTGAATCAGTTGAAGATTGGGAAACAGATGAACTAGTGGCTGCTGATGCATCTGATGAGGAAGTACTACCAGATATTCCAGAAGTGTCAGTGGGAGTAATAGCTGAAGAAGAGACTTCTGAAGTAACAACTGAATCAGTTGAAGATTGGAAAACAGATGAACTAGTGGCTGCTGATGCATCTGATGAGGAAGTAGTACCAGATGAGGCGGAGGAGACAGTGGGACTTACAGCTGAAGTTGAGACCTCTGAGGTTAATGCTGAATCAGTTGAAGATTGGGAAATAGATGAACTAGTGGCCGCTGATGCATCTGATGAGGAAGTAGTACCAGATGAGGCGGAGGAGACAGTGGGACTTACAGCTGAAGTTGAGACCTCTGAGGTTAATGCTGAATCAGTTGAAGATTGGGAAATAGATGAACTAGTGGCCGCTGATGCATCTGATGAGGAAGTAGTACCAGATGAGGCAGAAGAGACAGTGGGACTTAGAGCTGAAGTTGAGACCTCTGAGGTTAATGCTGAATCAGTTGAAGATTGGGAAATAGATGAACTAGTGGCCGCTGATGCATCTGATGAGGAAGTACTACCAGATGTTTCAGAAGTGTCAGTGGGAGTAACAGCTGAAGAAGAGACTTCTGAAGTAACTGCTGAATTAGTTGAAGATTGGGAAACAGATGAACTAGTGGCCGCTGATGCCTCTGATGAGGAAGTACTACCAGATGTGGCAGAGGAGACAGTGGGACTTGTATCTGCTGAGGATGTGGCTGAAGGTATAGATAAATCATTGATGAATCTGACAAGAAAGTTGTGCCAGATGCAGTGGAGGTTTTAGTGGAAATGGTGGCCCTAGAAGAGGCAGATGAAGTCACAAATGAATAAGTTGATGTTTGGGAAACTGATGAACTAGTGTGTTGTAATACTTTGGGAGATGTATCACCAGATGTTTGGGAGGTGTCAGTTACGCTATCAGCTGAGAAGGAAGCAGCTGAAGTAACAGATGAAGATTGGGAAACAGATGAACTAGGGGTCTTTGAAATATCTGTGGAAGTATTGCCAGATGTGGGGGAAGAGGCAGTGGGACTTTGAGGGGAGGCAGATGAAGTATCAGAAGAATCAGTTGAGAATTTGGAAACAGATGGACTAGTGGCCTTTGAAATATCTGTGGAAGTAGTGCCAGATGTGGAGGAAGAGGCATTGGAACCTTGAGATGAGAGTTGAAGATACAGATGGATCAGTTGAGGAAACTAATATGGAGACTTTGATACCTCTTAGGGTGTATTGCCAGATGTTTGGACAGTGCCAGTTGGACTGGTACTTACATATGAAGCTGTTGAAGAAACAGAGAAGTCAGTTGAAACTTGGGAAACAAATGAAATACTACTAAGTTTGGGAAATGTCAGTGGGACTTGTAGCCCCGCATATTGCACCAGAAGTAAGAAAAAATCAGTAGAGGTTTGGGAAACTGATGAACTAGTAACGCTTGTCCCATCTGATGGGGAGGTGATAGCAGATGTGGTAGAAACCTCACCTAGACTGTAACAAAGGAGTCAGTTGAAGTTTGGGAGACTGATGAACCGGTTGGTTTTGAAGCATCAGATGAGGCAGTACTATCAACTATTTGTGATGTAGTAGTGGGGCTGGTCGTGGCAAAAGGGGTGGCTGAAGTAGCAGAGGAGTCAGTGGAAGTTTGGGAAACTGATGGACTCATGGCTTTCGACACTATGGTCCAGGTGGTAGCACCTTATGTGAAGGATGAGATAGCAGAACTAGTAGTGGGAGAGGGAGCTTTTGAAGGATCAGAAGGATCAGTTGCAGATACAGAAACAGATGAAACAGTGGACCTTGACACATCTGATAAGGTGGTAGCAGATGTAGCTGGTGAAATAGCAGGACTTGTGGCTTCTGAAGTAACAGAGAGGAAAGTGAAAAATTGAACACTTTGACATTCATCTAACTATAACATTCAAGGAATATCCTAAGGTTTTGAATAATAACACATTATAAAATAGCTGATAGGCAGATGACTGATTTGAATAAATCTTTTTGGGAAAAGCTTACCTGATGAATCTGTTGAGCCGCTCACTCCTGAACCTGAAGTGGTTACCTCTGTCGATCCGGTTGTTCCAGTACCGGCAGTAGCTGCCTCTGTAGATCCAGTGGTTCCTGTACCAGATGTAGCTGCTTCTGTGGATCCAGTTGTTCCAGTACCAGATGTGGTTGCCTCTGTAGATCCAGTCGTTCCTGTACCAGAAGTAGCTGCTTCTGTAGATCCAGTGGTTCCTGTGCCAGATGTGGTTGCCCCTGTGGATCCAGTTGTTCCTGTTCCAGAAGAAGTTGCCTCAGTAGATCCAGTTGTTCCGGTACCAGAAGTAGTTGCCTCTGTAGATCCAGTTGTTCCTGTACCAGATGTAGTTGCCTCTGTAGATCCAGTTGTTCCGGTACCAGAAGTGGTTGCCTCTGTAGACCCAGTTGTCCCTGTACCAGATGTAGCTGCTTCTGTAGATCCAGTTGTTCCGGTACCAGAAGTTGTTGCCTCTGTAGACCCAGTTGTTCCTGTGCCAGAGGTAGTTGCCTCTGTAGACCCAGTTGTTCCTGTACCAGATGTAGTCGCCTCTGTAGACCCAGTTGTTCCTGTACCAGAAGTTGTTGCCTCTGTAGACCCAGTTGTTCCTGTACCAGAGGTAGTTGCCTCTGTAGACCCAGTTGTTCCTGTACCAGAAGTAGTTGCCTCTGTAGATCCAGTTGTTCCGGTACCTGAAGTAGTTGCCTCTGTAGATCCAGTTGTTCCTGTACCAGAAGAAGTTGCCTCAGTAGATCCAGTTGTTCCGGTACCAGAAGTAGTTGCCTCTGTAGATCCAGTTGTTCCAGTACCTGAGGTAGTTGCCTCTGTAGATCCGGTAGTCCCTGTACCAGATGTAGCTGCTTCTGTAGATCCAGTTGTTCCGGTACCAGAAGTTGTTGCCTCTGTAGACCCAGTTGTTCCTGTGCCAGAGGTAGTTGCCTCTGTAGACCCAGTTGTTCCTGTACCAGATGTAGTTGCCTCTGTAGACCCAGTTGTTCCTGTACCAGAAGTTGTTGCCTCTGTAGACCCAGTTGTTCCTGTACCAGAAGTAGTTGCCTCTGTAGACCCAGTTGTTCCTGTACCAGAAGTTGTTGCCTCTGTAGACCCAGTTGTTCCTGTACCAGAAGTAGTTGCCTCTGTAGACCCAGTTGTTCCTGTACCAGAAGTAGTTGCCTCTGTAGATCCAGTTGTTCCGGTGCCAGATGTAGTTGCCTCTGTAGATCCAGTTGTTCCAGTACCAGATGTAGTTGCCTCTGTAGATCCAGTTGTTCCGGTACCAGAAGTGGTTGCCTCTGTGGATCCAGTTGTTCCTGTACCAGATGTAGTTGCCTCTGTAGATCCAGTTGTTCCAGTACCAGATGTAGTTGCCTCTGTAGATCCAGTTGTTCCGGTACCAGAAGTGGTTGCCTCTGTAGACCCAGTTGTTCCTGTACCAGATGTAGTTGCTTCTGTAGATCCAGTTGTTCCGGTGCCAGAAGTTGTTGCCTCTGTAGAAGCCGTTGTTCCGGTTCCAGAAGTTGTTTCTTCAGTACTACCAGATGTTGTAGGCTCAGATGATGCAGTTGTACCTGTACCAGAAGTAGTTTCTACAGTTGTACCAGAAGTAGTCTCAACTGATGTGCCAGATGTAGTTTCTACTGTTGTGCCAGAAGTAGTTTCTACTGTTGTGCCAGTTGTAGTTTCTACAGTTGTACCAGAAGTAGTTTCAACAGTTGTACCAGACGTAGTTTCTACTGTTGTGCCAGTTGTAGTTTCTACTGTTGACCCTGCAGTGGTTGCCTCAGTAGTTGTTGCTGCGGTTGTTGTAATACACACCTCTGAAAGACATTATGTAATAAATGAAGTCTAAGGTTACGGATGAATTAATTGTCATGTATATTAATTCGTGACCTCTATTAGAATCTTGTTGCTCAGGGGAAATTTAATGTGATATCAATCGAACAAAATATGTCAATGATCCTTTTGAGAGCATGACCTCATACGTTGAGAGTATGTTGTAAAAGGTTATTGACACTTTGATATTTTGACTAACATGGGTTGATAAACTGTGAGAAATTTTATTTCCACCATAACTTTAATAAACTCTGTTGCAGTGCCTTTTATTTACCCTCTATATTAAAAACACATTTTCAGGAGAAGTCACTGGTTCCTGCTGACTCTTCTCCAGTCATTTTAGTTATGCTTGAATTGAGATGAAGAACCAGCTCTTAACATTTCCCTATAAAAGTATTACATTACAACAGTTATCAACCCTTTAATAGATAGATAAAAATAGTATACCACTAACTAACTTCAAATGTGTTTTTATATCGTGACATACGCAAAGTAAATAATTTTCGAAAATGTGACCCAATCACGATCGACGAATGACAAATGCGGGACTGCGCTCTATTAATAGCCATGAGCGGCGATTAAACAAGATGCAAATACACCCACAGAGGTGTAAAAGGTACCTAATTCGGTAATGTGACAAAATTATGAATATTTCTTTCAATAGAAATATTCTAAACTATTTACAATTTCGATAAAGTTAAAGTTGAACAGTTTTATTCAATCAAATAACTTGCAAAAGTTAATTAGGTCAACTACTCGAAGCACATTACTGTACTCCAATCTACCTATATAAGTAGCATCATTGGCAAGACTAGGGCAAGCACAACCGATGGTTGTTGCGCTTCCCTGGTCTCCCTTCCGATACGTCATCAGATCGGGAGAGCGAGGGGATTGCTAATTTTGAGTGAGGGTGTGTCGGTGGTTTGACCCGATACCCTCCACTGACCGTGGCCTGCCGTCTGGACCACGGCGTTGCCAATGACTGCTAGCCGTCTCGTGTCCCTGTCCGAATTTTGAGTCCCTGCTGGCGCATGAAAGATTGATGCCTTTGACATAAGACCAAGCGGCGGATTGGTTTCCCTATATATCATCCATACCTAATTACATGCGCCCTAGCAGCAACTGGCAGAAAAAATGACCAAAAATGAAAATTCCAAATTTAGGTTTTAGCGTGTTCCTGCGCGGCAGCGTAAGCAGGGTGTACCAACTGCAAGATCGCAGTTCGTGTAGAATGCGATCCCTTCACTATTCTACCCTCGAGTATACTCGTAGTTTCATTAAAATAATTGCCAAACGAAAAAAAAAAAAAATTTTCTAATTCCTCCACCTGTTACAACTGCCGAAATACGCCCTAGCCGCAATTTGGCTGAAAAAACTGACAAAAAATGAAAATTCCAAATTCTGGTCTCAACGTGTTCCTGAGCGGCAGCACAGGCAGGGTCTACCAACTGCAAGTTCGCAGTTCGAGTAGAATGCGATACCTTCACTATTCTACCCTCGAGAATACTCGTAGTTTCATTAAAAGAATTGCCAAACAAAAAAAACAAAAAATTCTCTAATTCCTCCACCTGTTACAGCTGCCTAAATAAGCCCTAGCCGCAATTTGGCAGAAAAAACTGACAAAAAATGAAATTCCAAATTCTGGTCTCAACGTGTTCCTGAGCGGCAGCACAGGCAGGGTCTACCAACTGCAAGATCGTAGTTCGTGTAGAATGCGGTACCTTCACTACCCTACCCTCGAGAATACTCGTAGTTTCATTAAAAGAATTGCCAAACGAAAGAAAAGGGATCTCTCTAATTCCTCCACCTGTTACAACTGCCGAAATACGCCCTAGCCGCAATTTGGCAGAAAAAAACTGACAAAAAATGAAAATTCCAAATTCTGGTCTCAACGTGTTCCTTGAGCGGCAGCACAGGCAGGGTCTACCAACTGCAAGTTCGCAGTTCATGTAGAATGCGATACCTTCACTATTCTACCCTCGAGAATACTCGTAGTTTCATTAAAAGAATTGCCAAACGAATAAAAAAAAAGATTTCTCTAATTCCTCCACCTGTTACAACTGCCGAAATACGCCCTAGCCGCAATTTGGCAGAAAAAACTGACAAAAAATGAAATTCCAAATTCTGGTCTCAACGTGTTCCTGAGCGGCAGCACAGGCAGGGTCTACCAACTGCAAGATCGTAGTTCGTGTACAATGCGATACCTTTACTACCCTACCCTCGAGAATACTCGTAGTGTTATGAAATTACGAACAAATATGTAAATTTTACTGAATGACCAGAGTTTGTGGAGAATAACAGGGCGGGTATTTTCCAGTTAATTACAAATTTATAAATCAATAGTTGTTTTTGTTTTTATTTTTGCATTTCCACCATTTGAAATTAGCCCAAAGTAGGACTTTATTAGGCAGATATTACATTACCTGGATGGTAGTTCTAACGATAAATATGAAACCATACTAAATATGAAATCACTTTAGTTAAGTTTCAGATAGCCAGAGGTCGCCACCTGACTCTGCCATCTGTTGTTATTACCCTCTATATTAAAAACACATTTTCAGGAGAAGTCACTGGTTCCTGCTGACTCTTCTCCAGTCATTTTAGTTATGCTTGAATTGAGATGAAGAACCAGCTCTTAACATTTCCCAATAAAAGTATTACATCACAACAGTTATCAACCCTTTAATAGATAGATAAAAATAGTATACCACTAACTAACTTCAAATGTGTTTTTATATCGTGACATACGCAAAGTAAATAATTTTCGAAAGTTCGTAGATCGTGTAGAATGCGGTACCTTCACTACCCTACCCTCGAGAATACTCGTAGTTTCATTAAAAGAATTGCCAAACGAATAAAAAAAAAAGATTTCTCTAATTCCTCCACCTGTTACAACTGCCGAAATACGCCCTAGCCGCAATTTGGCAGAAAAAACTGACAAAAAATGAAATTCCAAATGCTGGTCTCAACGTGTTCCTGAGCGGCAGCACAGGCAGGGTCTACCAACTGCAAGATCGTAGTTCGTGTAGAATGCGATACCTTCACTATTCTACCCTCGAGAATACTCGTAGTTTCATTAAAAGAATTGCCAAACGAATAAAAAAAAAAGATTTCTCTAATTCCTTCCGCGACTGCTACGACGTGCATTGTCGAGCTCGTTTGTGGTGAAAGATCTCAATAAAAACGAAAGGAATATTTTCCAAACTTCTGTGAACAATATATGCGTATATATCGCTGCCAAAGATAATATTTGAGTTTAATCGCGAAATTTATCTGAAAGGACTAGGTAGAACCTTGGACTAAGAAAAGAATGGATATGTAACGAGAGACCAATTACTATATGCCCTATAGTTACATGCTAGCCTCATGCCAGGACTAGCAGATAAGGCAGCAGCACGAGGTCACGTGGGAACAAGGACCAATCAGGGCTCCCGCATCGATTACATTACAGAGAAACCTTATCTCCACCACCTGCTGGGGGTGCCCAGAGCACCCATTAGCGACTATTAATTGACACTAGTTGAGGCTAGCATGTTCAGGTTGACCGGCTGGTTTCCATTCCATGTGTTGGTCTTCTAAGGTAGAACTACATCGAGGACATGACGAGCACCCATATTGACAGTGACGTCACTAGACTGCAAAGCATGCCGGGAACGCTCAAATCTGACTGGGATCTAAACTCAACCGATGCGAAGACGCCCAAGATAGAACTAGAATTAATCATGAGTGATGTTGCAATCAGATATCTAGGTGCTCTGATCTTTTTGGTCAATTTGAAATATTTCATGGTAACTATCTGCAGGACGGGTACTTTCCAGTTAAGTACAAAGTTATAAATCAATAGTTTTTTGGTTTTTTTGCATTTGCATTTGCACCATTTGAAATTCGCCCAAAGTATGCCTTTATTAGGCAGATAGTACATGAACCTGGATGGTAGGGCCTTTTTGTGACTACTGTGAAAGGTTTGACATGTCCAGAACATTATGTTTGATTGTTAACCCACATTAACCACCTGCATTAACCAATGATTAAGATAATTGGTTTCGCATCGTTTTTCTAGGGTTGTCCTGCCACTGAAGAATCAGTGATATTAATATTTCATATTTTCCTTTGAATATAACTCCATTCTCTGAGTGCAATTTAACTGCCAGCAGACTCCCCGCAGGGCTTGTCCTTTATGTAAAGAATATAAGCTGTCTGGTAAACTTGAATGTGTTTACAAATGTGAATGTTATATATATATATATATATATATATATATATATATATATATATATATATATATATATATATATATATATATATATATATATATATTTATATATATATATATGCATAGAAAAGGTCAGCAGCCAAAGTGGAGTTGTCATTGCTGCCTGTGGACAGTTGTAATTGAGGGATCTAAGGAATTCTGGATAGCCCTATACATGTACATTCATTTCACCTTGCTGTATATATATATATATATATATATATATATATATATATATATATATATATATATATATATATATATATATATATATATGCACATATATGTACATATATGACAATGGAGTTTTACTTACTTGGGTTATATGAATCAATCACACAGGTGATCTCTGTGAGTTTATCCATTGCTATAATAATCGGTGTCTTCTTAACGAAGCTAGCATCGCATTGGCATGTACCTCCTTTGCAGGTCTGTAGATCACCTTGACATTTGGTTTTTGTTCCATCACATGTCTCTCCAAACACTCTATACCTAACACCACCAGTAATTGGCGGTTTGCGGCAATTGCTTGCATCAGCCTTAAAATATAATAGCAGTGTATTAGCTATATATAAAAGTCACTTCTTCAATTGTGTGATGAATTTCTGAGCCCAGAAGCGGCCATATATTGATGTATCCGGCTAATGAAATTACACTTAGTCTTCCCACCTCTTTTGTTGACATTTATGCGGATTGTGATAAAACAGATGTTAAAATATGTGCACATGTTTTTCCATGGTAAAGTCCTTGAATGGATTACGTGCTCATAAATGTTTAGATTTACATCTTTTAAAGCACCAAGTAACTCATGCATTCTAAAAGAGTAAAATAACAAGCAATAATTCAATATTTGAAGCGTGTATACAAAAGCAGGTCTCAAAAACTTTTCACCGTCAGTTACCAGTGAGATAATTTCAAAAGTATTTTGGCTTCAATACACGTTTACTACTACTAGAAACTAGTAATTCAAATGGGTATTATAAGAAATGATTACAACATTGTCTTATCTGATCTAAAAAGGGTATAAAGGATTTCCGTGCCCAACTTAAATTAAGAATTAAAAGTATCGATTATGAAAAAATAATGACGCTATAAACTGAAATAATGATTGTAATTTTACTTGTGCTATACCTAATTTTGATTTCTTTGAGAATTCTTCCATGTCTGAACTTCAAACCACCAATCAACAGGTTGCCAATCTGTTTGTAATATTTGTGATTGTTTGTTCTATTGTTTTACAAAATTAGCTAATATCACAATGAGAGGCCCAGAGACTGGTATGAAATTTCCTTCTTGTTATGACGTTGTAGATTGGCCTTTCATCAGAAATTGAACAACAGCACTTGTCAGCCTATGCATATGTATATATATATATATATATATATATATATATATATATATATATATATATATATATATATATATATATATATATATATATATATATATACATATATATATATATATATATATATATATATATATATATATTTATATATATATATATTTGTTATGAAATGAAACAAATATACTTAGTGAAAATATGGATAAGAATTGTGCAGCCATACCTTTATGTAGGGTGCATTACATTTGCAAGTGCCTCCACTACATGCTGAATTTAAATCTGGACAGCTAGTTGTGGCATCACATGCAGTGCCAAGGTCCACCACTGAAAAAAATGGTATTGTTGATGTTTTGATAACATTTATCAGGAAATTGTCCCTAAAGATACAGTTACATGGATCTGCATATGGCTACTCTTCATTACAGTTGCACAAATACTTCTAATATATTTCACAACGTTGATGATGTAGTGTTTTCTTTCTGTTTACCATTGTTTCGATTGGTGTGATAGTATTTTCATCACTAAGGTAGTGAATTGTCCTAAATAATAATGAGGCCACTTAAAACAGTATGTTTAAGGAAATATTACAGTGTGTTATAGAAACAACAGTAATTCCTCTATAACTACACTGATAGGAAAATGGCTGTGGTATTGAGATTGATCATGGATTACATGTTACTGAATTTACCCATTCCTAATCATCTGTAATGTGACATCAGCTTCTATTATCACAGATTAACGATGTCCATACGATCTAACACGATTTTTGGATTTTCGTTAAATTTAGTTGGATCGTATTTAATATGCAAATGAGATGAGCCAATGCGTCTGTCATACGGTGCTATGTGACATCCATACGATGATACGAAGGAAGGAAGGGATGGGTTTTTACGTTGCTTTCAACAGCTCAGGTCATATTGCGATGAGATAGAAACACGGAACCGGGAAGAAACACAATCTCAAAAATCGTGTTCAGTCGTGTTCAAGGTCGCATAAGTGTGAAAGGGACATACTACTCAAGATACAATCTATAGCTCAGAACTGAACGTAGATTTGATTCGCAAGCTACGTGGGTCATTGATGTGATCGGCATATTGTCCATACGCTATCCATCAGTATTTGCACAACCAGGCACTAGCAGATGTTCGGTCGACTGGTGCAGACATTGAATGTCCATACTGAACTATTATTCACATTACTGTACAAAAGAACATTTTTCATGTGACTAACATTGACTTGGGACCTTTTAAAAAAAATACCTTCCCCAATGTATGGCCTCTGAGTATCGTTTGACTGTCGACCTTATTCTACTTCATTGTGTTGATTTTCATTTAATGCAGGAATTAAATGTTGGCACCGTATATCAAGGAAAGGAACACGTACATTTTAAACAGCTTGTCTGGTCGTTACTTTGAACGAAGCCTTCCTTGCAATGACACACGCCTGGTTTACAGCCATCAGTGGTACACTGGGAATAATCAGGGCATGTGGTCCCTAATTGGCAGCTTTGCAGCAGAGCAGCCTCTGAAAGAAAAATGTAAAAAGGTAGGCAATTCATTCTAATATAGATAAATAAATCTGGAATCTAAACAATGATGGAAATATTAATATATTACAACAATGGATGGAAACGTATTGTACCAACTAGGATTTCTGAAATATGACTATGAGACAACTTCACACTGGGTATAACTAATATGACGAGAAAGCGAAGCTTTAAATGCTCGCCCAGCTCGGTAATATTTATGCATTACCCCTTCAAACCCAATAACTAAATGACGGATTTGTTATCCATGGCGTCATTCTTCGCTTGTAAAACGCGAAAACATATTTCACCGATTGACAAAAAAATATGGCATAAAATTACTACGATTTTAACCTAATGCAAAATCATCATTTCCCAACAGATTTCAACTAAACCTTACAGATAAGTAAACTTAATGGTTGCGATTCTAACGATTTAAACCGCATTGAAATTGATCCGTGGAAAGGAGAGTAATTTATTTAAACGTGAACGTACAACCCATTCAGTTCCAGTGGCAGCTCTCCAGCCTCTGTAATCATGACGTCACGGCCACGTGACCATTAAGTGCACGCGTCAGTTTCAGTTGTTGCATAGTTTCGCTTGTTGCTGTGTTATTGGAGCGGTCAAAACACTATTTTGATACAATTTAAGGGAAACAATCCATATTTATTACGCGATAAAGAAATGTTTGAAATCTGAAAAGATCTGGCATCAAAATGTGCTCTTAAAGCAAAAAGTGATGTTCACTTCACGCGAGATCGTTTTTGTCAGGCGAGACGAGAAACGAACAACCGGATGTGTGGACACCGTTTTATACATGTAGGCCTTTATAGGTGTGTACTTCTATTGTTGATATCTTATACTGTAATCTTATACCTAAATCCATCTTAATTACTCCCTGCTACACCATGTTGGAAGATTATAATGCGAAAATAGTGTTTCAAATGCCAAAAAAAAATAATAACTAGCGGTGGTGTAAAGAGCAATAGTCGCCATCTTTGAAATATACCTCTTTCTCTGAGAGAATGTAATCACTGTCACCATGGCAATGAATGGTATTTTAGGGGTTCCAAGAATTTGACGTTGGGAACAACATTGTTAGGATTCCAATATAGGATTAAATTGGCCTCCTACCATTAACAATAGTTAAAAGCAATGTTAGAAGTGCAATATATAGTCCAGTAAAACAGAGAAATTGACCATTTAGCTGCTTGTACAAGAGTGGAGCTGATTATACTATCAGGTTCAGCAATCTTCCTCTAAAGGAGTAATTATGTTGTGTTCAATCTATCATGAAAATCATGAATTTGACATATCTATTGAAAACCCATTATCGCAGTTTTTGAATAATTTTATATGCTCTTCTAAACAATCTCATTTGCACTCATGTTGCAATCGGGCGTGCGGACGTGTATTATGCTCGGACTGACCGCGCATTTAGTGCAGGAATTAAATATAGGCATTGTACATGTGCATAATATATATAATGAGAATTCGTTTCCATATTATTTTCAGATTAAACAATATCTTTTCATTCATATCTTTTACATGTTTCATATCATTCTTATCAAATATGTATTTATATTTGAAATTAATAAAGTTGATAAGTGATTGGTACTTGAGATATATGTAAAATAAAATGACATGCATGCAATCTTGAAATTGAAAAATAATTGTAATAAACATGAAAAAAATTAAATGTTAACTTACTTGGGCAATCGGAAGGCTGGATGTTTGCTGAAAAATGACAGAACACATACAG
>OZ012701.1:24497986-24502986 GCA_963942565.1 Maea johnstoni | reverse complement strand
TGTTAGGAAATTCGATTTTTGTCATTTTTCTGCCATATTAGGGTTAAGTGACGACTAGCCGTATGTAAGTCGTGGAGGAAACCGGAGGATCTGGCAAAAACCATTTCGCCTAACCGAAACTCACTGGCAACTTTCTCACTTGCCCCGGCATGTTTTCGAACCCCCGGGTAATTGTACTTACCTGTTAGGCAGCTCAAGGAATCGGTCGAAGGAGCGAAGCCGGATTCACATAGACACTTTTTTCCACTGCAGTCTTTCTGTGCACACTGCCCATTGGTAGGACAATCCGCATCTCCTGCGCAGGTATCATGTATATTAGCACCTCCAACTGCAGAGAACAATAAAAGAAGTAATGTTTAATTGTTGTAATATCATAATACTAAATTCATACCCGTGTGCAAAATACATAAACAAAAGAAGAAAAAACAAAAGTACAAATAAACAAAGATAACTGTACCATAGGTCATTATACATTCGGTTATTAAACTTTCACTATTCGAAGTCTATATCTAATATATGAGTATTTCTGGTCCGTATGGGGCTAACATGTATTAGTGTTTTGTTATATGATGATAGCCTTGTAGGATATCCCCTTTACATTCAAAAGAGTCGCTTGATGTGAATTCGAAAAAAATCAACTGCTACGGTTACCTGGCACTTATGTTGGTTTGCAAAAAGAGCATACCAACTAACTTATTGAACGGTATCTCCATTTACCTGATTCCATTCCTACAAAGAGTGATTAGGTACATTCTATGTGTATACCTGCTGGATATTTCAACTGACTCCGAGCTAACCAGTTGACCCAGGGAGCACAGGGCAGACACACGGAATCGAACATGTGGTCTCCTGCACTAAAGCCCACACTTTAAACGCCTGATCTATAATTATAATTGCCAAATAGAAAAATATATTGGCAGGATAAATATATTGAGTGTCAAACCTACTCCTATATATACCTATTTCAATGAAAAAATAATTGTACTTCATAATTTTAATATTTGAACAAATAAGAATAATTGGGCCCGGCATTATACATTGATGCCATGCATCAACATGTGTTCTTGTTTGATATGTTCATAGTCCGGACGGCCATGTTCGAAATCCTGAGGCCGGACTGAATATAATTCTCTATTCTGATTGGTTATAACATAAATGTTGCCTTTGCCGCGGAAAATCGTGCCTTCCTTATTTTAATTTAGCATGAAGTTTTCAAATATATAAAATATTTTAAGCGGACATAAAGGATATTTTTCAGTATAGGAAGGAAAATTACTAAAGAAAAAAATTACTATGTGTATAGAATGAAATCAGGAGACTTTGTAACCAAACTGGTTCGTAACCAAACTGATGCGTACCCAAGAAGCTTCGCACCCAAGATATTTCGAAGTCTCCAGCTTGCGCCTAGAATTCCGATATTTGTTTCATTTCTACAAAACTGATACAAATCTAGTCATTATAAATTATTTTCCTCTATAGTGTTAATGTTCTTTATACATTCGGTTCCCTCACAAGTTCATAAATAACTTAGCCCCGCCTTTTGCCTATTGATGCGTTGCATCAACAACCGTACTTGTATATTCCTGTAATACTCTGTCCGGCCACTATCCAACTACTCGCCATGGTAGCCTCAGGTATGCCAATTATTGGCTTCCCCGTCAGCCAGTGCAATGAGTTTGACCATGGGTTCACATTGCTTCATCACATCTTGGTTTGAATCTGTAATGGCCCACCATATCGAGAAACTTGGTTCGCTCATCACATCTCTATTAAATCAACGTGTCTTTCCGTAACAAAGCGCCATCTATTAACTGTCGATTTTACTAAAATAACTTTGTGAAAAAATGTCAGCGAGGCAATGTTATGACAAAGAACAAACACAGATATCATAAATCATCTTAGCATTTGCAAAAAAACACAGACTATATTTGCACTTGTAACTAATAAAACAAACACTGCGCGAGTTTTATATCTTTTTATATATATATATATATATATATATATATATATATATAGAGAGAAAACCAACAGAAGACGTAAATAAATTGTCGTCAGATAAGATAAGAGATATTAGTTAGTCAAATAAGCGAAGTGTTTGTAACATATTCTACATATAAAGGATCACGTGTCCAAATCTGACGCACTGGACTTTGAGTGGACAAAGTCAGCGGGAGCACTTTTTAATTTTAGTTCATGAATTACACGATAGATGACGCTCTGGTTGAAAGGTGACAGGTCAAAGGTCACCAGACACATTCAGCTTAACTGAACCGCAGAAGCGTTCAACTTCACAGCTGGAGAACAGACAAGAGGACAAACAGAATAGCGTGGGGGCCTAGACGCAAATGACTGAAAAACTACGGCTCTGTGTTATCAGACCCCCAACAGCGATGGAAAGGTGTTTGTGCGCACTGTAGGTTATTATACATGTTAAACGGAACGTGCTGAGTATGGAAAAGTCGTCTGCTACCTGTGAGACACCTCCAAGTCGGAGGTCACATCCCACTGAAAGTCTCTCTAGTGAGTAGTAAAAAGGAAGGAAGGAATGGGTTTTTGAATCGCGTTCAACAGCTTAAAGTCATATCGCGACGAGGTAGTGTGTAGTAAAGACATAAGGATGGAATGGGTTTTTGAATCGCGTTCAACAGCTTAAAGTCATATCGCGACGAGGTAGTGTGTAGTAAAGACATAAGGATGGAATGGGTTTTTGAATCGCTTTCAACAGTTTTAAGTCATATCGCGACGAGGTAGTGTGTAGTAAAGACATAAGGAAGATATGGGTTTTTGAATCGCTTTCAACAGTTTTAAGTCATATCGCGACGAGGTAGTGTGTAGTAAAGACATAAGGATGGAATGGGTTTTTGAATCGCTTTCAACAGCTTAAAGTCATATCGCGACGAGGTAGTGTATAGTAAAAAAGTAAGGAAGGAATGGCTTTTTACACGCTTCCGACAGCTTAGGTCATATCGCAATGGGGTAGAACCCTGGAATCGGGAGAAAATTCCCTTCTCTTCATGAAGAGTTCCAAGGAGTCTTTTAGTTGCAGAAGAACGATAAAATTCACTGCACAATGCCGTGCATTTATATAGCGACCAGGCCAACCAACTTAGGGGGATCCAGCGGAGATTCAAACCTGTGAACTATCGCTTTGGAGCCAGACACTCTAAACACTAGGACACGGCGTAGTCGTGACTTTTTGAGTTCGTCTGATCGTCAAATACAGAATGGCCAGATTGCTATATAAATGTGAGGCTTTGCGAAAGACTGTCTATAGTTATTTTGACAACTGGTGGGAATTTGCAATGTCGATTATAATCACTTGACTACCACATTGCGGCTACGTTTTGATTAGCTAGATGTGCGGAGGTCAAACTGGAGAACCAAATTGGCAACTTTCTCGCAGGCCTGGCTGGGATTCAAACTCGGGCAGTGGTGAGAGACAGCTAGCAGTCAGTGGCAACGCATTATACCAAATGGTGATCAGGGCGGGCCCGCAACTCAAAGGGCCCCTCGGGGAAGAAAATCTCTTACAGTGGTCTTTCTCGTTTTTTCATGACTTACAAGCGGTGAGGGGGGGGGGATAGCTGCTGATAATAAAATTGCAATCAGAGGATATAGCTACATATCATTGAATATGATATATGAATGTCACCGATTCCTCAGTGCTAGGACAACGATGTGAAACCAATTATCTTCAATCATCGGTTGCTGTGGTGATATCCCATCCCTGAAGTGTACTTCTTTCTGCTATGTTCATTGTCAACCCCAGTTGCTTAAAGGCCTACCATCGAGTACATGTCACATTCCTCTAACAAGTGCAAAAATGTGGAAATGTACGAATAAAACAAAAATATATATACTTTATAAATTTATATACTAGACTAGAAAAGAAATTTCTTTTGAAAGCAAAAATATATCAGAGGACCCATATGATAGTGCAACCACACACTTAGGGCTGCACTGTATCAATGATTTTAAAAGCTTGGCCAGCAGATACACCATTATGATAAAGAAAATACTGGGTTATTACACCTTCCTTTATAAAAGGATTTGGACGTGTCCGTTTGTGATATCACTCATAATCAGTTCTAATAAAAAAATTCTCAAAACTACTTTTCGCGAGGGAATATCCATACCTCCGAAATAAAGGTGTATTAGATTTGTATTCATCCCATTTTGGTTCATCTAGGTGAAAGATATTCCACATACATTTTGGCCATTCCGCATCATCTAACTACTCGTACATAACTTTTCAACGCTGGGAGTATTAAAAAGGGTGAGATAGCGGAGGAAACACGTACTAGTATATAACGGTACAAGCTTCTTGTTCTTAAATCTATTAAGCATTCTACACGGACCGTGATCAAGTAATCTGTAACATTGATTGCTCTCCTCAGCCGTTTTAAGGGACTTTTTGCAACCGGCCCAGTGATACGTGGTGACCGGCCACCAACATGCCCTTATACATTGGCATTCTCCTCACCCGCCCTACTTTAAATAGAAGTCGATTATGTGGTGAGAGAAGCGCTCTGAACCAATGATGAGACTTCTCCTTCTCTATTAACAAATACTGCTGCTGCAGCCAATATATAAAAGACACTTTTGATGAAAACCCACAGGATGTTTTGAGTTTGAGTTGGCTAATGGGTTAACGTTTGCTCTCTCTCTCTCTCTCTCTCTCTCTCTCTCTCTCTCTCTCTCTCTCTCTCTCTCTCTCTCTCAGTATATATATACCTATATAAATATAGATATATAGATATATATATATATATCTATATATATATATATCTATATATATATATATATATATATATATATATATATATATATATATATATATATATATATATATATATATATATATATATATATACATGTATATATATATATATATATATATATATATATATATATATATATATATATATATATATATATATATATATATATATATATATATATATATAATCAGATAATCATAGATGCAAATTGGTTTATTC
>OZ012701.1:24480486-24492986 GCA_963942565.1 Maea johnstoni | reverse complement strand
TTTACTGATGCTACATTAAAGAGTCGTATAACCATGTGAAATACACTTTTTGCCTTTCAAACGAGAATCGCTCCACGTTGGAAATGAGCCATATAACTGTCCACGAGTCAATGGAGTGATTCACTTTTAGGTATGTGTAATAACCTACGTTCATTAAAATGGCATACGAACAGGTACACAGACAACTTGTGAATGGTTGAATGACTCTAGTATTCAAGTGTGCGTATTTTCTATAGACATATATATACATATTATATATATATATATATATATATATATATATATATATATATATATATATATATATATATATATATATATATATATATATATATATATATAACTTGATAACTTGATAAATAGTTAAGACATGATTGACCAGATAAATTTCACGAACTTAACATTTAAATAGCAAGGAAAGCTCTTTACAAAATTGGCATCCTAAGAAGCCTTCCAAACATAAACCTATTTGAAAGGTCTCTCTTATATCAGAGGCACTTGCGAATAGATATTGGCTGCATTCATATACAGTGAGAACAATTTAGAATCGAGCTGGACAACGTCATAGTTTCGCTCAAACGTCATATACTATTTAAGAGCAAAAATATATGAAAAATAATATGAATTTCATATACTGTGTAAAATTAAGTAAAGATACAAATCTGGGAAACAAATTTTTTTTATCAGTTTTACAAGTGATTTTGTGAATTATTAAGGTATTTTGTATATGCCTGCTAAATGAGGATTAATAATTAGATAGAGAGGATATCAATGGAATCCATGTAAACCAAAATATAATGTCACTATAATGTTTAAATCTCTAGATAATAATATTGGAATTAATGAAATGTATCATATTGCCCAGTGGTTATGAACTTCCGGCTTGAATCTATTTTAAGCTAAGGTATATTTTCTATCATTAGTAAAAGGGCACTTCAATAGGAAGAGTAAAGAAGGAAGATATGATATATTTTAGGTTTTAACCATTACATGGATAGTTGCCAAAACATACCTTTAGTTTAGATAAACGTGGGTTCTATAATTGCCCTTTTACTATGTATCCTGTCAAAAATAGCTAACAACCCAAAGAATAAACAAAGTCTGAATGAAGAGTCCATCATCAAGTGAGGTGAATTGTTAGGTTTTCAACACGTGACTGCTTTTGAAGTATTTCTTGTAACAGTTCAGCACGCAATTCAGGTGACTTATGATACAGTTCACTGAACAGCGTGATTTCATCAGTTGTAGGAGTTGAAATTAGCATTGAGGAATAACAATTTTATTCCCAAAGGGGTACATACATGTATACTGTAAAATCTCTAATCTTTCCGTGTAAGAATTTTCCCTAGTTCTTCATTTTTGAATGAATATGTGTATATGTATATATTGTGTTTATATGTATATATATAGAATGGCTAATGTTTTTCCGTGTACCAATTTTCCCTAATTTTTCATTTTTGAGTGTTTCTGTTTCTAATATTTCCGTAGAAAGGACATATTTTTTTCCGTTTCTAATTTACCCGTTTGATGTAGATTTTAAATTTTAGTAAGCCAAAGAGTACAGCCTGCTTGGTAATATTGCTCACCCTAAGGCAACACCAAGATATATATATATATATATATATATATATATATATATATATATATATATATATATATATATATATATATATATATATATAAAATATATATACATATATATATATATATGTGTGTGTGTGTGTGTGTTTGTATATATGTGTGTATGTATGCGACTAATGCTCTGACGGCCTTGTGGTCTAAGGAGCCGTAACTGACTGCACGCTGTCTCTCATCACTGTGTGGGTTCAAATCCCGGCCTGGGCATGTGAGAAAGGTGCCAGTAACTTGGGGTTAGGCAGTGGTTGTCGCCGGGTACTCCGGTTCCCTTCACTCTTTACAACTGGCTAGTCACGAATTAGCCACAATTTGCATAAATGTGCAAGGGCCACTCCTTATGGTGAGCAATAGGACTTGGCACCTTCTGCTAAACCCTAAGCTGGTGTGGCACCCTGCTCGCCTTATAAATGAAGGGGGATGTGTGAGCTGTCTATGGATACCATGCATCTAAAATATCTTTGTCTTTTTTAGATCTGAAGGCTCTGCTCTTAATCTCTCTGTCTCCTTTCACCTAGAATGATTATACTTTGTCATCGTTCTTTAACAATGACAAAGCACCACGTTTTGGTATTATCTGTTGGCACTAAAATACCTTAGTGTACTACCGGACTGTATTTCAACAACGTTCATTACTGAAAGCCCAATATAAATCCTGCATTGGGATCCTAGCGATCCCAATGGCAACTGTTGTTTGGCATATCACCGCAACGTCGCTAGAAATTGTTCTAGGTGTTTAAGACACTATTTGTGATTCATAATCTGCCAATAGAGAGTATACTTGGAGATAAACAAGTATGACTAATATCGTTACTGTATAATACTGAGTTATGATTGCATTACTGCTTATATATGAAATAACAATTGTCATGTCGATACATATGGAAATATTAAGGTATTTTCCTTTTTCGTGATATATGCTGGTAATTATAGAAAGGGAAGTATTATTGATTCTTACTTTTTGCTATTTCATTTTTACGGGGTGTAACTAACAATGAGATTTCTGCAAATTTCTTCACAAACCTAGACCTAGATCATTATTCTTGCATTGCAAGTTTTAAAATGTTTTCTACTTAACAAGTGTTTTTGCAGTTTTTGTTACTTACTTGAAATGGGTGTAACTTGGCCTCGTGTTAGGTCTCATGGAACATTGCACTATCGGATTCTGTGCATTGTAATTTTCAAACTATTTTCTACTCAATAAGTAAACTTTTTTTTCATTTCTTGCTTTTTACCTTAAATGGGAGTAACCTGACCTCGTGTTAGGTGTCATGGAACACTGCACTCTTGGATTCCTTGTAAGTTTCAAACTATTTTCTACTCAATAAGTAAACTTTTTTTTCTATTTTTTACTTTTTGCCTTGAATGGGCGTTACCTGGCCTCGTGTTAGTTCTTACGGGACGGTGCACTCTGGGATTCCTGCACGCACTGGCCTGACATTAACTGTTAGGGGTGGGCGACTACAGACACCTACCCACCTGCAGTCCTGCGTGTAGCTTACCTGATGGTATTATACTTCAGCATTGGTGCAGAAAGTGTAAGGGGAACCTGATGCAATACTTACTGGGATGCTATTTCTAGAGCCTTAACCTCAGGGGGTTATTCTCCATCTTTGGAGGTGTACATATATTCTCTCAAGCATACACAAGACATACATTTTATCTCCATCCCTCTCAAACTCATATTTTCCCCCAAGCACACACAATAAACACATTTTCTCTCTATCCCTCTCAAACACACATATATTCCCCCAAGCACACACAATAAACACATTTTCTCTCAATCCCTCTCAAACTCATATATTTCCCCAAGCACACACAATAAGCACATTTTCTCTCTATCCCTCTCAAACACACATATATTCCCCCAAGCACACACAATAAACACATTTTCTCTCTATCCCTCTCAAACACACATATATTCCCCCAAGCACACACAATAAACACATTTTCTCTCTATCCCTCTCAAACACACATATATCCCCCCAAGCACACACAATAAACACATTTTCTCTCTATCCCTCTCAAACACACATATATTCCCCCAAGCACACACAATAAACACATTTTCTCTCTATCCCTCTCAAACACACATATATTCCTCCAAGCACACACAATAAACACATTTTCTCTCAATCCCTCTCAAACACACATATATTCCTCCAAGCACACACAATAAACACATTTTCTCTCTATCCCTCTCAAACACACATATATTCCCCCAAGCACACACAATAAACTCATTTTCTCTCTATCCCTCCCAAACACACATATATTCCCCCAAGTACACACAATAAACACATTTTCTCTCTATCCCTCTCAAACACACATATATTTCCCCAAGCACACACAATAAACACATTTTCTCTCTATCCCTCTCAAACACACATATATTCCCCCAAGCACACACAATAAACTCATTTTCTCTCTATCCCTCCCAAACACACATATATTCCCCCAAGTACACACAATAAACACATTTTCTCTCTATCCCTCCCAAACACACATATATTCCCCCAAGTACACACAATACATTATATCTCAAACACACATTCTCTCTCTCTCTCTCTCTCTCTCTCTCTCTCTCTCCCTCTCTCTCTCTCTCTCTCTCTCTCTCTAAAAATACCCAAATATTCTCACAAGCACACACAGCACATATACACTCTATCTCTCTCTCTCTCACACACACACACATGCATATCTGACACACACTACCCTCTCTCTCTCCCAATCTCTCAAACCCATACCCACATATAACTGACACTCACCTGTCTCTCTCCAACACACACACACACACACACACATCACGCATACTCTCTCATACAAACATGTACTATGAAAAATGGAAACACTTGTGCTACAAGTAGGTGATCACATACACACACACATACACTTTGTTAAATGCAAAGGTCAATGCTCATCAGCAGGGATTTAGGATGTTCCATGACTCACACAGGCCATGTTACTATATCTGTAGCATGGTCACTTGTGAATGCAAAGACCAGATCAAGATCAATTAATCAAAGTTCGATTAATATGATGGCATGTGGCACTTTTGAACATACAAATATTCTTGAAGCAGTGGGTGCATTCTTGAAGACAGTTGCTCAAATGACCATTGATGTGATGACCAAAGATGAATTTGACCATGATAAGGACTCTAGAGGCATATATTGAAACACTTTGTGTATGAAGTGTGAAGTTGTATTTGTGATACTTATATTTCGGTTTGTGTATTGTATGTGTGGCCATGTAGATGAGAGTTCTGTGAGGGTAATGTCTGGTCAAACGTAGGTGTGGTGTGCTGTCCTATTGTTTGTTGTGTGTAGCAATCATAGCTGATGTTTGGTCATTATGGCTCAGAGTAACACTTTATTTGCATATTGTTGAATGAATACTGGTCTTGCTGTGGATGGGAGGCCATTTTGTACACAGCACTTGATGGTAGAATAGTTGGTGTTTATAGAAGACGAAGTATGAGATAATGTTTTTCTTCTTTTGAGATGGTAGTAGTATTCTTAACATTAGTCTCTTATTAGTATAATGACGATACTGTAGAAAGTATTTGATAAAAATACTATATTGGCTTATTCAATGATGTGCAGTAGGAGTTAGCACCTCATGGGAAACCCTTAGCTGGTGTGGCGCCTTGCTTGCCTTATAAAGGAAGGGGATGTGTGGATCAGTCCATGGATACCATGCACCTGGAAGATCCTGTGGTCTTCTTTGGATCTAAAGGCTTTGCCCTTACTCTCCTCTTTCTCCACTTTCACCTAGAATAATTATCCTTTGTCATTGTTATTATGTCTTTTATTGCTCTTCAACAATGACAAACCACCCAATTTTTGGTAACATATTATGGCACTAAAAGACCTTTTCGTGCTGCTGTGCAATCAAACCCTCATTCACTCACTTAATGGATGAGGGATTTGCAATGTTTTCTGGTAGCATCATATCCATTGTCTGCTTATATTTATATGTATAACTTCCTGATGGTGTCTCATACAGTTGATATTCTCATGATCCAGTGTGATCTCACTTTAGTCGTGATGTCCGTTCGATGGTATTTCTTACATAATTTGCTTTACGTTGTTTAACCTGGTTTTAAAATAAAAATCATGAGTGCAGCTACCTATACTATCTGTGTGATTCAAAATATACATGTTTATAGTTTTGTAAACATCTCTCGGCGTGTTGGGCATTTACTCACATTAAACAGTTTATATAATACGCAGAAGAGGCAAAAAGGTCCACTGAGGAGTAATGGTTTTAAAATTTAGAAGGCTACGTTGCAGAAACTCTTTGCACTGAATACTCTATCGCTAGGCTACCATGACCCTTTTTCAAAACCCTGAAAATATTTGCTATATAAAGCAGGCTGTTTTTTAACTCCATGTGCAAGGGCATGTGTCTACTGGGGCGAGGAGTCTTTTGAATGTCGATTTGAATTATGATTTCTACTTTGATAATGAAGCCAACAAGTTCATGAGGTTTGATGGCCGAGTGGTCCAAGGGGCTGCCACTGACTGCTAGCTGTCTCTCACCACTGATGGCCTGTCCTGATGGCCGAGTGGTCTAATGTCTTAACACTGACTATGTGCTGTCTCTCACCACCACTGTACTGAGGGGCCTGGTGCGACAGCTGAGCAGTCTAATGCGTTACCACTGACGGCTCTCTCTCTCTCTCTCTCTCTCTCTCTCTCTCTCTCTCTCTCTCTCTCTCTCTCTTACACACACACACACACACACACGCACCACAGCGTGCCTGCCCTGATGGCCGAGTACTTGAATGTGTTGCCACAAACTGCTTGCTGTCTCTCACCACTGATGGCATGCCCGGATAGCTAAGGGATATAGCTCGTTCCCATCGACTTCTCAACGTTTCTTAACACTGACATGGTTCGAATCTCGGATGAAACATGTGATAGAGTTGTCAATGACTCTGGGTTAGTGAATAGTTTATCCAATGCACCCCAGTTCCCTTCACTACCTAAAAGTGGCTTGCCATGATTAAGCCTATATGTGTAAGAGAAACTAACCATTTACAAAATTCTTCATTACGAATTCCCCTGCATTAGTCTGGCGATGTGCCAACCTCTCAGCAGATAATTTTGAACAAGTTGTTACATTGTAAATAATTGGAATCGTCCACTATGGTATTATATAAAAAGCTATCAGGTGCAATGTTTAGACCATTCGGATGTTGGGGCGTCCCCACCTCAACAATGATAAATCGAAACCAGAGGATTTTGCTATTGTGTTTTACAGCAAGCTACTTAAGCGCAATGCTGTAGACCACCCATATATAGGGGCATCCCTACCCAACAATAAAGAATCGAACTCAGAAGCGTTTGCAATGATGAATTACAGCAAGCTGCTTGACTGCAATGCTGCAGACCACCCAGCTCTCGGGACATCCCTACCCAACAATAATGTTTTGAACTTGGAAGCCTGTACAATGAACAATCGAAGCCAGAGGCTTTTGCAATGATGAATGAGAGTAAACTGCTGCTTAGGAAGCTGTCGTGGACCACTCAGATCTCGGGGCAACCCTAGCCAACAGTGAAGGTTCAAAGCTAGAAGCTTCCAGGGTGAAATAAGATGGCGATCAATTGAGGCACAACGTTTGAGACCTCTAGGATGTCAGGGAAGCCACATTATACAGATGGGTTTACTCTACCATGCATGGGTCTCTTACCTAGTTCATGGTCTCCCACCTCAGAGGAGGACATGCGTGATACACGCGTGAAGCAGGCATGCCTACACGCCTACCCACACACAAAACGAATGCGTAATGAGAAATCGGCACTACATGAGTATATATATATATATATATATATATATATATATATATATATATATATATATATATATATATATATATATATATATATATATATATATATATATATATATATATATATATATATATATATATATATATATATCAACCTAAACGCCTCTGAAATCATTGCCCTACCCAAAGCATGTAGCGGTGCTACAGCGCGTGACGGTCCCAGTATGAGTTATGGTTGCCCCTTCTCCCTCCCCCCCCCCCCTTATTACCCTATGATATGACCAGCCATGTGTTCAGCCTTCATATGAATCATCCTATCCTACGCCACTCTATCACGGTCGCTGCTGTATATGTTGGTAGTAATTCGACTTCACGGCAATACTTTAATGCCGTTTGTGTACTTAAATTCAGGGGGGGAGGGGCTGTAATATTTTAGATTTTAAACAAAACATTAGGAAACTATTAATACTAAAATCAAGGGGTGGGGAACCAGAAGTATAGAATTTCTTGGGGTTGCAGTACTAGACCTGCATGAGGAAACAAGCAATACTCAAAAGATAAATCCTGTGTTACTTTCAGAAAAAACTCACAAATTCGAGTTCAGGCAGTATCTAAAACTGGATTACTGTAGAACTCTGAGGTGTAAAGAGGACAACCATCTCTTAATTCACCGTCACTGGTAATATTTTCACATGCCTTGGGGAAGAATACGAACTTATTCAGTGCTTAGAGTCATCAAGTAGTCATTGCCACCAAAGGGGTAGACCTCTTGGCTATTGAGGTAGTCCTTGCAACTGATTGGCGTCTCAGGCCATAGTGTGTTTTCGAAAGATATCATCTCGTCTTTTCAATTTCTGTAAAGCGCATTTTTTATTTCTTAACACACACACACACACACACACACACACACACACACACACAAAGATACTGGTACATATAAAACACAACAGATAAATCGTTCTGCATAAAATGGGAGGAATGTGGATTATAAGATAATAATGTTTAAATTTCGTCAAACATCAGATAAGATTTTCCATATTACCCTAAACTGAGCTGTGAACTAGATCGGGCCATTTTTGTTCAAATATTGGAGGTTTCCCCTCAATTACCCCTCATATAGTACTGTACATATTGTGACTGCACTGATAAATCATATTTGATTTCTGCGATATTAGTTACGTCACACTTTTGTGTGTTTTTAATATTTTCTTCATATTCAATCCAATCGCGATATGAATTATGGAGTTCTTATTGCCAGTACAAACTGTTTTTTCCTGAATTTGAAATTCTGATCTTATCTTTTAGTATCATACCAAAGCAGACCCCAACCTGTCGCCACAATAAATGTATTTTCCTTTGAATTTCAGCAGATATTATCTCAATAAAATATATCATCTTAATGTATGATCCTTTGAGATAAATGTGCACTTTATGAGACGGGCATGTATCAAGGCCATCGATGACGCTATTGTCGAATAATCTGCCTCTGTTATTCGGTACGTCTACTTAGGGTGTGGTTGTGGTCACACCAAGAAAAAAATGGTTCTTGCTTTACGATGACCGGATATAAGTGTAGATAGGGGGTTTCCTTTTAATTTCAACAGCTATCATGTCAATGGATATGTACTCATCGGCGATACCAAAATAATAATCTACTCATCTTGGATATGACTAGTACTCAGGCTCTTAAAAAAGACGTAAAACTCATTCATTGTAACTGTTTAGGTTGTAGGTGGTGCCTCACTAAAAAAACCTAATTCTTTTTATATACAGTGTACATAGGGAGTTTCCCTTCAGCAGATATCATCTCAACACAAATGTACTCACTTGGGATGCCAATAGAATTATGTACTGGACTGGGATATTACCCAATAAATTTGTAATGCAAATTACAGTCAAAAATATACATACACAATGACGTTGGCGAGAGTCAATTTTATCATTCTCATTGGCCTCAAAGGTGGGATTCAAACTCTATATCCCATTCAGTAGTATATATTACCTGTTGTATATATATATATATATATATATATATATATATATATATATATATATATATATATATATATATATATATATATATATATATATATATATATATATATATATATATATATATGTATATATATATATATATATATATATATATATATATATATATATATATATATATATATATATATATATATATATATATATATATATATATAAGTGAACCATAGGGGCAGATTGTGTGCATTGCATTAATTAGACCGCTCGGCTCAGAGAGCAGACCCTTTTTAGTGAACTTAAACAATGAGTAGCACATTTGTCAAGTGATTGCAGTAGATCAGGAGAGGAAATCAAGAGCGTAACGACACTGAACACAATACATGGAGGACAAGGAGAAGTACACCTAGAGAAAATCTGATTCAAGGTGATAGGAGTTCAAATGAAAAAAGTGGAAAGAAGTATTCAACCTATTAATACTCACAGCGGCCAAAAGAAGCCAGATTTATTTTTGGTAAATTCTCTCAGTCAAACAAATATCTGGGGACGTATTTGAAGGAGAAATATTCATCAGATCACCACTTACAATTCCTCTTCAAATAGTTTGAAAATCATTCTTGATTTCCAAGTTATTACCAAAAATATCAAAAATCCAGGCGACAATGTCAAGAGTAACTCTTAAGCATTAATATTGGCGCTGGGCGCAACAGAGCGCAAAGGTTAGGCAAATATGGTAGAGGGGTGGATCCGCGCGCCAAAATATGGAGGCCGGCGCACGGATCCATGTCTCAACGTTCAGTTATGCTTACGGACAATTCAGCAGTAATTTCAGCATCAGCATTGACTCCCAGTCCTACTGTCCAACCCAACACGTGATAAGTTAGACGCACGTGACCCTGCCATTAAGCGTTTCCCCTATTGCGACATGAGCTTGGATTAAAGGAAGGTGTGGGGTTTTACGTCGCTTTCAATAACTCAGGTCATACAGCGGCGAGATAGAAACCCGGGAAAAAATTCCCTTCTCTTCACGAAAAGTTCCAAGGGTTCATTCAGTTGCAGAAGGACCATAGACAGTCCTCCACAATGCCGCACATTTATATAGCGGCCAGGCCAACCCGCTTATGGGGTTCCAGCGAAGTCTCGAACATGCGAACTCACACTTGGGAGCCAGGTATTGTAACCACTCTATACCCACAAAATCGGCTTAACTAAAGGCATTAACCATGGTAGTTCAAAGGAGCTTCAATGACTTTCAAGAGCCTACGATATTTTTTACCATATTCAAGGACATGGCCTAATTTTGACTATAGAATAGAAAAAAGAGTTTCCTTCAGTTACAAGTGCAATTCATGAATTTATACCGTGAAATTAGATAAAAAGAACAATAAACCGCATACAGCATATTTTTGATGCACATTAAAACAGCAAAAAAAATGCGTTTCTTTCTTATCATGGACAATTAAAGTAATGCCGTGAAGTCGAATTACGACCAACATATAGAGCAGGGACCGTGAAAAGGTGCCTAGGACAGGATGATTCACAAGGAGGTTGTACACATGGCTGATCACCTCGTGAGGTAAGAAGGGGGAGGGGGGAGGGGCGACCATAACTCATACTGCGACCGTCACACCCTGTAGCTGCGCCGCATGCGATGGGCAGGGCAATAATTGCGGAGGCGTGTGTGTTGGTACATATATATATATATATATATATATATATATATATATATATATATATATATATATATATATATATATAATTATATATATATATATATATATATATATATATATATATATATATATATATATATATATATATATATATATATATATATATATATACTAGTATATTTATTTATTTACTTATTTATATATATATATATATATATATATATATATATATATATATATATATATATATATATATATATATATATATATATATATATATGTATATATATATATATATATGTATATATATATATATATATATATATATATATATATATATATATATATATATATATATATATATATATATATATATATATATATATATATATATATATATATATATGAGTGTGTACCCAAGTCGTATTGTCTTTGACATACATTTTTCTCATCACTATTCTCCCACAAAGTAGACCAGACTCCACACCTCCGTAGTTACACGCACACATAAGTACTGTCTCCCATATGGGAGAATAGGGCAGACACTGTATTCCAATAGAACACTGCGTTCTGTACCTTAGCGCTGATTATCAGTGGTGCGAGTGCCTAACTAGCGGTCCGGTCAGCCTATTACACCTCACCGGGACTTTGAATGCAACGCACGTCTGAAATATACGCGTTGCCCAAGTAAGGAACAATGGCATTCAATGTCCCCATTCACACCCCGTGAAAGGGGACCCATTACAAAAGTCTGGGAGTTATCATGATAATTACAGCTATTAGAGCATTTCCACTACAGTTTTATGATAGGGAGAGACGTTCGTAAGAGTACTCTCCTGACATACTCATCCATTCATTCTGTCTACCAACTAGGGCGGAAAAAACGTAATTTTTTAAGTAACCTTTTTCTCCCGGGTATGTGTGCACATTGTAGGCATGTATGTTTGAATGCATGTATGTATGTATGTATGTTTATATGTATGTATGAATGTATGTATGTGTGTGTGTGTTTGTTTGTTTGGATGGATGTATGTATGTATGTTTGTGTATGTACGTACAAACGAAAGTATATATAAATGTATGTATGTATGTGCGTACGTACGTGGGGACGTACGGATGTTTTAACGGGGATGCAACTGGATCTATGCAGGAACCTGTTGTGTGTCCTTTGGCATGGACTTTGGCAAAATGGCGGAATATGAATATATTTCATCCTTCTGAGAGTATGTTGCTCTAATTACAGAGAAATATATATATATATATATATATATATATATATATATATATATATATATATATATATATATATATATATATATATATATATATATATTTATATTTATATGTATATATTTGTACCACAGTTGCTTGCCTTCCACCAATCAGGGGCCTCGAAAAGTGTAGGG
>OZ012701.1:24457736-24480286 GCA_963942565.1 Maea johnstoni | reverse complement strand
GACATACATGTTCACAACAATGCCCTATATCATACTTAAGGATAAGGCACTGACACGTCTTGACAGTGACACATCTCACTTTACCTAATGACATATCTTTGCCAGTAAACGATAAATATTAATGGCCAATATTCGAAGAAAACAGTATTGAATTTATACTTTCAGTAATACATGTATTTTAGGCTGTTGGAACTGTTTTTGTGTGGAATGAGATTCATATATGTTTTAATTAAATCATATGTATGGGTTTCGACCAATTTTACATATACAATTGTTTTGATGCAGGGGAAACAATGATAAAACCTAGTGGACTGTTCAGCGCGACATGACGTTGATTCAAAGAACCCCATCAGGCATCCCGGCTGAACCCAGGGTCTTCTGCCCTCGGTCGTGCCTTCAGCTGTACATTTAATACACATAATGCCCCGCTTAACAATAGTTAAGGCCTTAATACTCCCTTCCAAATAGCAATATTTCAGTCATGACGCTGTGCATACACGCAACACGTGGTTTGTAGGCATGGAAGGCTCTGACATTATACCTCTATAGATGTGTGTGTGGTATCTATCAAAGGTATTTGATCATAGAGTCAGTAAGTCTAACAATTCCCTTATGAATAGAGGGGCACTTCCTCGCTTACATTTAAAATTCAAACACACATACATACATACATACATACATACATACATACATACACATACTCACATACACACACACACACACACACACACACACACACACATATATATATATATATATATATATATATATATATATATATATATATATATATATATATATATATATATATATATATATATATATATATATATATGTATATATGTATGTATATATATATATATATATATATATATATATATATATATATATATATATATATATATATATATATATATATATATATAGATATAGATATATATAGATATATATAGATATAAAGATAAATATATACTTATACACATATAAATATCATATCTTTAAAATGTATGATACTCACAGTGGCAGTTTGACTGCTGCAGGCTGCGACAAGCAAGGAACAACTGACAGTCTGCACCAAAAATCAGCCTAGGACCTACATGAAAATCATGTACTCATTTCTACTACCACTTTGCATGAGTGAACATACACCAAAAGTGGTATTCATCAATTGTCCCGGAAATGAACTGCTCCAAGATGCTTAGGGTGCATTTTACTAGGATTCAATCCAATCTATTTGTTTACTGATGCTACATTAAAGAGTCTTATAACCATGTGAAATACACTTTTTGCCTTTCAAAACGAGAATCGCTCCACGTTGGAAATGAGCCATATAACTGTCCACGAGTCAATGGAGTGATTCACTTTTAGGTATGTGTAATAACCTACGTTCATTAAAATGGCATACGAACAGGTACACAGACAGCTTGTGTATGGTTGAATGACTCTAGTATTCAAGTGTGCGTATTTTCTATAGACATATATATATATATATATATATATATATATATATATATATATATATATATATATATATATATATATATATATATATATATATATATATATATATATACATTTATATATATTTATATATATATGTATATATATGGAACCTTGTCATAAACCTAGTGCAAGACTAAAATGATTAAGATAACTTGATAAAAAGTTAAGACATGATTGACCAGATAAATTTCACGAACTTTACATTTAAATAGCAAGGAAAGCTCTTTACAAAATTGGCATCCCAAGAAGTCTTCCGAACATAAACCTATTTGAAACGTCTCCCTGATATCAGAGGCACTTGCGAATAGATATTGGCTGCATTCATATACCAGTGAGAACAATTTTGAATCGAGCTGGACAACGTCATAGTTTCGCTCAAACGTCATATACTATTTATGAGCAAAAAATATATGAAAAATAATATGAATTTCATATACTGTGTAAAATTAAGTAAAGATACAAATCTGGGAAACAATTTTTTTTTATCAGTTTTACAAGTGATTTTGTGAATTATTAAGGTGTTTTGTACATGCCTGCTAAATGAGGATTAATAATTAGATAGAGAGGATATCAATGGAATCCATGTAAACCAAAATATAATGTCACTATAATGTTTAAATCTCTAGATAATAATCTTGGAATTAATGAAATGTATCATATTGCCCAGTGATTATGAGCTTCCGGCTTGAATCTATTTTAAGCTAAGGTATATTTTCTATCATTAGCAAAAGGGCACTTCAATAGGAAGGGTAAAGAAGGAAGATATGCTATATTTTAGGTTTTAACCATAACATGGATAGTTGCCAAAATATACCTTTAGTTTAGATAACCGTGGGTTCTATAATTGCCCTTTTACTATGTATCCTGTCAAAAATAGCTAACAACCCAAAGAATAAACAAAGTCTGAATGAAGAGTCCATCATCAAGTGAGGTGAATTGTTAGGTTTTCAACACATGACTGCTTTTGAAGTATTTCTTGTAACAGTTCAGTACGCAATTCAGGTGACTTATGATACAGTTCACTGAACAGCGTGATTTCATCAGTTGTAGGAGTTGAAAGTAGCATTGAGGAATAACAATTTTATTTCCAAAGGGGTACATGTACTGTAAAATGTCTAATCTTTCCGTGTAAGAATTTTCCCTAGTTCTTCATTTTTGAATGAATATGTGTATATGTATATATTGTGTTTGTATGTATATATATAGAATGGCTAATTTTTTTCCGTGTACCAATTTTCCCTAATTTTTCATTTTTGAGTGTTTCTGTTTCTAATATTTCCGTAGAAAGGACATATTTTTTTCCGTTTCTAATTTTCCCGTTTGATGTAGATTTTAAATTTTAGTAAGCCAAAGAGTATAGCCTGCTTGGTAATATTGCTCACCCTAAGGCAACACCAAGATATATATATATATATATATATATATATATATATATATATATATATATATATATATATATATATATATATATATATATATATATATGTGTGTGTGTGTGTGTGTGTTTGTATATATGTGTGTATGTATGCGACTACTGCTCTGACGGCCGTGTGGTCTAAAGGCGCCGTAACTGACTGCAAGCTGTCTCACATCACTGTGTGGGTTCAAATCCCGGCCTGGGCATGTGAGAAAGGTGCCAGTGACTTGGGGTTAGGCAGTGATTGTCGCCGGGTACTCCGGTTCCCTTCACTCTTTACAACTGGCTAGTCACGAATTAGTCACAATTTGCATAAATGTGCAAGGGCCACTCCTTATGGTGAGCAATATGACTTGGCACCATCTGCTAAACCCTAAGCTGGTGTGGCACCCTGCTCGCCTTATAAATGAAGGGGGATGTGTGAGCTGTCTATGGATACCATGCATCTAAAATATCTTTGTCTTTTTTTAGATCTGAAGGCTCTGCTCTTAATCTCTCTGTCTCCTTTCACCTAGAATGATTATACTTTGTCATCGTTCTTTAACAATGACAAATGACCACGTTTTGGTACTATCTGTTGGCACTAAAAGACCTTAGTGTACTACCGGACTGTATTTCAACAACGTTCATTACTGAAAGTCCAATATAAATCCTGCATTGGGATCCTAGCGATCCCAATGGCAACTGTTGTTTGGCATATCACCACAACGTCGCTAGAAATTGTTCTAGGTGTTAAGACACTATTTGTGATTCATAATCTGCCAATATAGAGTATACTTGGAGATAAACAAGTATGACTAATATCGTTACTGTATAGTACTGAGTTATGGTTGCATTACTGCTTATATATAGAATAACAATTGTCATGTCGATACATATGGAAATATTAAGGTATTTTCCTTATCGTGATATATGGTGGTAATTATAGAAAGGGAAGTATTATTGATTCTTACTTTTTGCTATTTCATTTTTACGGGGTGTAACTAACAATGAGATTTCTGCAAATTTCTTCACAAACCTAAACCTAGATCATTATTCTTGCATTGCAAGTTTCCAAATGTTTTCTACTTAGCAAGTGCTTTTTGCATGTTTTGTTATTTACTTGAGGTGGGTGTAACTTGTCCTAGTGTTAGGTCTCATGGAACATTGCACTATCGGATTCTGTGCATTGTAAGTTTTAAACTATTTTCGACTCAAGACGTAAACTTTTTTTTCATTTCTTGCTTTTTACCTTAAATGGGAGTAACCTGACCTCGTGTTAGGTGTCATGGAAGACTGCACTCTTGGATTCCTTGTAAGTTTCAAACTATTTTCTACTCAATAAGTAAACTTTTTTTTTCATTTCTTGCTTTTTACCTTAAATGGGAGTAACCTGACCTCGTGTTAGGTGTCATGGAACACTGCACTCTTGGATTCCTTGTAAGTCTCAAACTATTTTCTACTCAATAAGTAATTTTTTTTTTTCCATTTTTTACTTTTTGCCTTGAATGGGCGTTACCTGGCCTCGTGTTAGTTCTTACGGGACGGTGCACTGTGGGATTCCTGCACGCACTGGCCTGACATTAACTGTTAGGGGTGGGCGACTACAGACACCTACCCACCTGCAGTCCTGCGTGTAGCTTACCTGATGGTATTATACTTCAGCATTGGTGCAGAAAGTGTAAGGGGAACCTGATGCAATACTTACTGGGATGCTATTTCTAGAGCCTTAACCTCAGGGGGTTATTCTCCATCTTTGGAGGTGTACATATATTCTCTCAAGCATACACAAGACATACATTTTATCTCCATCCCTCTCAAACTCATATTTTCCCCCAAGCACACACAATAAACACATTTTCTCTCTATCCCTCCCAAACACACATATATTCCCCCAAGTACACACAATAAACACATTTTCTCTCTATCCCTCTCAAACACACATATATTCCCCCAAGCACACACAATAAACACATTTTCTCTCTATCCCTCTCAAACACACATATATTCCCCCAAGCACACACAATAAACACATTTTCTCTCTATCCCTCTCAAACACACATATATTCCCCCAAGCACACACAATAAACACATTTTCTCTCTATCCAAACACACATACATTCCCCCATTCTCCCAAGCACACACAATAAACACATTTTCTCTCTATCCCTCTCAAACACACATACATTCCCCCATTCTCCCAAGCACACACAATAAACACATTTTCTCTCTATCCCTCTCAAACACACATATATTCCCCCAAGTACACACAATACATTATATCCCAAACACACATTCTCTCTCTCTCTCTCTCTCTCTCTCTCTCTCAAAAAACCCAAATATTCTCAGCACACACAGCACATATACACTCTATCTCTCTCACACACACACACACACACATGCATATCTGACACACACTACCCTCTCTCTCTCAATCTCTCACACCCATACCCACATATAACTGACACTCACCTGTCTCTCTCCAACACACACACACACACACACACACACACATCACGCATACTCTCTCATACAAACATGTACTATGAAAAAGGCAAACATTTGTGCTACAAGTAGGTGATCACATACACACACACATACACTTTGTTAAATGCAAAAATCAATGCTCATCAATAGGGATTTAAGATGTTCCATGACTCACACAGGCCATGTAACTATATCTGTAGCATGGTCACTTGTGAATGCAAAGACCAGATCAAGATCAATTAATCAAAGTTCGATTAACATGATGGCATGTGGCACTTTTAAACATACAAATATTCTTGAAGCAGTGGGTGCATTCTTGAAGACAGTTGCTCAAATGACCATTGATGTGATGACCAAAGATGAATTTGACCATGATAAGGACTCTAGAGGCATATATTGAAACACTTTGTGTATGAAGTGTGAAGTTGTATTTGTGATACTTATATTTCGGTTTGTGTATTGTATGTGTGGCCATGTAGATGAGAGTTCTGTGAGGGTAATGTCTGGTCAAACGTAGGTGTGGTGTGCTGTCCTATTGTTTGTTGTGTGTAGCAATCATAGCTGATGTTTGGTCATTATGGCTCAGAGTAACACTTTATTTGCATATTGTTGAATGAATACTGGTCTTGCTGTGGATGGGAGGCCATTTTGTACACAGCACTTGATGGTAGAATAGTTGGTGTTTATAGAAGACGAAGTATGAGATAATGTTTTTCTTCTTTTGAGATGGTAGTAGTATTCTTAACATTAGTCTCTTATTAGTATAATGACGATACTGTAGAAAGTATTTGATAAAAATACTCTATTGGCTTATTCAATGATGTGCAGTAGGAGTTAGCACCTCATGGGAAACCCTTAGCTGGTGTGGCGCCTTGCTTGCCTTATAAAGGAAGGGGATGTGTGGATCAGTCCATGGATACCATGCACCTGGAAGATCCTGTGGTCTTCTTTGGATCTAAAGGCGTTGCCCTTACTCTCCTCTTTCTCCACTTTCACCTAGAATAATTATCCTTTGTCATTGTTATTATGTCTTTTATTGCTCTTCAACAATGACAAACCACCCAATTTTTGGTAACATATTATGGCACTAAAAGACCTTTTCGTGCTGCTGTGCAATCAAACCCTCATTCACTCAGCTGCTGTGCAATCAAACCCTCATTCACTCAGCTGCTGTGCAATCAAACCCTCATTCACTCACTTAATGGATGAGGGATTTGCAATGTTTTCTGTTAGTATCATACCCATTGTCTGCTTATATGTATATGTATAACTTCCTGATGGTGTCTCATACAGTTGATATTCTCATGATCCAGTGTGATCTCACTTTAGTCGTGATGTCCGTTCGATGGTATTTTTTACATAATTTGCTTTACGTTGTTTAACCTGGTTTTAAAATAAAAATCATGAGTGCAGCTACCTATACTATCTGTGTGATTCAAACTATACATGTTTATAGTTTTGTAAACATCTCTCGGTGTGTTGGGCATTTACTCACATTAAACAGTTTATATAATACGCAGAAGAGGCAAAAAGGTCCACTGAGGAGTGATGGTTTTAAAATTTAGAAGGCTACGTTGCAGAAACTCTTTGCACTGAATACTCTATCGCTAGGCTACCATGACCCTTTTTCAGAACCCTGAAAATATTTGCTATATAAAGCAGGCTGTTTTTTAACTCCATGTGCAAGGGCATGTGTCTACTGGGGCGAGGAGTCTTTTGAATGTCGATTTGAATTATGATTTCTACTTTGAAAATGAAGCCAACAAGTTCATGAGGTTTGATGGCCGAGTGGTCCAAGGGGCTGCCACTGACTGCTAGCTGTATCTCACCACTGATGGCCGAGTGGTCTAATGTCTTAACACTGACTATGTGCTGTCTCTCACCACCACTGTACTGAGGGCCTGACGCGACAGCTGAGCGGTCTAATGCGTTACCACTGACTGCTCTCTCTCTCTCTCTCTCTCTCTCTCTCTCTCTCTCTCTCTCACACACACACACACGCACCACAGCGTGCCTGCCCTGATAGCCGAGTACTTGAATGTGTTGCCACAAACTGCTTGCTGTCTCTCACCACTGATGGCATGCCCGGATAGCTAAGGGATATAGCGCGTTCCCATCGACTTCTCAACGTTTCTTAACACTGACATGGTTCGAATCTCGGATGAAACATGTGATAGAGTTGTCAATGACTCTGGGTTAGTGAATAGTTTATCCAATATGCACCCCAGTTCCCTTCACTACCTAAAGGTGACTTGCCATGATTAAGCCTATATGTGTAAGAGAAACTAACCATTTACAAAATTCTTCATTACGAATTCCCCTGCATTAGTCTGGCGATGTGCCAACCTCTCAGCAGATAATTTTGAACAAGTTGTTTCATTGGAAATAATTGGAATCGTCCACTATGGTATTATATAAAAAGCTATCAGGTGTAATGTTTAGACCATTCGGATGTTGGGGCGTCCCCACCTCAACAATGATAAATCGAAACCAGAGGATTTTGCTATTGTGTATTACAGCAAGCTACTTAAGGATGCCCGCACCAGTTTTTTTTTTGGCCTTCGAATTTCGTAATTTTTGGATATGTTGTTTCTTGTGGGACAAAACTAAAGGAAATGTAAAAAGAAATTGGCTGTTTAGCTTATTTTCTTTGCTAGAGACAAATTTGTGATTTTCGAAAAGTGGCTATTTGAGAGAAAAAAGGCCCCCAGATTGCACATTCTTTAATTTTCCGCTCATTCTGGGTTGTGTGTGCACAGAAAATAATTTGTCAATCTTTATAAACGTAAATTTGCATGTAGTTAATGGAGAAGGTTCTCTCTCTGCTTGCGCAAACTGTATTTCAAACCCTGCTATAGCGTTTGCACAGTCTAACACTGAACTGGAGGGGTTGAATTAAAAATGAACACTTTTTTCTCCAAAATAGAGGCAAATATAGGGCAATTTATCGCACATAATGAATTGTAAAAAAAAAGTTAGTCCAGAGAATTTTTTTATTTTTTGATATGTTCTTGCCCTGTAAATTTCCATTCTGTATGGGGAAAGAAAATGAGGGTGTTTCGAGTTACTTTTTTTGCTACAGAGCTATGAGTGAAAGGGTACGTTTTTTGCCTTTTTATGAAAATGAAAAGACAATGACGCGGCCTTTGTTTCCCTATTGTTGTTGCAACAATTGGGTGAAAATCCCTCTGTTGGAGTCGTGTTGCGCTTGCTAAGACTCGAATATAGGGCATCATTTCACACATGATAAGTTGTAAAAAAAAATTATTCCAGAGAATTTTTTTATTTTTTGATATGTTCTTGCCCTGTAAATTTGCTTTTGATATAACAAAAGAAAATGGGGGTGTTCCGAGTTACTTTTCTTGCTACGGAGCTACGAGTGATAGGGTACGTTTTATGCTTTTTCGCAAATATAATTGGCAATGTCCCGTGGCAACAATAGTGAAATTCCCTTTGTTGGAGTCACCAGAGGGGTTAGTGACGATGATTTTCTTCCCTTGTCCCCTAATTGTGTGCAGTCAGTGAAGAAGTCAACACTGTAAGTGTTTATATTCGGCTTAGGGCTATTCAAGAAAAACACGAATAGAAGTGTGTGTGTGTAAAGGGGGGGGGGGGGGGGTGGTTAACCCGCCAATTGCAGACCTTCACAATATGAAAAAGAGCTCCGACACCAAGGCGTTTGAATGAATTGTAATGTATTTTAATGTGCTTTATTGATTGTACTCTTAGAATACAAAATACCACTTTACGAAATATACAGACATTGAGCAAAAGAAATGCGCAAAAATATGTGTACAAAACTTAACCAACTGAACACATTGCTGTGTGCCGGCATTTGCGCTATAATATATTGATCAGACAATAGATTGATCCCCAGGGGGGGGGGGGGGGGTGGCACTCAGGTACAGAGGGGGCGCATACGCTCGTTATCTAAATCTAAACATACCCCTAAAGCACTGATTTCTGGCCAAAAAAGCACCCTTATTTTAATAAAACGCTGACTTTTTCCAGTAAATAAACACCCCTTCCTTTATCAAAACACTGACATTGGATTAACGGGAACACGTATTTCAACTATAGATTTTATAATCCTCTACCTGTTTGGCGGTAGTTCAATAATATTGAACCTTACTATATATGCAACGATATCTTATTGTGGATGTTCTGTGTTGCACATGTAAGGTTCAATGCGATCCTCTAATTTTATGTTAGCAGCGGTGGTTTAGCATAAAACCCATAAACGGAACCAATGCTAGGCTTCTTCGTCCTTAAAGTGTCATTAGTTACCATATTATATGTCTTCTTCCAACAAATATTCTGGATATTTCGCAATAGAAACAAAACATACTATTCAGGTTAATAATATACTTGACACTTGTTGCATTTCCGCTAATCCAAATTTCCGTTCTGTAAATAATTCCGACCTTTACAAAACCAATATGGCGGACATATACAACTTTTCCAAGTCCATCGCCGGCTTAACACTAAACCCTACCGTCGTAGTAGTAGGATGAAAACAGAAACGGGAAAATAGGTAGGGTTTATGTCTGAACTAGTTAAGTGGCAGCAAGTGGCGGCAGCAAACTCGGAAGCCAAGTCACTTTGGGAGGCACTCGGCGTCAGAGCCGCGTCAGAGCCGCGTATATTTCGTGGATTGTATGGGGTATTTTTACCCCCCCCCCTTTACTTTGTACCTGGGTACAAAAAATACCCTTCTTTTACAAATTTGCGGACATGTCTTAAAAAAGACCACTTCCTTCGCGAAATATGTAACGCGGGTGCGACCCACCTCTTTACCTGATTATCTTCCCTTGGGGATTGGTCAGGCAACGAAAAGATTGCCAATTCACCTCCAAGCAAATTTTCTTCAAAGTTCGGGAGGAATACAGTACCATTAAATTTGTGGCCATTCAATATTCTTAGAAAGACCCTAATATCTTCAATTGACATATTTATTGAATAATACCTTTCCTTTACTTGGCGCAATGTGCAGTTGTGGATATATTTCTGCATATGTGTTAATGCTTTCGCATATGTTTAGGAAATAAAGATAAAACTATCAATATCACTATTAAATTTAAAAGAATAAGAATCAGAAAATGTTTATCACTTCATGAATTGAAATTGTCAGGCATCTGCAATTTAACGTTTAAAATATGATGCATGGCAAAGAGAATATTGATATTAGGTTTTCAAGTATAATTTATTTTGACACGATTTTTCATGGATGAAACATTTCGTACAGGTTGCCACTTCACTTGTCACATTGCGGCTAGGTCAGGACTAGCCAGTCATAGTTGGAGCATGAAACCGGAGTAACTGGTGCACCTCTTTGTATAACCCATAGTCACTGTCAACTTTCTTACAGAGTGCAAAAGTTTACACATGCAGATTGAATCTATGAATAGTATATTTCATGTAATACTTCATCCGTTTTCCAAATCATTTAAACCGTTAACCATTCATGCACTTTGAATTTAGATGGTAAAAAAGCACAGCATAAAAACGTAATTTATACACCATTTCCATGCGTACATATGGTAGAATGTCCATGTTTTATTGTGGAAAGTTGTGTTGCCTTTGTGATTAGGTCGGAAAAATAATTGCTAAATCCCTCAACAGTACGCTACGGAGGAATGAATGCCGCATGCATCCCTGACGTTCATGTCACTCATGTCTGACTATGTAATATACGCAACAATGGGACGTCTCCAACAATCGAAAAAAAAACTGGTGCGGGCATCCTTAAGGATGCCCGCACCAGTTTTATTTTCAATTGTTGGGAGACGTCCCATTGTTGCGCATATTACAGGGGTCAGACATGAGTGACGTGAACGTTCAGGATGGATGGCGCCGTAACGTACTGTTGAGGGATATAGCAACTACACGTGTGCCCTGCATACAAAGACAAGGACATTTTCCATAATAAAACATGCACATACCACCGTATGTGTGCGTGAAAGGGGTAGATAAATGACGTTTTTATGCAGAGTTGTTCGCCATTCAAATTATGGTCTTACGACACTTATAGAAATTTCATTTTAATTTGAAACTTTGCACAGTGATCTTTAAAAACAACTTCTTTTTTTCACAAATTACTAAAAAAATAATGCAATTTATGTCATGAACATCTCATTCTCCCTAATGCTTTACTATATTTTTCCTTTCATAGATACTGTAACTGCCAAAAATACTCTTCTGCCATGTTGAATTTTTTGGGTGTTATATATTAATTATGGGACAAAATCAAGGAATTCATGAAACAAAAAGGTTTAACCCAAAATGTGTATACGTCAGAATTGCCGAGTTTAATTTTCATTTATATTAGTCAAAACTGTCTATACGGTGCTCTTAACAAGAAAACACAAATATTATGATAGGTCATTGGGTTTACAGCGCCACCGGTCATTAGATGTTACTGACTGGTTTGAACGTATCCCTATGTTGCAGTGCAAGGAACAGCTGAGAATTGCTAGATCACAGTTGGTGTAGAGTAATGCATTAATGCATACCTGCGTTTCCTACACTACCCTACCTCCGAGTATACTGTTAGTTTTAAAAAGTGTTTACAAGTCTGTGAATAATACTGAATGACACAAATTCATGTGGAATATCTTTCATTAGGGTGAATCTAACTAGGGTGAATTCAAATGAAATGCGCTCTGCCATACTTCAACTTGGAAAATAGTTTTGAGTAGAAATGATTATATATAGAAATTAATTAGTTATATATGTATGTATTTTTATTGACTTTATCTCAGGACATAATGATACAAATAAACAACATAGAAAATTTCAGATGCAACACAATACTACAACGTGAAATTACTGAAATACCTCGTTTAAAGAGGTATTGCATAGGAAATAATGTGTCCTGCTCGTAATTTATAAAACACAACAAAACTAAATTACCTGAATCACGTTTTATTTAGCAACATAAGTTGGAATGTCATTAGCTCAGAGGTTGTAAATAAAGCATCCTCGTAAAACTGTTAATCTCTTGTTTGCTATCACGAAAATAAATTTTGGAAGTGTTGGGTACTGTGAGGGAACGGCAAAATTACTGATTTCTGGCCAAAAAAGCACCCTTATTTTAATAAAAACGCTGACTTTTTCCAGTAAATAAACACCCCTTCTTTTATCAAAACACTGACATTGGATGGACGTGTTTTAACTATAGATTTTATAATCCTCTGCGTGTTTAGCGGCAGCAAGTGGCGCCAGCAAACTCGGAAGCCCAGTCCCTTCGGGAGTCACTCGGCGTCAGAGCCGCGTATATTTCGTGGATTGTGAGGGGATTTTCACCCCCCATACTTCGTCCTGGGTACACAAAATAACCCTACTATTACAAAATCGCGGACATGCTGAGGTCTTAAAAAAGACCCCTTCTTCCGTGAAATACGTAACGCTGGTGCGGCCCCCCTCTGTACCTGAGTGTCCCCCCCCCCCCCCCCCCCCCCGGAATTATTCCAGAGATCGACCATATAGTATGCACAGTATCTCTATCCAGGTCTTTGGTCTCTTTTCCTATCAAACAATTGAATGTTTCGGCACAGTCATCACTAAATATAGTTCCAATGTATCTGCTGATGTATTTCAAAGTATTAAACATTTTACTGCGTTAATGTTCGGCCTTGGACATTGCATGACTACATGTCGTAAATATTTAATCATATAGAGGTCCAAATTGATCGAAAAACACGCTCTAAAAATATGCGTACACGTTTTTAGACCTACGTCATCTGACTTATGAGTATCATTAACAGACATCGCTTGCCCCAATCTTTTTATTTCTCCATAGTCGCTATTTTAAAGAGAAATACGTAAGTATGGGGATGGGGGTATTTAAGATAACTAGTTCAACACCATTGGTGTGGGAGGTCTTGATAAATTAAAAATCTTTTTATGGAGGCATAGATTTGGCGGGTCCTACCCCCCCCCCCCCCCCCCCTACCTCCCCCATTATAAACACTTTAAGTTGTCGTCTCCACTAACTGCACACACTTAGCTGACATAGGTAGAGACTGGTCATGAAAGTAACCCCTCTGGCGACTCTAACAAAGGGAATTTCCCTATTGTTGCCACGGGACATTGACAATTTTGCTTGCCAAAAAGCGTAAAAGGTACCCTATCAATCGTAGCTCTGTGGCAAGAAAAGTAGCTCGGAACACCCCCATTGTTTTTACATATATTGAATGCAATTTTACAGAGCAAGAACATATCAAAAAATAAAAAAATCCTTCGGACTAAATAATTTTTTACAACTCATTATGTGTGATATATTGCCCTATATCTGCTTCCTAGCGAGCGCAACACGACTCCAACAGTGGGAGTTCCCTCCTATTGTTGCCACAACAATAGGGAAACAAAGGGTGCGTCATTGTCTTTCCATTTTCATAAAAAGCAAAAAACGTACCCTTTCACTCCTAGCTCTGTAGCAAAAAAAGTAGCTCGAAACACCCCCATTTTTTTTTCAAATATAGAATGCAAATTTACAGGGCAACAACATATCAAAAAATAAAAAAATTCTTCGGACTAAGATTTTTTTTACAATTCATTACGTGTGATAAATTGCTTAATATTTTCGTCCGTTTTGGAAAAAAAGTGAAGATTTTTAACTCAACCCCTACCATTCCAACTTAGGCTGTGCAGAAAATATAGTAGGTTTTGAAACACGGTTTGTGCAAGCAAAAAGGGGAACTACTCTTTTACCTGCATGCAAATGTACGCTTATAAAGATCTACAATTTATTTTTCTCTGCGTGAAAACCCCAGAATGAGCTGCAAATGTTAAAATGCGCGATGTGGCGGCCCCTTTTCCCTCAAATGGCCACTTTTCAAAAATCACAAAATTGATTCTAGCAAAGAAAATCGGCCAAACAGCCAATTTCTTTTTAGATTTCCTTTAGTTTTGTCCCACAATGTATAACATATCCAAAAATTAGAAAAATCCGAGGACAAAAAAAAAACTGGTGCGGGCATCCTTAAGCGCAATGCTGTAGACCACCCATATCTAGGGGCATCCCTACCCAACAATAATGAATCGAACTCAGAAGCGTTTGCAATGATGACTTACAGCAAGCTGCTTGACTGCAATGCTGCAGACCACCCAGCTCTCGGGACATCCCTACCCAACAATAAAGAATCGAACTCAGAAGCGTTTGCAATGATGACTTACAGCAAGCTGCTTGACTGCAATGCTGCAGACCACCCAGCTCTCGGGACATCCCTACCCAACAATAATATTTTGAACTTGGAAGCCTGTGCAATGAACAATCGAAGCCAGAGGCTTTTGCAATGATGAATGAGAGTAAACTGCTGCTTAGGAAGTTAGCAAGCTGCCGTGGACCACTCAGATCTCGGGGCAACCCTAGCCAACAGTGAAGGTTCAAAGCTAGAAGCTTCCAGGGTGAAATAAGATGGCGATCAATTGAGGCACAACGTTTGAGACCTCTAGGATGTCAGGGGAGCCCCATTATACAGATGGGTTTACTCTACCATGCATGGGTCTCTTACCTAGTTCATGGTCTCCCACCTCAGAAGAGGACATGCGTGATACACGCGTGAAGCAGACATGCCTACACGCCTACCCACACACAAAACGAATGCGTAATGAGAAATCGGCACTACATGAGTATATATATATATATATATATATATATATATATATATATATATATATATATATATATATATATATATATATATATATATATATATATATATATATATATATATATATCAACCCAAACGCCTCTGAAATCATTGCCCTACCCAAAGCATGTAGCGGTGCTACAGCGCGTGACGGTCCCAGTATGAGTTATGGTTGCCCCTTCTCCCTCCCCCCCCCTTATTACCCTATGATAAGACCAGCCATGTGTTCAGCCTCCATATGAATCATCCTGTCCTAGGCCACTTTATCACGGTTGCTGCTGTATATGTTGGTAGTAATTCGACTTCACGGCAATACTTTAATTCAGGGGGGGGGGGGGCTGTAATATTTTAGATTTTAAACAAAACATTAGGAAACTATTAATACTAAAATCAAGGGGTGGGGAACCAGAAGTATAGGACTTCTTGGGGTTGCATTGCTAGACCTGTATGAGGAAACAAGCAATACCCAAAAGATAAATCTTGTGTTACTTTCAGATAAAAACTCACAAATTCGAGTTCAGGCAGTATCTAAAACTGGATTAATGTACAGAGGACAACCATCTCTTAATTCACCGTCACTGGTAATATTTTCACATGCCTTGGGGCAGAATATGAACTTATTCAGTGCTTAGAGTCATCAAGTAGTCATTGCCACCAAAGGGCTAGACCTCTTGGCTATTGAGGTAGTCCTTTCAGCTGATTGGCGTCTCAGGCCATAGTTTGTTTTCGAAAGATATCATCTCTTCTTTTCAATTTCTGCAAAGCGCATTTTTTATTTCTTAACACACACACACACACACACACACACACACACACACACACACACACACACACAACATACTGGTACATATAAAACACAACAGATAAATCGTTCTGCATAACATGGGAGGATTGTGGATTATAAGATAATAACGTTTAACTTTCGTCAAACATCAGATAAGATTTTCAATATTACCCTAAACTGAGCTGTGAACTAGATCGGACCATTTTTGTTCAAATATTGGAGGTTTCCCCTCAATTACCCCTCATATAGTACTGTTCATATTGTGACTGCACTGATAAATCATATTTGATTTCTGCGATATTAGTTACGTCACACTTTTGTGTGTTTTTAATATTTTCTTCATATTCAATCCAATCGCGATATGAATTATGGAGTTCTTATTGCCAGTACAAACTGTTTTTTCCTGAATTTGAAATTCTGATCTTATCTTTTAGTATCATACCAAACCAGACCCCAACCTGTCGCCAAAATAAATGTATTTTCCTTTGAATTTCAGCAGATATTATCTCAATAAAATATATCATCTTAATGTATGATCCTTTGAGATAAATGTGCACTTTATGAGACGGGCATGTATCAAGGCCATCGATGACGCTATTGTCGAATAATCTGCCTCTGTTATTCGGTACGTCTACTTCGGGTGTGGGTGTGGCCACACCAATAAAAAAATGGTTCTTGCTTTACGATGACCGGATATAAGTGTAGATAGGGGGTTTCCTTTTAATTTCAACAGCTATCGTGTCAATGGATATGTACTCATCGGCGATACCAAAATAATTATCTACTCATCTTGGATATGACTAGTACTCAGGCTCTTAAAAAAGACGTAAAACTCGTTCATTGTAACTGTTTAGGTTATAGGTGGTGCCTCACCAAAAAATCCTAGTTCTTTTTACATACAGTGTACATAGGGAGTTTCCTTTGATTTTCAGCAGATATCATCTCAACACATATGTACTCACTTGGGATGCCAATAGAATTATGTACTCGACTGGGATATTACCCAATAATTTTGTAATGCAAATAACAGTCAAAAATATACATACACAATGACGTTGGCGAGAGTCAATTTTATCATCCTCATTGGCCTCAAAGGTGGGATTCAAACTCTATATCCCATTCAGTAGTATATATTACCTGTTGTATATATATATATATATATATATATATATATATATATATTATATATATATATATATATATATATATATATATATATATATATATATATATATATATATATATATATATATATATATATATATATATATATAAATATATATATATATATATATATATATATATATATATATATATATATATATATATATATATATATATATATATGTATATATATATATATATATATATATATAATATATATATATATATATATATATATATATATATATATATATATATATATATATATATATATATATTTGTGAACCATAGGGGCAGATTGTGTGCATTGCATTATTTAGACCGCTCGGCTCAGAGAGCAGACCCTTTTTAGTGAACTTAGACAATGAGTAGCACATTTGTCAAGTGATTGCAGTAGATCAGGAGAGGAAATCAAGAGCGTAACGACACTGAACACAATAAATGGAGGAGGAGGAGAAGTACCAGATGCACACCTAGAGAAAATCAGATTCAAGGTCATAGGAGTGCAAATGATAAAAGTGGAAAGAAGGTATTCAACCTATTAATACTCACAGCGGCCAAAAGAAGCCAGATATATTTTTGGTAAATTCTCTCAGTCAAACAAATATCTGGGGACGTATTTGAAGGAGAAATGTTCATCAGATTACCACTAACAATTCCTCTTCGAATAGTTTGAAAATCATTCTTGATTTCCAAGTTTTTACCAAAAATATCAAAAATCCAGGCGACAATGTCATCGTAACTCTTAAGCATTAATATTGGCGCTGGGCGCAACAGAGCGCAAAGGTTAGGCAAATATGGTAGAGGGGTGGATCCGCGCGCCAAAATATGGAGGCCGGCGCACGGATCCATGTCTCAACGTTCAGTTATGCTTACGGACAATTCAGCAGTAATTTCAGCATCAGCATTGACTCCCAGTCCTACTGTCCAATCCAACACGTGATAAGTTAGATGCCCGTGACCCTGCCCTTAAGCGTTTCCCCTATTGCGACATGAGCTTGGATTAAAGGAAGGTGTGGGATTTTACGTCGCTTTCAATAACTCAGGTCATACAGCGGCGAGATAGAAACCCGGGAAGAAATTCCCCTCTCTTCACGAAAAGTTCCAAGGGTTCATTCAGTTGCAGAAGGACCATAGACAGCCCTCCACAATGCTGCACATTTATATAGCGGCCAGGCCAACCAGCTTATGGGGTTCCAGCGAAGTCTCGAATATGCGAACTCACACTTGGGAGCCAGGTATCGTAACCACTCTATACTAAATAAAAAAGAACTTTAGAAAACCCACAAAATCGGCTTAACTAAAGGCATTAACCATGGTAGTTCAAAGGAGCTTCAATGACTTTCAAGAGCCTACGATATGTTTTACCATATTCAAGGACATGGCCTAATTTTGACTATAGAATAGAAAAAAGAGTTTCCTTCAGTTACAAGTGCAATTCATGAATTTATACCGTGAAATTAGATAAAAAGAACAATAAACCGCATACAGCATATTTTTGATGCACATTAAAACAGCAAAAAAAATGCGTTTCTTTCTTATCATGGACAATTAAAGTAATGCCGTGAAGTCGAATTACGACCCATATAGAGCAGCGACCGTGAAAAGGTGCCTAGGACAGGATGATTCACAAGGAGGTTGTACACATGGCTGATCACCTCGTGAGGTAAGAAGGGGGAGGGGGGAGGGGCGACCATAACTCATACTGCGACCGTCACACCCTGTAGCTGCGCCGCATGCGATGGGCAGGGCAATAATTGCGGAGGCGTGTGTGTTGGTACATATATATATATATATATATATATATATATATATATATATATATATATATATATATATATATATATATATATATATATATATATATATATATATATATATATATATACTAGTATATTTATTTATTTACTTATTTATATATAATATATATATATATATATATATATATATATATATATATATATATATATATATATATATATATATATATATATATATATATATATGAGTGTGTACCCAAGTCGTATTGTCTTTTACATACATTTTTCTCATCACTATCCTCCCACAAAATAGACCAGACTCCACACCTCCGTAGTTACACGCACACATAAGTACTGTCTCCCATGTGGGAGAATAGGGCAGCCACTGTATTCCAATAGAACACTGCGTTCTGTACCTTAGCGCTGATTATCGTTTGTGCGAGTGCCTAACTAGCGGTCCGGTCAGCCTATTACACCACACCGGGACTTTGAATGCAACGCACGTCTGAAATATACGCGTTGCCCAAGTAAGAACAATGGCATTCAATGTCCCCATTCACACCCCGTGAAAGGGGACCCATTACAAAAGTCTGGGAGTTATCATGATAATTACAGCTATTAGATCATTTCCACTACAGTTTTATGATAGGGAGAGACGTTCGTAAGAGTACTCTCCTGGCATACTCATCCATTCATTCTGTGTACCAACTAGGGCGGAAAAAACGTAATTTTTTAAGTAACCTTTTTCTCCCGGGTATGTGTGCACATTGTAGGCATGTATGTTTGAATGCATGTATGTATGTATGTATGTTTATATGTATGTATGAATGTATGTATGTGTGTGTGTGTTTGTTTGTTTGGATGGATGTATGTATGTATGTTTGTGTATGTACGTACAAACGAAAGTATATATAAATGTATGTATGTATGTGCGTACGTACGTGGGGACGTACGGATGTTTTAACGGGGATGCAACTGGATCTATGCAGGAACCTGTTGTGTGTCCTTTGGCATGGACTTTGGCAAAATGGCGGAATATGAATATATTTCACCCTTCTGAGAGTATGTTTGCTCTAATTACAGAGAAATATATATATATATATATATATATATATATATATATATATATATATATATATATATATATATATATATATATATATATATATATACTAGAAAAGTACCCGTCCTACGGACGGTAACCACGAAATTTCTTTTTACATCAAAAATATCAGGGCACCCAGATATCCTTGCAACCACACACTTAGGGCTACTAACCTATGGATCATTAATTCAAGAGGCTTGGTTAACATATATGCCATTGATAGATAAGTTGTCAAACCGGTATTGGAAAGGTGGTGGTGGGTGTTGTCCATTTATCATATCACTCATGACGAATTCTAATCATTTCTACTCAAAACAATTTTCGTTTAGTAAGATCAATATAAAATATGACATACGATATGTCATTTACACCCGTCCTAATTTGGTTCTTCCTGTTGAAAGATATCATTTATGAATTTTTGTCATTCGGTATGATTTACAGACTCGTTTACAACTTTTTAAAGCTAAGATTATTAATGGGGGTAGGTTAGAGGAGGAAACACAGATGTACAAATCTCTTACACTTGAATGGTAGACGCTAATGCATTCTACACGAACTGTGATATAACAATTCGTAGCTTTGCTTGCTTTCTCCTCTGCCACTTAGGGATACGTAGTGACGGGTGCCGTAGTAATCGGCGAACACCACCTACATACCCTTAGCCCCCATTGCCAATCTCATCACGCACCCCAACCTAATTGGAGTTGAAGAATGTCGTGAGAGAAAGCTCGCAATCGTTCACTGTGCTGGATTCTCTCTTGGCAATAATGCAATTTCAATAAAAGTGCAACACAGTAATCTGCTTAGCATAATTGGCCAACTAAACATTTGCAAGTTATTTGATTGAATAAATGTGGTCAGTTCATATATAAATTTGTCAAAATCGTAAATAGTTTAAAACATTTATAGAAAGAAATATTCTTTATTTTACCAATTTGCGGAATTCAGTACTCTTTACACGTCTGTTGGTAACTTCCTATGTTGTTTTAAAGCTGCACATGAATATCAATTGACCTAAGTTCCGCAGGTTAGGTGCTAAATATAATCATATATATATATATATATATATATATATATATATATATATATATATATATATATATATATATATATATATATATATATATATATATAATATATTATATAATATATATATATATATATATATATATATATATATATATATATACCGGGTATATTTATTTATATGTATATGCTATCAATGAAATATTTTGGGAATAAAGTCCAGATACGAAAAAAAACGTGGAAAGAATGTGTATGAGTTGGCCAGTAAGCATTTTGGTATGATTCTACCCACAAATTCTTTCCAAATGATACTTTTATGTGGATATCCTCCCCCTCCCCCAAAAAATGATAGAAAAAAATGGCTTTTCTTGAGCTGCTACGCTATGATTGTTAAGGAAATGTAAAAACAATACTATTTCAATAATTGTTGAAGGAAAACATATTTCAAAGAGGCACAATCTTCTTTCAAACACGGATTAATTCCAAGCATACCCAAAGTGAGGTATGGGCATGAGGTGGTTCTATAAAATATACATAACCATTAAGTTCCATCACAATTTATTTTGATAAGAATAACTTTCAAATTGTATCTATTTAAAGCCGGGTAGCTTATATACTGGCTGTATGGAAAACATTTTTTGGAACTATAGAAAAGTCCGAATTTTTCGTAAGCTCAAATATGCATGTTACCCATGCACCACCGTAGTATGCTGAATTGTTTGGGTTTGTTCAAATGCTCTCTCTCTCTAAGCGCACAACCTTTGATTGTGTTTTTCCCAAGGGATGTGTCCGTACACTCTTAGCGCCGATGCAGGCATTGTCCATTGTGTCCATGTCGCCTAAACCCTTTCGGTGCATGCCCAGGTTCCCTTTGATTACCCGGGTAAGCTACGCTACTACAGTGTGCGTGCTTCTGCCACCGGACAACCAACAAAGTCCGTGCAGTGCAACCCCATTGTGGAAGCTGAAGTTTGATATCGGTTGTACTTTATATCGCCGGGTGGTCATACCACACCCGGCCGTGCTTGAGGATAAGAAATCAGCATCAAAAGCACCTTTTTGTTTATTTCTTTGAAATTAGTTTACGTTAAGAACCATCTAGATACACGCGTCCACCAAACTGCCAACTCAGAATTAGGCAAACAGGCGCGACAACGGAGATCATGCGTTGCAAAGGATTGGGCCTCCTCTCTTATAATATAGATATATATATATATATATATATATATACATATATATATATATATATATATATATATATATATATATATATATATATATATATATATATATATATATATATATGAATATATATACATATGAATATATATATATATATGTATATATATATATATATATATATATATATATATATATATATATATATATATATATATATATATATATATATTATATATATATATATATATATTTATATGTATATATATATATAATATATATATATATATATATATACATATATATATATATATATATATATATATATATATATATATATATATATATATATATATATATATATATATATATATGAATATATATTATATATATAATATATATATATATAAATATATATATATATATATATATATATATATATATATATATATATATATATATATATATATATATATATGTATATATATAAAGG
>OZ012701.1:24447536-24457536 GCA_963942565.1 Maea johnstoni | reverse complement strand
TAATATGGCATTTACATATTAAAAGGCTATGTTAGTCTCAGAATCTGATTGAAATGGATAGCTAGAAATACACGATTACCCAAAACCCAATTGCTACTAGTCAATAGAATGATGCACTTTCTTTTACCTAATAATATTCTAAAGAACCCCTAATGTGACAGAGAGGAGTTTATATTTTTAAAAGTAAAGTTTTTAAATTTTGGTGCAGTCAGTTCACATACTGTGCCACCTCTTTTTTATTTCTATTATAATATGGATATCAGATCAGTGTACAAAAGGCATATCGCATTTCTGATATTTCATTTGTAGAAAAATACCATACATGTTATTGCCCATAGTAGAAAAATATACACAATGTTATCCTTGCATTTCCAAGAAAATGGGGGACCAAAACCTCTGAAGGATTTTAGTCGGCCATTCTTTGTTGCAATAAACCTTTCAACCTGAAATTGGTTTTTGAGTTTTTGTATGATTTTGTTCAGTGTTACCCTTTGCCTGGTATATTTATTCTTAAAAATCATAGACTTAGTTAGGATGATGATTCTATTCAAAATCGGGTCAAACTTTGGGTCACCCAAAATAATTTGTACAGCAGATAAGTATTCCATATGGTAGCCAAAGGAATTGTACCACTGAACAACCTCTTCCCAAATACAGGCTGTGATGTCACATTCACAAAATAAGTGTATAATGCTCTCCGAAGCGGATAAGCAAAAATCACATAAGTCGTTATCTTTGATGTTATATTGTAACAACTTACTATTAGTGGGAAGAATTCTATGGAAGAAGAATTGTATTGATACATTTTCATCCAGTAATCATGGCCAACACCAGAAGGTATCTTAAAGATACGTTCCCAAAAGGAAACTTGGTTTGGTATAGCTAGGTCCCTGTTCCAGGAATTTAATGCAATTGGAATGGTTGTGTTGGATCTCTAAAATTCAAGCTTGATAAGTTGCGATGTTTTTGTATGACCAAGTAAAAGAATACAGAAGAGTTGGCACCAAGGAGCAGTGTCTTGGAGATCCCAATTGTCTTTTAGTGTTGACCATAAGGACGGGATAGATTTAATTAATCTAGTGTAGTCTAAGAAATTGGGATGTATCCCATAGTCCCTAAGGATTTTGTCCCTGGATTTTAATTCAGCATATTCTGATATTAAGTCCTTGATAATTCTTAGTCCTTTTCTGTCCCAGCTTTTTTCATAAGAAAGTTTTGTTAGTGGATTAAACCAAATGGGATCATAAATAGAAAGAGAGGCAGGGTTGTTTGAGTCAAAGATTTCTTGGAAGCTTTTTACTGCTTCTAAAACCGGTTTCCAAAAGGGATTTCTAATTTTATTAATTAAAAAGCAGGGATAGTCAGGTCCATAAGATGGACAGTTGTGAATGCCATATTTACATGGGATTATTGTCCAGCCACCAGTGCTAGACAGCAGTTGTTTGAGCCACTTTGCCTTAAGAGCCTTCTCAAAATGTGCAATGTTAACCATTCTTAGACCACCCTCCTTTTTCAAGGACTTTTTTGATATTTTCGGAAGGCTTATGTCTCCATAAGAATCTGTAAAATGTCTTGTCTATCTCCCTGAGAAGATCTTTGGATGGGGAGGGAAGGGATATTAAGAAATAGACAATCTTCGACAGAGCCAGGTTTTTTTTCACCGTAACTTTGCCAAACAATGTCAAATTCCTCTTGTCCCAGTTGACTAACATTTTATCAACTTTATTTAATTTATCTACACAATTGTTGAAGGTTCTATTCTCTAGGTCCCTGATATTGTATTGGACACCTAGAGCTGTGAAATCATGGACCCAGTCCAGTTTGAGGTCATGACATATTCCATCATCCTTAAAACGTTTTGGCTTAGTCTTTGATAAATTAATCCTAAGACCCGAGACATCCTAAAAGTTACTTAAGGTTTGTAAAGTTCTGCGTAGGACTTTTTTAGAAGCTTTAAGAAAGAGCGAAGTGTCATCTGCAAATTGTTCCCATATATATCTAGACCAATTATATCTTTGCTATTTTTTATGGATTAACTCAAGAATTCAGCGCATAAAATGAAGATATAAGGGGACACGGGGTCCCCTTGTCTACAACCTCTTTGCAAAAGAAAGGACTCAGACAAATAGTTATTTTGAGTTACCCGAGAATTTGCTCCCTGTTGAAAATATTTAATATAATTGCAATTTAAGTCAGGGAAAGAAAGTCTCTTTAGTACCAGGTGAATGAAATCCCAAGCTAGAGAGTCAAACGCATTCTCAAAGTCTATCAAATGTATTAAGCCAAGAGTTTCATTTTCCTGATAGTGCCACAAATAATCATAAATTTCTCGGGTGCACTCTGAAATGTTGTGGCCAGGGACAAATCCTTTTTGCTGGTCACCAATTAGAAGATCCAGAACACTTTTGATTCTATTCGTTATATATGAAGAGATGATTTTGCATGAAATATTTAATAAGGATATAGGTCGACAGTTTTAAAAGTAAAGTTAATAACTTGAACAAAAAGATTTTTATTTGTTATTCATGGGTTTCATGCTCTTACATAACCTTTTACATAACATCAGAGACAATCCATAAAACATACATCACCAAGACGAGTTGTCTTTTTTTAAGAACTCTAGTTAATCCAAGTTCCTTTATTTGATAATACATAGAACATACACCACCAAGGCGAGTCTTAAACATTTACGTATATTGTAATGTCCTATGTTACATTCAAGGGTTGCCTTTTTTTAAGAACTCTAGATTATCCAAGTTTGTTTAGTTGATAATCCATAGAACATACATCGCCAGGACTAGTCTTGAACATTAACGTATATTGCCATATTGTACATATTGTCCTATATCCCATTCAAGGGTTGCCTTTTGTAAGAACTTTGGATTATCCAAGTGTGTTTATTTGTATATGCTTTATATGGATATTAATAATGATACAATATCAATATTATAACAGTATGTAATATAACCAAAGTAATTAAACAATAGCAGTGATATCTGCCTCCATTTGACATGTAAAGGACACAGGAGTATGTCGAAACATGTATGTTGAGTTGCCTAAATGACATACAATTACGTTATGATTTCAAAAATAGTTTTGGTTGAGTCTAATAGAAAATTAGCCTAAATTGAAAAGGGAATCAAGTTATCCTTACAGAAACATTATAGCTGTTTATTATATAAATAGTACAGTTCTAAGATTGCCACATAATGCATTGGTATACTGTATAACTCGTTAATTTGGCGTGGTTTTTAATTTGGCATTTTTTGGCGAATGCCCATCAACGCCAAATTAAAAATCGGGCAAAAATACAGTTTTAATTCCTTTCAGGGCCGCTGGGGGAGCTGCAGTTGGCAGCATAGCATGAATTTCACCCCTTGACGGTCGGTGCTGAACAAAGAGAAATTGATGCAATAACTTCACAAAGCCATTATAGTATCATACATTGGTAACCTATGAATAAGTTACCAAGATATCAAATTATAGTTCGCATAGTTACCTGTGCAGTTCTGAGGAAGGTTATGGAGCTATTGATAGCATCAGATCAAAATCAAGATGGCAGCCAACTGCGTATATTGTCATCGTATATCAGAACGGGACGTGTGTTGCGATTGTAAATATTTTCTTCGAATATCAACATATGTGTATGTTGATAATTATCAGAATGATATATATTTTGCAAAAAAATAAAATTGGTTGCACTTCGAATTGAACTTTTGCCAATATTTACGGCAAGAATGGTAAAGTATATACGGCAGCAGCGTGAGGGTCCGATACTGATACGAAGAAAAATACATGGAATAACATTATGATGTGATACATTGATAACTTATGAAAAAGTTACCAAGGTATCATATTATAATTCACATACTTACCAGTCCAGTTTTTGGGAAACTCCTGCCAAGTTATGGAGCTACTAATTGCTCCCAAAAAAACAAGAAGGCGGTGTAATAGTTACGTCGGCCATTGGTTCCTATGTCTACATGTAGATGGCGTTGTTCTGACTGCTCCAGACGCCAAATTAAATACAAGGAAAATATCCTTTTGAAAAAAACGCCAAATTAACCAGTTAAAGGGCAAATGCACCATCATGATGATTTAGGTTCAAAATGTGCCTATATGTGTCACCTTTCAAATAAGACCACCCGCAAGTCTGTCCTCCTCAGCACTCCTCAGATATGGCTTATGAAAGTAAAAAACTAGCCTGAGTCTGGGTATAGAGGCTGCCATTATCAGAAGTGGTGCTTATGAAGTGACTGCCAGCCCTGCTTCTGATTGGTTGAGAGATATCAGTGGCAGTCACATCCAGCCACTGATATCTCTCAACCAATCAGAAGCAGCACTGGCAGTCACTTCATACCACTGATTGTGCTTAATTGGGCTTAATTGGCCTGCAATGTCAGCCTCCATGCCCAGACTCAGGCTAGTTTTTTACTAACTTTCATAAGCCATATCTGAGGAGTGCTGAGGAGGACAGACTTGTGGGTGGTCTTATTAGAAAGGTGACACGTATAGGCACATTTTGAACCTAAATCATTATGATGGTGCATTTGCCCTTTAAACAGTAGCTAAGATGTCGTATGTTTATGTTTGTTTTTAACTTGTCTAAGAGATATTTGATATTATGGTGCATGGAACATTAACATGTTTCAGTTCGATAACGACTGAACAGTTCTGGCGATATTTATATACTTTACTATTTATAGTGTTATAGAAGATTGTACATTTGTATATACATGAACGAGTCATAGATTTTCTAGCCTTTATTTCAATATGTAAGAGGAACAAACCCAGATACACATTCATCACAAAACAAATGACACAGACATTACAAGGAAACTAGTTCCCAGCTGGACATGTTCAATTTATCATGAGTCCTTTGCCATAGACAAAGACAAAGCTATCAACCATAAAAGGACAATGACCTGAAACAAGTTCTGACAAAAAGTTAACTTACTTTCAATCTTGGTGACCAAGACTCGCAATGACAAATATTGTAAGTTCGGAAAAGATTGCATTAGTTTAATTTTTGCGTTTTTTGCGTTTAGCATCGGACGCAAAATCATAATTCGCAAAGATTCGTGCTGCCACTTTAAGTGCATAGCTGGCACTCCATGTTCGCAGAGTTGTCTTGCTGGTTATATATCATAAATGATGGTTTTCTCTGCCCTGGCCTTTGTACTTAGTGCCATAACTCTATATAACTCTTAAGCTGCCCTCAACACCTAGATGGTTTATACAAGGATTGATATTAACAATTTAGAAGTATTTACCCCTAAGGTAAGGGAATAAAAAATAAAAGGTTGATTGAATTACTATTTGGCATAAATGAAGAAAGAAATTATGGACTGAAAAAAAGCCTATGCGTCAAAAGCCTATTGATAAATTTATTCCTTAGAGCCCCAAAAACTACCCGGCCATGTTGTTGTTACCGTTTTTGACCAAAGGATCTTATGATTCGTCACTTAGCACTGTACTCAAGTTTTTGGCCTGATTTTCTTAAGAATCTCAAGTTTTCTATTCTTTATATATAATGATGCTTGGTGTTGGTCACTCTTTTTGTACTATTATACTCATGAGATTTTCTATGATGTATGATCTATAATGTAATTATGATTGTGTCAATGTACCAGAGAAATGATGGTCAAAATGTTTGTTTCTTCTATAAATCACCATTTAAATTTTGGTTATTTTGGAGGTTGACTCTTCAATATATGTTTCAATCAATGGTGAGTTTTGTGAAGAAATAAAATATTGGCATATACAATGAACATTTCATTTATAGATGCCATGTCTTCTATAATTTTGACGTCACTCATAGTTGAAATGTTAAGGTGAAGTTCAAATTTTTTGGGGTGGATTTTTTAGAGGTGGATTTTTTCAGGGAATATTTGCTGTACGAAATAAGAACTTTTTCAAGGAACAGTCTTCAAAAAAATGTTACTGTTACTTTCCTGGAGAAAGCGCCACACACAAAAAAGGTCTCCACCTGCTCAGGAGAAATTGAGTTGAAAAAGATGTATTTGCGGAATTTGTTAGGAATGCATGTTGAAGTTGTTATCTGATTAGGAATATATATCTCAGGAGTGTAATTGTGAATGGATCCTCCTATCTTTTGGAGGATGGTGGTCTCCTCTGCTTACTTATGAAGTTTGAGAAAGGATCTTCGAAGACCTTTTATGATAATGTCACTTTTTTATCATGTACATTAACGCTCAGAGCAGCAAAAACAGGCCTGGCAATTTAGGAAATGTTTTACCTACAGAAGCATTTTCTGGAAAACATTTGAAGGAGAAATGTTGATCAGAAGTCAAACAACAACTCTTTCTCAAATATTTTGTTAACTTTTACTTTATTCCCAAGTTATTTTCAAAAGTATGAGAGTAGCAGACGACATTTTCTAGAGAATCTCTGAGTGTGAATGGGTTAACAGATATTTGTTAAAGCATTCAGAGGAAGACTGTCCTCTGGTTTCTTTTGTGAAATGACAGGTGAACTATAAAGCTTTCTGAGGAATGCCATCCTCTGGTTATTTGTATATCGACATATCATCTTTAATAGAGGTTTGAAAGGAATGCCCTCGATAACACATGGGTATTTGTTTGAAAAAATTCCAAATAAGGACCTACTCTGGTTACTCCTGTATCATACTCTGTAGAGCGTTCCAAGGAAGGGTTTGCCAGTGTTACTCAAATATATCCTTAATGTTATCCAAGGAAGACTTGCTTGTTACTCATGTGTGTACTTCTATAAGGCTTTTTCTGGTTATTCCATGTACCATATTCCTCCTTTTAACTTCACAGACCTCAAAGAACTGCTTCCCGCTTTTTTTCTGAAAATTGTTTGGGCAAGCCAGTGGACATCATTTTCTGTACTTCTGAACCTCCCCAACCTCCCACCTATACAAGTGTGACCATCATAAACCTTATATGTATTGTATTTTCGATATTGAACCATATTTTTCATTTGTATTTTCACCGCTGTAGGTGGTAAATTGTGCATATTTTTAAGTGCTTAAAGCGTAAGTTCACCTTCAAAATGAAAAAAGATATGTTTTAGAGCTCAGTGTCACCTTTCTCAGGACACCTTGATTACAATTGTACTCCGCAAATTGACTGAGATATTTAAGTTTGTATCTTGAGAAATACAGCAAATTTACTGCCTCAGCTGGTTCATGGAGGCACCATCTTGGAGCTTATCAGAGCTTGCCAGAAACAGGAAGTGACATCACGATGCTACATGCAGGCTGAGCTGCCAGGCTGAAGGCCATTCAGAACTGAACACACTAACTCATTCTCTCATTAGTAAATGACTTGCAAAGAGGAAAGTGGTGTATCAGACTCAGCAAACAGAGACACTGTGTCTCAGTGTATACCTATATGGTGTAAGTTATATTTGCTAGAAGTATACCAGGTTCTGTGTGGCAAAATCAGTGAGGGAGGAGAGACCTAAAGTAAAGAGGTTACGGATGAGCTTTAGGGCTCAAGAAATTCTACCAGTTTATAAAATAGCCTGGCATTTAGTACCCTTACAATGTCCTGACACTGTTATCTTGTGATGAAAGGAAGTTTACAATTAGTTAGCTGTGTGTGTATTGCCAGTATGTCAGCTGCTCAGGAATGGACTGCAATACACATTAATCTCAAAGGAGTTGTGGCTGCTCTAATCCCATGTTTTACACAGGAGGTTAACTGCAATACACATCCTCTGGGCCCAATTATTTCAAATTGCATTCAGACCAGTTACTGTTAGGAAGACACAAGTATATGAAGTACAATTGTGAAACCAGATGGCCAATAAACCATCTTCCAATTATATTGTGATGATGTTTTAGTTCTTATTCATAAATGCTATATGTTTCTTCTAAACTATTGCCTGCAATTTACTGAGAAGTACAGCAAATATAACACATTTTAAATTTTATTGTAAAACAGAAACTAATAATTATTAGTGTATTCTTTTGATTACGCATACACTACCTTTTTTCTGAAAATAGTTGGAAGGGGAAGTCAGTGTACATCATTTTCTGGCATTCAGAACATCCCCCCCCCCCCCACACTTAATCTAAATGTTCCTTGCCTTTAAATCTGGGTCTATCACAGACCATATATTGATCATATTTTTGCATGTTCAGACCATATATTGATCATTTTATCACTGGTACATGCGCTTATTTGGAGAATCATTGTTGCATCCAAACTGAAAGCTTGATAATTCACCATCTTTGTGCTCAGGTTTTGAGCTCTCCACAGTCTGAGGGTTCAACTATCCGAGGGGCATATGCCCCTAGATTTTACTGTGGGCTCCAAGATTTTTCAAACTAGGGGCCCAAAATAGTATTATGATAACCAGAAATCAAAAGTCCTTTTTGGGCCCCTTGCCTGGAATCTTAGTGTCAGACCCTGGCCACTAGAGCTAGCCCCTAAGCTCCCTCACTCCCACAGGAAGTCACATTATTACATCACACGCATCTAATTAACATCACTGATTAGGTTATCTCTGTGCAAACATGGCAGCCCCCATAAAGTTACCTTTAAATGGTATTATCTCAGTTTATCTGCTGAGTACAATTGTAATCAAGGTATCCTATGAAAGGTAGGATTGAGCTCTACAACATATCTTTTTTAATTTTGAAGTTGGAGTTACACTTTAAGCTGTTTCAGTCCTAGGCTAGCAATCGCTCAAGTGTCCGTCCTATCAGGCGAGGCGTGACGAAATAGCGCGTTCAAGCTCATAGAGGCTGTGGAGTATGGCCATACATAAAGCACTACAAATACCCCTTCTAGCGGAATCTTTGCTAACCTTTTACCTGCACGTGCGCAGATTCGTAGGAATATGGTATAGTAACACATGCTTTATTTGTAATGCTCACAAGGGAGGTTGTCTCATTCACCTCTCATGTATGGCGACCTTTGAATCTTTCAGGGGAAGGTTATCCTCTGGTTTCTTGTGTATGTTGCAAAGGTGATCTGAAAAGCTTTCTGAAGAAGGTCATACTCACATAACTCGCATATGTTGATGGTTGTTAAAGTATCCTGAGGAAGACAGAAGTATCTTGTACTGATTGCCTAAGCCTGAAAAGGGGTAGAGAAGATATTATACCCCTCTTACTTACTGTAAAACCCATTATTATCGCGCTCCTTTTAATTTCATGCATTTTGCGCTAGATGATTATAACGCATATATTACTGGCGCTGATATACATTCAAAATAGCATAACAATGCCCCATCTAGCGGTATTACTGTTGATGCGTGTAATTAAATGGCTGCGATCAGATTCAGACGGCAGTTGCGTGAATATAAATGTGCGTGGTAATAAAGGTTTTTACAGAAGTAAGTTGAAAACCCAACAAGAACACGTAGAGGTCAAAACACGACAACTGCCAAGGTTATAACTGAGTTATGATTATTTTCTCACAAGTCACCAGTATATTGCACTTACTGTACCTTCCTTAGGGTCTATCTATCACATATTATACAAGTATATGAAACATATATATTCATAAGTTAAGGTATATTCAAGTGTAGACATATCTGATGCAGATCATGGAAACAAATACGACTAAGTTTGAGACTGTTTGGAAATCGCTATGAATGAATTACTTAGTATTATGGTTTTGTGGTCTAAGGTGTTGCCACTGACTGCTTGCTGTCTCCTATCACTGCCCACGTTTGGTTCCTGAATGGGGCATGTGGGAAAAAAGTGACTATAATCATAATTCCAAATCCAAACACTGTCTTGAAGTCTGGACGTTTCACCACAACGATGTGCGAAACATGGTGCATAGTTGTTTTTAGTGGATTTTGACTCTGAAATGGGTCTAGATCAGTAAACCACTGGGTGACATTCGGGCACCCTTGAGGAATTTGAGAAATCCAAGATTGGTGCCAAATAAGAAAAAATCCCAGTTACCAGTTATAGAATTTGAAATGTAAACTGAAAACAACCATGCTCAAACTTTTGCACGCCTCAGCCCATTTTTTGGCATTTGGCACCAAT
>OZ012701.1:24435036-24445036 GCA_963942565.1 Maea johnstoni | reverse complement strand
ATATATGTATATATATATATACATCTATCTATATCTCTCTCTATATATCTATCTATCTATATCTATCTATCTATCTATTTCTCTCTCTCTCTCTCTCTCTCTCTCTCTCTCTCTCTCTCTCTCTCTCTCTCTATATATATATATATATATATATAATTACATATGTGTGTATATATATATATATATATATATATATATATATATATATATATATATATATATGTATATGTATATATATATATATATATATATATATATATATATATATATATATATATATATATATATATATATATATATATATATATATATATATATATAGGGTGTCCCAAAAAAATGCAACGAGCTACATTTCCCTAGATTTCAGGGAAAATAGGAAGCCGGTATTTATTATTTTTACTTTTTTAAAAAGCTACATATCTTAGCTAAGCACCATGAAAAAATCAGTCTGAAGTGATATTCCTGTGGGGAGATATCCCCCCAAACATGACACCCCCTCTGATGTGCAATGGCGCGCGACAGGTTACACTGGCCTGTTTATACATCAGCTACCACTGAGTTCACCAGCTTTCTCCTGTTTAACCTGCTTCAATCACTTGGTAAAACAAAGCCCTGGCTTACCTGTCAAAATACAAAGGGATGACCAGTCAACCATGACTAAAATCACTTAATCAGAATTCCCCTTTTGAATAATTTGAGTGGAGCAATTGCCTGGTCACTGGACAGTCCCTTCTTAAGCTTCCATTGCAACTGTTATGAATACATGGTGGGCCAGCAATTTACACCACAGGAGCGTGCTTTCATGGTCAGGTGTTTCTCAGAAAATGGAAACACCCCAGAAACCATCATAAGATTTCAAGCAGAATACCCAGGTAGAGCAGCACCATCACGGTCTACAATTCTAAGAAATGTCGAAAAATATTCTGCCCATGGAACAAGTGTAAACAGGAATCAGGGACACTCAGGGCGGCCTAGAAATGCAAGAACACCTGCTAATATTGCGGCACTGAGACGATCCCTAATTGGTAACCTGAGGTCAGCAGCACGAGAAACAACATGCCAAACCTGTCAAAAAGTTCCTTCAATAGAATAACACATAAAGAGCTTAGATGGCGTCCATATCGCATCCAAAAGCGTCATGCCTTGCAGAGAGGGGACCATCAGCTTCGACTAAATTATTGTAACTGGCTAGTCAACCGTCATCATCGCTTCACAGTGGATATTATCATAGGTGACGAGGCTTGTTTTCATATGAATGGTCAGGTAAACATCTGGAATACCAGGAAATATGGACAAGATCGAAATGCTGCGCATGACTTTGTCCATGATATTTCCAATGATATGAGGAAAGTAAATGTCTGGGTAGGACTAGCTGGTGACAACACAATCCTAGGACCCATCTTTCTGGATGGCAATATCACAGGACAAGTGTACCTGGATATGATTAACCAGCAGGTGGTACCCCAACTTCACCAGCGATATGGAAGACAGCGAAATGGAGCTATAAGAAGAAAATGGTGGTTCCAAGATGGAGCACCTGCCCACCGGAGTGTCATTGCCCGGTCAGACTTCAGGAATTATTTCCAAATCATGTTGTTGGCTTAGGCCATCAGCTGGAATGGCCACTGAGGTCACCAGACTTGACACCTCTTGACTTCTTTCTCTGGGGCTACTTGAAACAAAAAGTGTACCGAACAGCCCCAGCTAACCTGGCAGATCTACAAAACAGAATAACCAGGGAAGTGCAAGCCCTTCGTCGCACGCGAATGGGTAGACGTGCTGTTCAGGGAATGGTCAGAAGAGCCAGGCGCTGTATTGAGTTAGGTGGAGGACAGGTGGAAGGGCGTGCAGGTCTTCCATGACATTCAGAAAACATTCTTAATGAAGTTTGTGGAGCAGCTGGCAGTTGTGGTGATAACGAGTGATGATTTGTAATGATATTCCAAATGTTGGAATGACTTTCTGTTGACTCTGATGTGCACAACATCCATTCGCTAGTTTATGGGTATGGTTTTGGGTATGGTTATGGATTGGGAATTTTGTTTATGGGCAATATCACAAAAATTGCAACGGAGATGGTTTCATTTTACCAATATGAAGTGAAGATGTACTGAAAATAGACATCCTTAAGTGTACAAAAATGAAAGAAAAATCATAACCTAAACCCCTCCACCTCACATAAAATTGACCTTTTACCTTGAAATTATTTTTTAGTGTTGCGGACAGAAAAGTGATTAAAATCATTTTATTTTTGATAGGGTTGTCAGAAGTACACTGTCTTTTTGTAGGTGTGAGGCTGTAGTACATTACCACTTAACATATTTGATCTGGTGATCATTGATCCATGAGGTATTGAGCTGGTTTGATAGCCATTTTCCCGTCCGCAGCAAAAAACTTTGAAAAGTAAAGTAATTAATGTAAAAATAATTGCAGAAAATAAATAACATAATTGATAAAAATGGAGTTTGAAAATTTTCCGTCCGCAACAGTTTGTGCTGTCAAGAAGAATAAGGTAGGGGGGAAATTGCATTTACCTCTGATTCTCCGGCCTTGGGTGGGAGGAAAGAGTTGGGGGGAAATTGCATTTACTCCAATTGACTGAATAGGTGGCTTCAGAATTAAGGATGTAAGGGTGGAGACTGATTGCATTTGCAGACAGGATAAAGGTTTACGTCTAGACGGTGCTGAAAGTGTACATTGATTGGATCATTTATTATAAGACCTATGCTAGAACCAATGAGAACTCATTATGAAAGATAATTAGCTAAATCAGCAAATTAGATGAGCAGGTAGAACGCTAAATCATTTCTCCTCATTGCATCATCAACATGGCATCAGGTACAGAGCGTTCCAGAAAAAGTAGAGAAAAACAGAGAAAGGATCCTGAGAAAGGTGCTTCAAATGATACCGAAGTATCTGTATTCTGAATGATTTATGAATGTGTGTCGTTACTGAGTGTCCAGTTTGCTAAATACTTTAAAATACCTATGTGATATTTGTATTCATACATATTTGATCTTATTGACAGTTGAGGTTTTTGTTGGCTTAGATCTAACATCGCTATTGGGTGAATGGAGAATTTATGTAGGTGTGCATTGATATCCAGTATTGGATATGAACTGAATTGGTATTCCTAACCAAACATACATATCATGAAAATCAGTGGTATCTTATAGCATCACTAATATGTGTTAAATTGCACTCAAGATTTCAGTACTAAGATCTGGGTATATAGCCCTATTGCAATTTGGAGCACCTGCATCGCTCCGTAACCTGGTTATAAGAATCCTCTCTTAACTTGCTTAAATTGCTGTATATAGTTATCTTTTCTAACAGAAATAATGTAGAATTCTTGTTTGGAGTGTTTTTAATGTTTAAGCCACAATAAATTAAGAACCTAGAACTGGCTCAGTCTCTGAGTTAAATCCGATGAAATTTAGTTTCTGGTGACATTTTGTCTGTAACTCAGCATTTAAAACTACTGATCTATGGATAATTTTGTATAAAACATTCTTATGTGAGTCTACCATATGACTATTTTTGAGTGATGTTATCAAATTTTGACACAAGACCACCTGCAACTAACTAGTTGTAAGTGCATTGGTTAATTGTACAGTGCCGGCATTCAATTCCTGCTGCATGGGCAGCCCAGGCATAACACACAACCGCACACCCGATTGCCACCCAGTTTCCTGGGCATAGATGCAACCTCCGGTCCCATAATTAGATGTAACTAATGTAACTCTACCTTCAAAAATAAAAAAGGCTATGTGTTAGAGCACACACATGGTGATAGCGCGAATTGTCAAGCTTTTGGATGCAACATTGATACTAAAAAAAAGGATCTAGGAGAACATTCTACTCAATTCCTAACCCAGAAAGATACCCCTGAAATTCAGATTTAAAAGCTAGATGAGTCTATAGTATAAGATCTGCTTGAACTTCGAAGATTTTTAAATTTGCTACTCACAAAAAGTCTGTGAGGATCACTTTGCTCCTACCGGCTTTCAAAAGGATGTAGAAACTTGTAAAGGAGTATTATCATTATTATTGAGAAAGAACTACTTGTTGTTGAAAATACTGGGGCTCTATCTCCAATACGCTAGACCTTTGAATTAAATGAATGTCGCATAGGGGTTGCCATATCGAAGGATTCATGTAGGTAACGTCGAAGTCCATGTGTTGTGTACACAGTCAACATCTTCAACCTCCAGTTTTCCCTCCAGAACAAACAAGTCAAACCAACAGATACACAACCTCTCAGATAAAGACACACAGACTTCACAGACTTCATATTTACACCAGCCTGTGTTTCGTATTCGTTCACAATCAGAATTTCCCTCCTGGTCACTATCCTCAGAGTCTGACACATATTCATCTTAAAAATATACTGGTTTGAATGCATATGGTTGATTACCAAGGATTTTTCCACAACTGCCTATAATCCACTTAGAATGAGGCATACAGATAATAGTTGTCCCACTCGCTTTTCTCTGCTTAAATGAATAAGATTGTTTCGATTGAGTAATTAAGTTAATAGCTATTATGCATTAGAATTAAAGAATACCATCATCGCGATACAACCGGTAGATGGTTTCATGGCTTTCCTGTTTCACAATACCAGAGCACATACTAGTATTCTTTGTTAAAAGCTCAACTCCAGCTGAATAATTATAATCAATAGCTGCAACCCGTGCACAGCGCGGGCTTATACACAGCATCTTAGTTTTATGATATAAGAACAGCCAGCATTAGTAGCCAAGGGAAGATCTCTTTATGGTCTTTCTAACAATGTGGTGATTTCGGGACCCACAATTACAATTATTATATATTTTAAAAAGACTATATGACCGCCTTTCTAAATGTATAAAATGTGTTGTCTAAGGCCCAGTAATAATTCCAACAGTAGTAAATCATATTGTTCTATGACGTTCTGATTGTTGCACAATCCAAAATGTTGCAACAGTCTGCTCATGCTTAGTTTAGTTTAGATCTTCATTCAAATCAAAAAGACCTTCACAAAAACATTTTTGTAAGTTATTTTTACTTCGAACCTAGCTATCGCAAAACTTCAGCCCCCACTAATCAGCATGCACATCCACAGCATCAGACTTGCAGTCGCTTCAGTGGAGATAGAGTCGCAACATTTGAAACTCACAATTAATAAATAGATTTTATGTCAATCATGTACAGACCGGAATCAAATTCACATAGAGATCCCCCAAAAGAAAATTAACAAAATAGAAATAAACCCAATTTCTCTGTGTCCTGACTAAGCTTTCTGTTTCTTTGCAATACTCTGTAGTTAAAAGGCATATATGGAATTGTAATTCATAAACTTGTGATTTCCTAGCATTAACTAAGTCTGACTAGAAACTTTTGAAAGTATTGTGCCCATGAGGATGTGCATTGCAGTTAACCTCATGGGTAAAGTTTGGAAAACTAGAGCAGATGAAATTCCTTTGAGATTAATGTGCATTGCAGTCAATTCCCGAGAGGCTGTGACAAAACACATATGTAGCTTATTAATTGCAAACTTTCTTTTTCATCCATCACATGATAGCAGTGTCAGGTCATTGCACGAATATTAAATGCCAACTTTGTAAACTGGTGGAATTTCTTGAGCTCTATTAATCTCATCCAACTGGTCACTTTCCCGTACTTAGTATTACTTTTGCCACATTGGAGATAATATAAAATATAACATGTAGTGTATGGGTGTACAATGAGACACCGTACCTTTGTCTGGTATGATACACCACTTTCTTTTTTGCAAGACATTTACTTTCGAGAGCGCTTATTAGTGTGTTCAGTACTGAATAGCCTTCAACCTGCATGGTGTTGCATATCTACGACATCACAGCCTCTTTCTAGCTCGAGCGAGCTCTGATAAGTTCCAAGATGGCACCTCCATAAAGTGATCTGAGCACAGTGAATCTTTTTATTTTTTAACTATTTTTTTTATTCAATATCAAGCATGTCAAATTCCGCCGGATGGCACAAGGTACAGTTCATAAGTTTGTTATCTCAAGAAAGTAAAGGTACAGAGTATGGTGTTGGATAGCATTAAGTAGATATTCATTGTTGTAATAATTACATAATAAATTGTTTGTTTATCAAACTGATGCTTTCTCCCTTTAATGTATTGTCTATATTTCTCTTGATAAAAAAAGTTTTTCACTTCATATTTGACGTTTAAGAAATGGGGAGATTTCTCTTTTTTCATTGAGTTGTAAATCACCTTTTTTGTTAATAGTATAATGGCACAGTGAATTTGCTATATTTTGCAAGATACGAGTGGGAATATCTTAGTCCATCTGTGCAATAGGTAAACCCAAGAAAGGTGACATCGAGCTCTAACACATATCTTTTCTGCTTTTGAAAGTACAGTCACACTTTACAAATTGAAATTTTCTTCTTAAAACGGGAATTCATTTACAATGGTTTTTAAAATAGTTTTGGTTGAGTCTGATAGTAGATTGGGGCAATCGTATCATTCTTTTATAAACATTTTAGTTAGCTGCTGTATGATCTAAGTTGAGCAGTTGTAAGTATGCCACAGATTGTATTGATATAGATAAGAGGTCGTATGTTTATGTTTGTTGTTAACTTGTCTGTGTCTTTGGTCTATATTGTGAGTGTATATTTATTCGGTAAAAGTAAAAATCGCTATTGCAGTTAGTGCGATATTCAAATAAAAAAACTCAGCATCCTGCATGCAGCCCAATCAAAACAGACGAGCAAGAAGTTTGAGTTTAGAAAACGGTAAGTGATGATCCATTAGTCCTTATGCTGTTGGTGGCTAATTTGGTAAATACAAAATTATACAAAATAACTTGAAAAATACCTGAAACCCTGCCAAATGTGTACTCATCTGAGAGTACTCAGCGAGAGCAATCCAATGAGTACTAACATGACAGGATTTAGATGGTTTTCCAAATATTTGCCTCCTTGTTCTTTGGATAAAAGTAGACTAAGCATTGGAAGGGTTAAACATACATCGCCAAGACGAGTCTTCAGCATTTATGTATACATGTAGTGTAATGTTCTATGTTACATTCAAGGGTTGCCTTAATGACATCCAATTTACCAACAGTTAGGGGATCCCTACGAGATGGTTGATATATTATGGTGCATTGAAACTAGGAATTTGACATTGGGTGCAGTCAGCAGTTATACAACATGAACATATTTCAGTTAGATATCAATTGAATAGATTTTACGATATATACTTTACTATTTAAAGTGTTATCAAGGAGTGTAGAATTGTATAAGCAGGAACGAGCTATGGATTTTCTAAGTCTTTATTTCAATATGTAACAGGAACAGACTCAGATACATGTTTGCCACAAAACAAATGACATAGACATTACAAGGCAACTTATTCCCAGCTTGATGAATGCCAAAGTTGTCCGCGTCACAGTCTCAGACATTGCTGAATGTGCTGTTGTTTTACATAAAGTGAATGCAAATCCTTTAACATAAAGGAGGCACGTGGCGGATCCTATCAATGTGAGCTGAAACACGGTGGTCAACTAGTACCAAAGATAAACCCACACTGAATGGCTTATGTGTGAAGGAGTAAGTAATGTAATAAAATAAAGACACTATGACTGAAAAAAACAACAAAAAGCAAACTTATTCCCAGCTTGACACAATTAATTTATAATCCTTTGTCACAGACAAAAATCAAAGCTATTAACCAGAACATTGACCATGACCTTAGAACTGAAAACATATGTACAACTTTCAAGCTCGTTGACCAACACAAACTGACAAACATTTGAAAAAATCTCGCGAGGCACACGTTCTTACATTAAGCACTGAAAACGCAAACTACCAAATATGTTACAAATGGGTAATTTCACAAGTCACATGCTTAAACATTGAGTCTTGAATATTAAAACAAAGGATAATAAGGTTCCAATTAAATAAGTCATTAATTTGTACACTTTTCACGTGTGTTTTGAAGTTCACTGTTTGTATTATAGTACTGTTATTTTGAATTCTCAGAGTACAGTAAATAAAGTACATTACATTACATGACCCTATAGAACAGGAGTTACTAATTTCTTAATATCACGTTAGAGTGATTGTGAGTGAGCTGAAGTTACATATATTTGCGATACTATTGGTCTTGTAATTTTATTCTATTATTACATATAATTATATAATTAGCATTATCATTGTTTATTATTGATTATCTTTCTGAATTGAATTGTATTTCTGAAACTTTTGAAATGAGATGATGTTGAGAGGCAATTAAAAACATCACACAACATTGGACAGCACCAACACGTGGATTATTCCAGAGGTAATACATGTATATTCAAACATTTGATACAATATACGTAAACAAATAAATGGATAGATAACACTTTGATAATTTCAAAATATGGATAATCTAAAAAGTCACATGCACAAACATTGAATACTAAATATTCAAGAAAAAAAACAAAAAAAACAAAGGTATCACATAAAACGACAGTTGCCGAGGGGACTACAATGAATGTAGTTTTGACCACAGTTTACGACTTTCCTCCAATCACAGGTCAAGAAAAGCTTAATTGACCCAGAACTATTTCTTAATACGCTTGGGAAGGGCAACACGTATGTGGTTTTATTGAGCCAGCTTAGAGACAATAGGGCCAGAAAGTGTGTGTTTTTCCATATAACCCAATTTTTGAGGCCTATGATTGGTGTAAGGTAGATAAATGTGTTACAATATATATATATATATATATATATATATATATATATATATATATATATATATATATATATATATATATATATATATATATATATATATATATATATATGTGTGTGTGTATATATACGTACTGGGGACAAAGTAGCTGCATAAATAAGGCAGTGCTAAGAGTGTGTGCGCTATATGCTGCCAGTTGCTCTGGAATATCCCCTGGGGGATTGAAATGGTTTCCGTGTGTACAGTGCCTGCTAGGGGAGGAAGGTCGTGTGAGCACTTCGGTGGATGCAAGACTCTAAACCGAATACCTTTACCTTTATATATATATATATATATATATATATATATATATATATATATATATATATATATATATATATATATATATATATATATATATATATATATATATATATATATATATATATATATGTTTTGATATAAAGTTCGGACTCTTCTTAAATATTATCAGTTGGGCAATCCATTGCCATCAGTCTTTGCATCATGAAGGTTTCCATCCTTGGCTTCACCAAGCACGTGACCACGCGACTTTTCTGCTTCCGTTGCTGCACCGTGTCCAGCGGTTGTCTTCTGTGGGATGGGCGCGGAGGGCTTGCGGCGCGACCGTGAAAGTAAACGTGCGCAACCAATGGCCTGAACAAATGCAAGCCGGAACTTTGAACTGAACGCACAGTACAGCCAAAAATTCCAAGCTGCATTGCTGAACTGCAATATATTACACATTCCATTAAATTCATCAAACCCAGACCAACTTCGAAATTCATTGGCTCCCATACTGACCTCGATCAGGATTGTGATGCAGGCAGGAAGGTTGCATATAGTAAACGTAATAGCAACGACGATCATCATAATTGTGATATGTCTACTGCTGTTGTCCGAATCATCTCGACCAATCATAGAACGTCGTCTGCGCATTGACCTGCGCAGTCCAACGATCATCATGGCATTGAGGGTGACGATGATGATGAGGGGAAAGACCCCTAGCGCGAAGAGGGCGTGGAACCAATACATAGTCCACATGTAGGTCGCATTGTTTTTCAGGTTGCCTTGTTCGTAATACTGGAATAGAGTGAGAGAAAAGTGAGGAGGGGAACAAGTACATAATCCACGTGACTTCTTAATTATACTGGAATATAATGAGAGAAAAGTGAGAAGGGGAACAAGTACTAATCCACGTGTCAATGTAAAACAGGTTGCCTCGTTCGTATAAATACTGGAATAGAATGAGAGAAAAGTGAGGAGGGGAACAAGTACATAATCCACGTGTCA
>OZ012701.1:24397536-24430036 GCA_963942565.1 Maea johnstoni | reverse complement strand
AATATAAACGATGATTGTTTTAGATATTTTTTTTACATTTTGATGCAATCAGCAACTGTTTTGCATCTGGTTTTTATTCAAGTATGTACAAACATGTATAGGAAAAAACTTTTTTTTTTAGATATTTACTTTGTTCAGTTCAGCCCAACATGGATGGCTTGAAATCAGAGGCAGATAGTATACCAACTTAACTTTATTCGATGCCGTTCAAAGAAATGTATGCTTAGATACAATTAAGTGTGGTATTAGAAGGCTTTGCTATCCCGTCAAAGGGATAGAGAAAAATAGTCAAATCTCTATCTCTATGCCTATGTTGGCATTTGGTTATATATATATATATATATATATATATATATATATATATATATATATATATATATATATATATATATATATATATATATATATATATATATATATATATATATATATATATATATATATATATATATATATATATATATATATACAGTGCCGGCATTTAATTCCTGTACTAAATGCGTGGGCAGCCCGGGCATACTACACGACCGCACGCCCGATTGGCACCCAATTTCATGGACATGGATGCATGAATTACCTCAAAATTGAACATAAATGTTATTAGAAAGCTATGTTAAGGTCATTGATGTGTTTGGATTATTTTTTGACATGTTATTTATGGGGTTTATACAACCAGGCACTGGCAGACGTCCGGTCGACTGGTGCAGGAATTAGATGTCTGTACTGTATATACATATATATTTTATACATATATTATACATATATGTATATATATATATATATATATATATATATATATATATATATATATATATATATATATATATATATATATATATATATATATATATATATACATACATATATATAAAAAGACGTGATGTTTAATGAAATTCCATTTGCTTGTATTTGAACTTACTTTACAACAATGAAGATGAAGATGTTGCCAATTATTCCCAGGACTGTGAGGATTGGCAAGATGATACCATTGACGACGTGGAAAAATAGCTTAGTGAAAGGATCACGCTTATATGTATGGCCAAACTTCACTACAGCTTCTTTATCGATTCCGTTCAAGTCTGAGGTATTAGTGTATGCCATGGTAGTAAAATTCTCCAGAGATGTCGGCGTGCCATTGGTGCTTGCTAGAAGACTGGTGTAAGCTGAACTCACTGTCTCTTGTCCCAGAGAACCAAACATGGCGGCCATGGTTGTATTGGGCGACTCTGTGAAACAAGATCAATGGGTGATGCAAGTCATTAAACTAAAATGCAGGGTTTCATTCATTACCAGTGATCAGGATTACTCACTTTTGATTTCATTAAAGCCATGTCATCTAGGTGTTCAAATATATATTGTTTGCAGTCAATTATTGACTACAACGCATTTCTGTTTTTGCTGATTTCAGTGCAGTGCTTCCTTTCTTGTAGCGATCAACCATTTTCCTTATTGCTATGCCATACACTATTTTTCTTTGCAGGAAATACGCAGACATCACACACACACATAAATATATATATATATATATATATATATATATATATATATATATATATATATATATATATATATATATATATATATTATATATGTATATAATGTAAAAATCTCCACGATATCTTAGTAAAAACCAAACAATAGTGTTGGTAATCAACCCACTATTATGAATAAATGCAAACAACCTTTCTACACTTATTGTAATGAATTTGATAGATCAGGAGTCATACCCTCCATGATCACAGACAAAAGATACAAAACATAATACAATGTATCATGTTGTAGGAACTATCTAATATTTGCTTTATATGGCATGCCTTTTGCACATTTATTCAAGATGTGTGGTGGAGAACCAATTTGTTCAGAAATAGTGACAAGATGGTGAGAAAGAAAACCAAGAGTGAGAGATTGAGAGACAAGACGCCGGAGAGAGAGACAAGATTTGAGAGATTGAGATAGGACATATCAAAAAGAGGAGAGGTTTGGAAAAGGGAACCAGTATCTGGATAATTATATGGGTAATTTATTTTCATGAGCCCAGGGATGTTACACAGATGACGACAAAAATCAGAAAATCCCGTGTGTAACCAATACATAGTTGTGCTGATCTTAGAAGTTAAATGACATTCGTGTGAAAATGTACATGAGCTGGCTCCAACATTGCAAATCTATACACCATCTTTGATAATTATGTCATCTACATTCCAAATCGAGGGCCCCATTTAGATGCGTTGAGGCTCAGAACGTGTTTACAAAAAGTCACGTCAGTCTTGTAATTACGTTCTGTTGCCCTTGATAAATATGTTTAAGAAAAGAAAACATGTATTTGAACGGGATCAACATGCAATGTACATTTTTGTTGCTGGTACTATTCATGCAATTGAAGAGCAACTCAGTATATTTCTTCATTTATTTTTGTTGACAGTAAAGCATTGTAAGTTTCATTCAGTTTTTTTTAATAAGGCCTGATGTATTTCATATATTGCCTGCAAAGTCTTCTGCTGGCCAATACATTAAACAAAAGTACCTTCCTAGCAGGGTGCAATTTGCTTGTGGTAAAAACTGAAAAAGAATCATGCCTCAATGTCAGCAACAAGGTCAAAAAAGTTGCATCCACATTCATACCAAGAAAATCCTATGTCCTTATCATTGGCCGTAAATGGGTTTTATTAACGGTAGTAGTCAATTAGAGGTGTAAGAGGGTGAAAGGGAAGATTTCTTTACTCAACCTGTGCTACTGCTTAGATGAAAGGGAAGTTACTTTCTGATTTGAGACGACGTCAAGTGTGTAACCTAACTGTACTCATGAATATTTATTTCCCATATGATTATCCACATGTTGGTTCCCTTTTCAACTTCTTGCCTTTCTTTTAGACATGTTGCCTCTCAATTTCTTAAATCTTGTCTCTCTTTTCCTCTTCTTGTCTCTCAATCTCTCAATTTTGGTTCTATTTCTCACCATCTAGGTTCTCCCTCTCACATCTTGAATAAATGAGCAAAAGACATGCCATAGCTTTAGCATGCAAGACCTATGGAAAGATCTATGTCGGACAAACTAAACAACCACTTATGGACAGACTTATGGAACACTTTAGGAACATCAGACAAAACACTGACATACACATAGTAGGACGTCACTACAACGACCATGAACATCATGGACTCACCGATGTGACGATCTATGTACTAGAATTTATACATGCACAACTTGAGAGCAGAGTAGCCTCAGACTTAAGAGACTCTGTTGAGCGAAAATGGATCTGTATACTTAGATTCCAGACCCCAATGGGTCTCAATCTGTTTGACTAAAACATATGGTAACCTAAATAGTGACCCTATATATTAAATGTCCGCTCATGAAAACATAGGTGGGGAGCAGATAAAACCCACCAGTAAGTTACTACGGCCATAAACCTGCTATAGTTTTGGAATATCACACAATGCCGCATTCAGACTAAAGCGCCACTAATAATAAAAGCACCGACGGCAAAATGGTCAACCACATACTTATCATATATATATATATATGAGTCAAAGTCAATAGACAAAAACCAGTTCCTCCGACTTATGCCATTTATACTCTCACCTGTGGAGTTCCATATTGTTTTGCCCAATCAAGGCAGTCACGATTGGAAGACACCACCGCGTACAGACTCACCATTATAATCTCTATTAAGCCTTGACAATTGTGACAATGAATGACGCATTCAGACACGCCACACCGAGTGACCCTACATATTGCCTGATTTATAAATCAAGAGTAGCTGCAAGGATTCAATACACGCTTAATTAAAGAGCATACGATTTAACACCTCATATCACAGGAGATGGACCACAACATATCTCTATAGACTGTGACTATATGTGATGTTGTCGGCAGCAAAATACTACTGACACACCTCATTCTAGATGCAAGCCACCCAGAAGTGACCTCTATACATGGAGCTTTACTATTGACCAGAATTAGAATACGCGACGAGGGACTACATCTTCTCACTACACATCAGACGGGCAGCTATACTTAGCATTTAAACAATAGGGCTACAAGAAGTTCAGACAGACGTACAGAAACCTAAATGCGTCAAATTTATTACTAGTATGTATGTGTATGATACCATAAATCTGTATAACTATATGTTATAAATTCACATAAAATATTAGCATTACTGTTTATTATGTTAGCTCCTGTATATATCTTCTATATATACAGGAGGATACTATCAAGAAAGAAGAAGTTATCTAGAGGCTTATTATGAAGTACACCAGTTTCTGAATTGTGCCATAACCTAGGAGCACTAAATGTGGATGCCTAACGACGAAATGACTATTAATGACTAGTAATCAACTTACCCTCAATATTACTGAATCAAGTCATTTCGGAATCTTTGACATGCATATATATATAATGATGGCCCGATTTCACAAGTGATTGATTTATTTTCCAAAAGTCATATACATAGACACTTTGAGTATAAGTCAAAACCTGCTGGTTGATTCATTTAGATGATAACCTTAAAGCTTCTCTTATAAACAGTTTTACGTTTTATAAAGACATACTCGTATTATTAAAAAAGAAACAAAGAAATCATATCGTCTTTTTACTGTTAAGAGATATATACATATTGACTTGAAAACGTTTCCGAAATTTTCTGATCAGATTAAGCTGTCGATGTTCGTATATTTTTGTTGGTAACCTTTCTAATTTGTACTAATTGAGTTATGGCTGGCAATCTCATTTCACCAGCAACTTGATTCACTGGTGAATCTTAGGACAATTATATAGCGTGCACAGCCAGCTACAATAAACTATAACACAGCTGATAGTATTTACTATTTAGATACATCGGTCAAGGAAATGGGAACATCTCCTTGTCCACAATTAACACATGTACCTAGCTAATGTAAAATGAACTTGAGCTATTATAGCATAACATGGTGCAATCTAAGCTGAAATGTTCAGTTGTTATATACACCATGTAGGTAACTATTGTAATAGAATTTCCCCGTGTCTGTGTTTTCTTATACTGCTGAAAGTCTTCAAATTGTTTGTTCATTAAATATCGCATTGCTCATAAGAATAGCAAATCTTGGTCTGTTAGTAAATCTAATTATAATCTTTGGAAGAATGAGTAAGTAGAAGTAGAAGTATAAAAGTAAGTCATGAGTTCAGTTAAACGTTCAATATAAAATAAACTGGTCAATTTTATCCTGTAATTTCAAAAACTAAAACTGACATCTTGGTCCTTTATTCTAATAGATCTGCAGGTGAAACATGGTATATCAATAACAGTTTAATTACAAGTTAATGTTATTGATATTTTCTTCATACAATGTATATGCATATTTTCATGTAAGACCTTTTGAAAGCTAAAATGAAATATAAGTAGTAAAGTGTGTATTTTTTCATCAAATATGTAAGATGTTATTGTGAACAGGAATTGCATTTCTATTTGCTTTCCAGTAATATTTCAATCAAAATTTCAATATGTAAGCTGGGCATAATTCGTTTTTATTTTTCAATAACTCTTTTATTCAGTTCTTGCATAAAAAAGAAAACAGGTGTCACAAACATATTATTTTGTTGTAATTTTTGCAACAAAACAAAAAACATACAGAGAAAAATAGATACGGGGATGAATTATAGTACTGTAATAGATGTATTTTAGGTTGATAATGCAAATACAATGGCATGTTAATGGAAGTGTGAAAATTGTGATTATTAAGCTATGTTGTATTTAAAGAAGTTTAACAATAAAGACCATTTTCTTTCAAAATGAAACCTTTTGTCCTTTATAATACTATTATAATACTCATGATTGAAAACTTGTTTTAAATTTACTTGTACCTGTAAGAGAGTGGGTGATCTACAGTCCAATTTCGATTGATAGATTGTTTTTTTGGCAATCAGTATGATAATGTTTATTTGTGACGAGTTTTCCAGATCGCCCAGAATTTTTTTCTGTCTGTTAAATGGTAATCAATCATACCCAGTGATCTAATCCATGTTTCTAATTTGGACCATAAACCTCGCACTCTCGAACAGTCTACAAGCATATGGAAATTGCTGTCATTATCATTACCACACATTGAACAAATAGCATCATCTTTGATTCTGCACTTAACTAGAACATCATTGGTAAAAAATCTATAATGTAACGTTCTGAATTGAGTGTATTTTAAATAAACATCATCTATCATCCTGTGTGTACTGAGAAAGGATGTTCTCACTTCATATGGACTTATTGTAATATTTCCCTTGGTAAACCATTTTTGACAAATATTTTGTAAAATATCGGATTGTTTTCCAATAAGGGATTTATATAACTGAGATACACCCTTAGTGTCTCTACAAAGAATGATATTTAGTAAGCAGTTAGTAGGTTTTGCGACATTTACAGACGGTTTCTCTCTAGTGTCTAAAAAGAATTTGATTGTCATTGCAAAACCCCCATATTCTAGGAAATTAGAAGTCAAATTGTACTTCTCCTGGAAATCTTCCAAAGAATATATCTGCCCATTCTCATTCAGAACGTCACTTATAGTTGTTATGCCCCTCTTTAACCATACTGGTTTTATTGGTAACCTCAAAACATCATTATACCAGAGGGGTGTAGTACATATTAAAGATAAGTCATTACAAGTAGAACTTTTAAATAATAATTTTAGTCCTTTTAAGACATATTGCCAAAAGGGTATTTGAACTATTTCTAGCATTCTTTCAACAAAATCAGGTCCATAATTAAAAATGTCATGGAAGTCCTCCATGTCCAAGAAGACCCTCCACTTCCCTTTCGAAGTCAAGTATCTTCTTAGCCATCCAAGTTTCAATGACATATCAAATAATCTCAAGTTATGTAACTTTAAACCACCTTCAGAAATATCAGCTTCTAAGATGTGCTTACTAAATTTCGCAGGTTTGTCACTCCATATAAAGGAATAAAATATTGATTCGATCTTCTTTATTGTAGTATGTTTGGGACTTGGTAGGGACAGGAGGATATGTGTTATTTTGGACAGTAATAGAGATTTTACTATGGTAACCTTACCGTAAGGGGTAAGGTTCCTGGTACTCCAAGTTCTGATTAATTTTTTGATTTTCTCAATCTTAAGTTCTAAGTTAATTTCAGTTAATTCGTCTAATCTGAAAACATCGTATTGAATGCCCAGAACTTCGAAAGAGTGTGTCCATTTTAACCCAAATTGACCTTCCAAAGGTATCCGCCTATCCCGTGATCCCCCAATTTTTATAACTTTCGTTTTGTCTTTATTAATTGCAAGACCTGACATTTTATTAAACCATCTCAGCACATCCATGACACATTTCAAGGAGTTCTTGTCCTCCTTTAAAAAGATGGTCGTGTCATCGGCGTATTGTGACAGTTTAATCTCAGTATCACCTATTTTAATACCCTTTATATCTGGATTTTCTCTTATGACGTGAGAGAGAACTTCGGCACATATGACAAACAGGTATGGAGAGATGGGGTCCCCTTGGCGACATCCTCTAGAGAGTTCAACATTTTCAGAAAAATGACTATTTTGCTCAATTCTAGAGAATGAGTTTTTTTGAAGAAGTTTAACCAAGTTAACTATGAAGTCCCCAAAGCCAAATAAATTCAGACAATATTCTATAAAATTCCATTCTATGGTATCAAAGGCTTTGGCGTAGTCGACTATTATTAAAAGTCCATCTAATGAGTGTGATTCACAGTAGTCTAATGTGTCAGTTAATAAGCGAGTGTTTTCCCCCAAGAATCTACCTGATATAAAACCAGTTTGATCTGGATCGATTATTTGGCATAATATTGGTTTAATGCGGTTTGATATTACAGCTGAAAAAAATTTGTAGACTGAATTTAGAAGAGTTAATGGTCTCCAGTTTTTAAGGGTATTTCTTTCCTTTCCGGATTTCGGGATGCAAGTTATAGTACCTTCGATGGTTGATGGGGTGAAATGTTTGTTTGCAATAGCTTCTTGGTATAATCTCAAAATCCAGTGTTTTAATTCATGGTGGAAGAATTTGAAAAATTCATTAGAGAAACCATCCGGGCCAGGGGCTTTATTGTTTTTACTATTTTTAATAGCAGTTTCTAATTCTATTAGTGAAATTGGTGTATTAATTAGTTTTTTAGAAGATTCGCTTATGTAAGATATGTTATCTAGAAAGTGAGAATATCTAGAATTCGAAACCTGAGTGGTATTAGTTGTGCTAAAAAGGTCAGCATAAAATTCCTTTTGGAGTTTTAGAATTTTATTTGGGTCAGTGATTGTTAAGTTTTCGTTTAATTTTAGCTCTGCAATATTCTTATTTACATAATTCTTTTTTTTCAAGGTTTAAGAAGTATTTAGAGGGCTTTTCCCAGTCGTTAGTGTGCTGATATCTAGATCTTATTTGATGACCTTTTAATTTGTCTTCTCTTAAAGATTGTAATTGAATATTAAGATTAGTTAGTTCTTCAAGTTTATTTTTAATATCTATATTATAGCAATCTATTTCTATTTCTAATTGAGTAATGTTATCTATTAAATCTGATTCTATTTTATGTGTCTTTCTAGACAAGTTCTTTGAGAATTTCATTGTTTCTCCTCGAATCTGGCACAGTAAATTATTAAAAAATAGGCTATCTGGTATTTTTAATTCAAGTGTTTCACCATGGTCAATATTTATAAATTCGGGAGAATATATCGGAATTGAATAGAGAATTTTATTTAGATTTATTGTTGTTTTTATCAATTTTATATAATCAATATTAGTTAATAATTTGTTGTTGAACTTCCATGAACCTTTACCTCTTGGATGTTTATTAATATTTAATTTAAGTGAAATTTGATTATGGTCACTTCTATATGCATTATTTATGTTAGAATCTGGAGCAAAGGCTAGTACATCTTGGGAGATTATGAAATAATCTAAACGTGCTCTTTTAAAAGGTTTTTTCGTACCCCAAGTGTATCTTTTATTGTTCTGATTCTGTTCTCTCCATATATCAATTAATTTATTTTTTTGAAAAAGATTATTTAAAAATTGTCTTGACTTAATGTTCCTCTGGGCGTTATAATTATATGTATCTTCGACGGTTAATGCAATATTCCTATCACCAACAATTATGGTATAATCTTGGTTAAATTTGTCAATTTCTTTAAATAAGTTTTCATACCATGTTGGATTGTCATTATTGTGTCCATATATGTTTACAAGTAATAGAGGTATAGAATTATTTATTGTTAACTTTAATATTATATATCTTCCTTCCTTGTCTTTATTTATAGAGTCTATTGTGTATTCAAAAGTATTATTTATGAGTATTGCTACTCCTCGAGAGTTGGATGAGTTTCCACTAATTACAAATTCAATATTCCATTCTTTAACCAGTGTGTTTAAGTCACTCTCTATAAGATGAGTTTCTTGCAAGCAAATGATATCCCCACCAGTTTTTTGGAATTTTAACCACAGATCCTCTCTTTTCCCACCATCTCTCAGACCTCTAATATTTGCCGATAATATGTTTAAGCACGAAGATTCGCCAGTCACGTCACAAGATACCTGAACTCAATATGAAGTGACAAACCTGCAGCAAGAACTGAAATAACATTAAACAAAGTAAGAAAATGAAATTTACATACAGAAAGATAAAACATAAAAACACTACCCATTGTTCCAAACAGGAATTTTGGGAGTTTACAAACGAGAGGGCTTCTCTCTTAACCTCAAAATACAGCTGTACTTAGAGGTAATCTGTTGTGTGGAGTTCTGGGCAGACTCCGACTACCTTCTTAAAGATGAAAGGCAAAACTATAGAATATTCTACTTTTTGTTTCTTTTTTGAAAGAGGACGAAAAAAAACGTAGAGTTTTTAAGTTCTTTTTTTTTTTTTTTTTTTTGGATAATACTGACCAGCAGTATATTTTCCGAAAGTATTTTGGACCTGGAAAAGTCTATAGGAGTCTAGATGCCATACAACAGACTTGTATTGAATCTGAATTGTTGTGCCACTTTCTGCACTGATACACCTTTAATTTCAGAAACCAAGTGTATAATATCCCCAACCTCTTTAGGCAGTGACAACCCTTGTTGTGAGTAGGGGGCATTTGACCCTGGGAGTAAGCGGTCAAGTGGGGTCATTTTGACCAAGGTACGGGAGTAAGGACTTGCTGTGCAGCTTCCTTTTGATATTCCCAGATAGCCATTGGGGAATTCTTGGAAAAATTCTGTAGCTTCTTGCATAGAACCACTGAAATTTAGGTAATGGATGGTATGGTCTCCTGGGCATAATTTGTTAATAATTTTTTGGAGTAATTGTCAATGTTTTGGCAGCTGACTGGAAGGGCACTGTATGGCCTACCACACGTGATTAACTTCTACAATATACTACCTTTTGGTGTATACACTCCACTCATACTGGCGAAATGTTTGAAGGAAACTCAAATCTCTCTCTCTCTCTCTCTCTCTCTCTCTCTCTCTCTCTCTCTCTCTCTCTCTCTCTCTCTCTATATATATATATATATATATATATATATATATATATACGTACGCTCTACACCCACCAAATACTCGTAGTTGTAGTGTACATCTAAATGCAAACTTATATTAACTAACATGTACACTTTAGAAAAAACATCCATCTACTCACCTAGCATGTCCATCTTGCAGTCTTCTTGGGTTTCTTGATGAAAATGCACACCTAGTGCAAATTACCTGCGTTTAAATACCTTAATAATTAAATAATATAACATATGTGTATTCCTATCTCCATTTCTATTGGACGATATAGTCAAGGTCGTTTCTTTCCAAGCTCTAAAAATTTTCTGACCCTTCATTTGCGTCACATGTTACCACCAAACGTGACTTTAGGCAAGCTGTAATGTACGCACGCTTAATAATTGCCACAAACGGATTGGTTGGTTGTTTAGTTGTCTAAATAATGGTATTTCTAACCTAAAAATCAATATATGTGAATTGACTAAAGCAGAGTTAAGTAAAGCTTGACACATTCAGTTATTTTTATTTGTTCGTGGATTATGGTGATTGCTTCTGTTACCACTTAGGCCTTATCACGATTAGCAAAATATATACTTTCTCGGGTAATAATAATAATAATAATAATAATAATAATAATAATAATAATGATAATAATTGACATTTGATATAGCATCCTTTCCAGCAGCTAATTCCAAAGGCGTGGTGCATAGACACAGAAGCATCTGTCACCAAACCTTTACAGATTAGTGTGTGGAATCTGTAACAAGTTCTGAGTGTTTCATCTCAGAGTCCTTGTATTGGCATGTTTGACTAACAGTTCCTCAAGTATAGAGGGGCACATCCCTGCATGCATTTGAAAGTCAAAAGCAAAATCTTGAACTCAATCCTTTTACTGATGGGCATCCAGTGAAGATAATGTAATCAAACTTTCTGGAACCACTGACCAATCTGGCGGCATTATTTGAGACTTTCTGGAGCTTACATAGTAGCTCCTCAGCGAGTTCACAGAGAAGTCTATTACAATTGTCAAGGCGTGCTGTCACCAGTGAGATAATGGCACTCTTAGATGTATCAGTATTGAGAAATCTTCTTATTTTCCCAATGTTTCTATATTGGATATATATATATATTGATAGATAGAACCCCACGGACGCTGTATATGATATACTCAAGGTGCTAAGAGGCAAAGTCGAGTAACTCCAAGTATTACATATACCACAGCTTCCGAGGCGTTTATGTAGCTTGTACTCTAAGTTGACTGCCTTCCATCAATCGCAGGCCAAAAAAGTATGGCTAAGTTCGCTTGCTCATACCTTTGTGATTCAGGCAGTTTAGAGAACATAGAGAACAATGGGTCAATAATTTTAGACTTTGTCATATAACCCACACTTTTCGAGACCTGCAATTGGTGAAAGGGGGCAACTGTGACTACAAGTATGTGACTTAAGCCCCCTTCCCACTGTCAAGAACGCCCCGAAGACCATAGGAAGATACACCAAGAATTTTGAAAGTTTCCAGTTCTTGGAAATATTCTGCATGTTTCTTTTCGATTCTTGTATGTTCTTTGTTTGTTCGTAATATGTTGTTGTATGTTCTTTTATGTTCTTGTTATGTTCTGGTACCCCCAAGAGTTTTTTGGAATGTTCAAAAATTTCTTGGCAGTTCTTGTAGCACGCCTCTATGATTTCAGTTCCTAGTATAGTTGTAACACCTTCTTAAGATGTTAGTGTTACATTGTTGTTAATTCTTGTCGATTGTTGTTGATTCTTGTTGATTCTTCCCAGTTCTTGGATGTGTAATTCTTTCTAAAGGCGTGGTACATTCCTGGGAATGTACTAGGAATGAGGAAAATGTACTACGCAATCACTAAGAACTCATTAACATATTGCCGGATATCACGTGACTGCGCTGTAAGTAGGTCACCACCAGTAAACATGTCGGCCAGAGCAAGACCACAGACACGTGCTATGGCCACTCAGCTGTGCTTGATGTAATGTATGTTGCTACTAATTCACAGTATACAAATATGACATTCCTGTGGGGTCTCCACCGGGAATATCTTCCCCGAGAGAGGATTGTCGCTTGAGGGGAAACCCCACAGGGATGTCACACCTTTTATTATACCGAATAAAATACAAAACACAAAAGGGGGAAACATTACAAACACCAGTGATTTGAGATAAATACTCATCGTCTGCCTTGTTGAACTAGCTTCACCGGTAGGTCACTTTGCAAACTCCAGGGGTGTTTGTGGGTATTCTTCGGGCTTGCGGTAACTAGTTAACTATTCATAGCTGTTGCTATAACTATTCAATTATTTCATAAGCTGTTAAGGACAGCTGCCTGTCACTAAGGAGTGGGGAAAACATGACAATTAATCCATGGCCCTTGACCAACCAGAATCAAGAATCTTCACATGAGGCATAATCATAATTGTTAGATATCTATATTGATTATATCAATGCATTTTGACAGGACACTTTTCCAACTGGAGAGTTGTAATACTCTTTAAGGTAATCCCTCTGACATTTGGCAGCTAGAAGAGATGTGTTTCCTGATAGCCTTTGTAATTCTGTGATGGTTTTATCATTCATCCACTCCCCAACTATCACTTGCTGTTTTCTTGGATCTTCTCTATCAGGCATTGCGAGGGTGATTCTTGGATTTTTGCAACACTTAACAGGCCATAACAATTTTCTCTATCCTTGAAGGATGCTGCTGCATTGTTGTTAATAGGAAGCGAAAACGATGTGCCAAAATTCCGAAAGCATTCTCCACTACTCGTCTAGCTCGAGATAACCTGTAATTGAAGATCCTTTGTTCTGTTGTCAATCCACGAGAGGGGTAAGGTTTCACTAACCAAGGGCGGAGAGGGAATGCATCATCCCCTATAACTGAGTAGGGAATTGGTTGCTCAGCTGAGGGTATAGCTTCTGGTGGAGGGATGTTAGTACTGTTAATTCTAAGTGCCTCAGGTAGACCACTTTCCTCAAAGATTCTGTTGCCATTTGCACCAATGTCTACAAATATAAATTTGTATCCAGCATCCACAAGTGCCATTAAGATTATGGAATGGAACTGCTTATAGTTGTAATAGGTAGATCCTGCATTAGGTGGGCATCTGATTGCTACATGCTTGCCATCAATGGCTCCCAGCGTGTTATGGAAGTTCCATTTCTTAGAAAAACCAGTAGCTATTTCTCTCCACTCTTGTTGGCTATCGGGAAGTTTCATAAAGTACACTGTGACGATGGCTTCAGCCACTTCAGGAACAAATTTACTTATTGTGTTGCGTGCTACTCGGAAAGCATATTGAAGAGAAGAATATTCATTTCCTGTAGCCATATATCTTAGTGTACAGGCTATCTTAAGTCCAGGGTCAAGGGCTCTACGATAGAAGGTGTCCTTTTTGGTGATGAGAGGACCTACCCTCTCAACCAGTTCATTGAAGAGCTCAGGTGACATACGAAGGAAGTTCTGGTAGCCTTTACTATCTTCTCGGGGTAGCTCATACAACATATTTTCATATTGTCCAAATAAGGGGCGCCTTAAAAGCCATGGCTTCACCCAGTACCTTCTGGGTGTACGAGGTTGACGTCTAGGTATATTCTCAGGTTCAGGTTCTTCTAGGAGTAAAGCTGCAGCAAGTAGGAGATAATGTTGCTCTTCAAGAGCCAGCAGATGTTCCAGATCACCCATACTAGTATATGCTATAACATGAGTGTACTTTGCAAATGGTGGAAGTGGGAAGTAGGTCAGTGTAATATGTGACTTGACCCCAAATTGACATAATAAAACAGTTGAAGTTCATTGATTTTTGTATGTAACTTTTTATTCCTAGTATAGTCTTACAACAGTTGTAGTATGTTCTTAATACAGTATTTTTATGGTCTTATTACATTCTTAGGAGTCCTATCTTGTTCTTATTTATTCCTAATACATTCTTCACAGTTCTTGAAAAAATCTTAACACTTTCTTATCATATTTTTGGACAGTCTAAATACTTTCTTCAAACAGTCCTATCACCTTCCCAGAACAGGCGTAGTTTAGTCCTAGCTCGTTCTGCATGCACCAAATCCTATTTTTTGACAAGAATTAACAAGAATTTTGCTCTCAAAAATTAAACTTCTAAATTCTTCTTAAGTTCTTGTCTTGATTCTTGACAGTGGGAATATAGCATTACACCCCAGACTTGAGGCGAAAATGAGATTGAGACAGCAATCGGTTTGTAATAATGTACACCGCTTGGTCATGCAGGTAACTATAACATGTCAATTTGTTCGAAGTGATGGTAGACTAGGATGGCTATATTATTTGTGATGATAAGAAAACAGCAGGGCTGTGCTTTCTTCCTACTTCTTGGCATAATTAAGTTCTCTCTCTCTCTTTCTCTCTCTCTCTCTCTCTCTCTCTCTCTCTCTCTCTCTCTCTCTCTCTCTCTCTCTCTCTCTCTCTCTCTCTATATATATATATATATATACATATATATATATATATATATATATATATATATATATATATATATATATATATATACATATATATATATTTATATATATATATATATATATATATATATATATATATATATATATAAAAATATATATATATAAATATATATATATATATATATATATATATATATATATATATATATATATATATATATATATATATATATATATTTATATATATATATATATATATATATATATATATATATATATATATATATATATATATATATATATTTATATATATATATATATATATATATATATATATATATATATATATATATATATATATATATATACTGTTAAGTTCGAAATATTGGCGTGGAACTATTATTGGCGACATTAGCGAGTGGGTCAGATTCGCTAATATTATGATCCGTTTATCTTTGTTCCATTTTTCAACGGTTTTTTTTTATTTTTCTTGGTAGTCTCACAATCTCGTAACACTTCAGGTTAGAGTATGTTCTACTAGTATATTGAATGAAAGTGAGGAATTGAAATTATGCTCCGTGTATAAACAAGATTTTCAAAACGAAGATGGTGGTAGGGATACTGCATAGGAATCACTATTGATATACTCATATTTGAAATGATGATTTTTATTGGCCAAACACTGACTGCGAACAGTTGAAATGACCGTGAACTACAAGGCGACGGAGACGAATCAGAAACGAAATTCCATCCCCCCAATCTCTGTCAGTTACGTTTCAACTACTAGCTCAATAGATAAATACAGTAATGTCTATACTTTTATGATTTTATCTAATGTCCCCGTCGCCTAGTAGTTCAGAACATTCGTATTTAGTTCAAGAAACGGCCTAAACTTTGCACAGGCCTCCAGGCGCGTTTCTGTGTTTGGAGGCCATGTGCACCAGCGTGGATCAAGGCACGTCCGCCAAAATAATGCGCCACCTTTCGAGATGGTTCACACGCTAATATTACGATTCGCTAATATGGAAAAATTGATCAATTCGTTAAATTTAAGCACGCCAATATTTCGAACTTTACAGTATATATATATATATATATATATATATATATATATATATATATATATATATATATATATATATATATATATATATATATATATATATATATATATATATATATATATATATATATATATATACACTTTTTAAAACTCCCAAACCTACTTTAAAGATGCACTTACATATCAATACACCTGGTTGCGAGGCACTGGCAGCCAGACCTTAGTCAGAGTTCCACATTTTATAATGCTTACAGCGTACCATTGTTATCAGAAGTCACTTTGACGTATTGTTTATGTTTTAATTCAGTCTCTTAGTCTTGGCATATTGAATCTGCCAGAACCCTGCAGTAAGCCTCCCAGGTAGATCACTTTGTCGATTCCAAAAGTGCCCCCAAAGCCTTCGTGCTGTAAACTCTATAGGACCATTCTTAGTGGTAAAATCCCCTTCACTACCTAAAGCATCAGAATGAAACACACACCAATACAGGTGCTGTATAGGAAACGCTATACCCATAGGGCAACACCTGGGCCCATACCTACACACCCATCATCATTCAGTGTATCCTTTGTGGTCATTTAATGCGATTCCTATATATCCTATCAAATGCCACTGAAGGAGAACTATTGTGTGATTAATGTTCCAAGAATTCAAAGCTTTCAATGATGCCCATGGCCCTGAAGGTATTTTGACACGGAGTTTATTCCAACCATTAACTCCGTCCTAACTCTACCTCTTTTTATTCGTTTAGGCCATATTTTTTCTGTTTTAGGAAAAATTCCTCGTTGATTTTGGGCCCCTCATTGAAAAAAAAAAAAAAAAAAAGAAAAGAAAGATGAAAAGAATTTCCTTGAAAGCAATATCTGTGCATGCTTTGTAAAAGAAAAAAAAGAAAAAAAACACATATACATATTGTTTCCAAGTTGCTAAATAGGAGTCAGGTCATCAATATTTAGTTATCATGTTACTCCCTATCAGAGACTAGATAGCGGGGTTCTCACTACCCCACCTACTGGATATAGTCACCACAGGCTTAGGAGAAGAACTCCCTAGCAGTTTATGACTTCCATTGGAGAGAGGGGGAGGGGTCCTGAGAGGTTCAAACCTCTCCACCTCCCCTTCCTCCTCACCCTCGGCCTGGCCCTATAACTGGTCCCTGGATGTTCCCAGGGAGGTACGGCCTGACCTAGCCCTCGACGGAGAACTAGACACCTATCTAGGGCTGCACTCGCTGAGGGAGATCAACTCATGAGCTCGCCACCCTTTTGACTCGTGAGCTCATCGCTCGCGGACGCGTACGCGTTGAGTTTAAAAAAAAATCTTATTTTCCAGCCCAGCTATTAAAAAATAATTACTTATTGGTGGAGATTTATTGACATTTTAAAATATGCTGACGAGGTACAAAGGTCAGTATAACACTCAACACTGCTTGTATGCATTGGAGATTGTAAACAAGACATGTCTGCGATAAGCAGTTACAAGAAGGTGTGTTAGGTGCTCTGTATTACGTTTGTGTTTCCAACATAGACAGGCTCACAAGTTGACCACTTTAGCCTGGCGAGCCTGCCCCATTGCTCGAGCCACTCGAGTTTGTGAGAGGTGAGTGCAGCTCTACACCTAGAGGGACTCAGTTCTCTAACCAGAAATGGGGAGGGGGGTAGTGAAGAGGAAGGAGAGGGGGGGGGGGGGGGTCTAGCTGTGTGTGATTCCTTATAGAGACTATGCCAATCCGTATGGCATCTCCTTTGGCTGAGGTCCCCCTACGATACTGACGGCAAGCTAGTAGACTGACCCCCCCCCGCCCCCGTTTTTCTTTCAACCCTGTTATATTAGTGCAGTCAGATTTACAACCCTTCTTCTTTATACCAGTGCTACCTGGACTTGCAGCCAACGCAGACCTGGTCGAGGTAGTTGCAGTGACAGCAACCTGTGGGGTACCCACACTCTTTGAGCTACCAACTAGCGGTACCAGCGCTCTTTGCAGTTCCCACGCCCTTTGAGGCACCTGCTTGCACTCTTTGCAGTATCCACGCTCTATGCGGTGCCTGCATTTGGGATCTTTGCAGTACCCACCCTCCTTGAGGTACCCGGGCTCTCTGTGGCACCCACACTCAATGAGGCACCCGCTCTCTTTGAGGTACCCGGGCTCTCTGTGGCACCCACACTCAATGAGGCACCTGCTCTCTTTGAGGAACCGGCGCTCTTTGCGGCACCTGCGCTCAATGAGGCACCCGTTCTCTTTATAGCACTGACACTCTTTGCGGCAACCCCACTCTTTGAGGTACATGCTCTTTGCAGTGCCCCCACTCTTTGAGGTACCAGCGCTCTTTGCGACACTAGCACTCTTTGAGCTAGCAACGCTCTTTGTTGCCCTGTCGCTCTTTGCGGCACATGCACTCAATGAGGCACCCGCTCTCTTTTATGTACTCGCTCTCTTTGAGGCACCCGCGTTCTTTGAGTTACCTCTTTGAGGTACCCACATTCGGGTACCTACTCTTTGCGGCACTGGCACTCTTTGAGGTACCCGCGCTCTTTGCGAAACTGGCGCTCTTTAGCTAGCCGTGCTTTTTGTGGCCCTGGTGCTCTTTCAGGTACTCAAGCTCTTTGCGGCACCCGCTATTTTTGTGGCACTGGCACTCTTTGAGGTAGGTACCTGCGCTCTTTGCAGCACCCATGCTCTTTGCGGCACCCACACTCTTTGAGGCACCTGCGCTCTTTGCGGTACTGGTGCTCTCTGCGGTACTGGCGCTCTCTGCGGTTCCATCGCTCTTTGATTCACCAGCGCTCTTTGAGGTACCCACACTATTTGAGGTACCCAGGCTATTTTCGGCACTGGCGCTATTTGCGGCATCCACGCTTTTTGCGGTACCCGCTCTATTGGCGGCACTGGCGCTCTTTGAGGTACCCACACTATTTGAGGTACCCGCGCTATTTGCGGCACTTGCGCTATTTGCGGCATCCACGCTATTTGCAGTACTGGCTCCTTTTGAGGTACTCGTGCTCTTTGCGCTGCCTACACTCTTTGAGGTACTCACCCACTTTGTGGTATCCGCACTCTTTGCAGTACCTGCATTCTTTGTGGTACCTGCACTATTTGCAGTAGCCAAATTCAAATTCAAATATATATATATATATATATATATATATATATATATATATATATATATATATATATATATATATATATATACATATACATAGATGTTGCAGCCGAAATTCTGATCGTAGCCTAGCCCAACTTCCGATCACTAAATAACAGGATGTACTCCTTCGTGAATATTCATAGGGATAATTGCACTGCATCTTATAGACAATGAATTTAAAATTCTTTTTTAATATGGCATTTACATATTAAAAGGCTATGTTAGTCTCAGAATCTGATTGAAATGGATAGCTAGAAATACACGATTACCCAAAACCCAATTGCTACTAGTCAATAGAATGATGCACTTTCTTTTACCTAATAATATTCTAAAGAACCCCTAATGTGACAGAGAGGAGTTTATATTTTTAAAAGTAAAGTTTTTAAATTTTGGTGCAGTCAGTTCACATACTGTGCCACCTCTTTTTTATTTCTATTATAATATGGATATCAGATCAGTGTACAAAAGGCATATCGCATTTCTGATATTTCATTTGTAGAAAAATACCATACATGTTATTGCCCATAGTAGAAAAATATACACAATGTTATCCTTGCATTTCCAAGAAAATGGGGGACCAAAACCTCTGAAGGATTTTAGTCGGCCATTCTTTGTTGCAATAAACCTTTCAACCTGAAATTGGTTTTTAAGTTTTTGTATGACATTGTTCAGTGTTACCCTTTGCCTGGTATATTTATTCTTAAAAAGTATAGACTTAGTTAGGATGATGATTCTATTAAAAATCGGGTCAAACTTTGGGTCACCCAAAATAATTTGTACAGCAGATAAGTATTCCATATGGTAGCCAAAGGAATTGTACCACTGAACAACCTCTTCCCAAATACAGGCTGTGATGTCACATTCACAAAATAAGTGTATAATGCTCTCCGAAGCGGATAAGCAAAAATCACATAAGTCGTTATCTTTGATGTTATATTGTAACAACTTACTATTAGGAAGAATTCTATGGAAGAAGAATTGTATTGATACATTTTCATCCAGTAATCATGGCCAACATCAGAAGGTATCTTAAAGATACGTTCCCAAAAGGAAACTTGGTTTGGTATAGCTAGGTCCCTGTTCCAGGAATTTAATGCAATTGGAATGGTTATGTTGGATCTCTAAAATTCAAGCTTGATAAGTTGCGATGTTTTTGTATGACCAAGTAAAAGAATACAGAAGGGTTGGCACCAAGGAGCAGTGTCTTGGAGATCCCAATTGTCTTTTAGTGTTGACCATAAGGACGGGATAGATTTAATTAATCTAGTGTAGTCTAAGAAATTGGGATGTATCCCATAGTCCCTAAGGATTTTGTCCCTGGATTTTAATTCAGCATATTCTGATATTAAGTCCTTGATATTTCTTAGTCCTTTTCTGTCCCAGCTTTTTTCATAAGAAAGTTTTGTTAGTGGATTAAACCAAATGGGATCATAAATAGAAAGAGAGGCAGGTTGTTTGCGTCAAAGATTTCTTGGAAGCTTTTTACTGCTTCTAAAACCGATTTCCAAAAGGGATTTCTAATTTTATTAATTAAAAAGCAGGGATAGTCAGGTCCATAAGATGGACAGTTGTGAATGCCATATTTACATGGGATTATTGTCCAGCCACCAGTGCTAGACAGCAGTTGTTTGAGCCACTTTGCCTTAAGAGTCTTCTCAAAATGTGCAATGTTAACCATTCTTAGACCACCCTCCTTTTTCAAGGACTTTTTTGATATTTTCGGAAGGCTTATGTCTCCATAAGAATCTGTAAAATGTCTTGTCTATCTCCCTGAGAAGATCTTTGGATGGGGAGGGAAGGGATCTTAAGAAATAGACAATCTTCGACAGAGCCAGGTTTTTTATCACCGTAACTTTGCCAAACAATGTCAAATTCCTCTTGTCCCAGTTGACTAATATTTTATCAACTTTATTTAATTTATCTACACAATTGTTGAAGGTTCATGGACCCAGTCCAGTTTGAGGTCATGACATATTCCATCATCCTTAAAACGTTTTGGCTTAGTCTTTGATAAATTAATCCTAAGACCCGAGACATCCTAAAAGTTACTTAAGGTTTGTAAAGTTCTGCGTAGGACTTTTTTTAGAAGCTTTAAGAAAGAGCGAAGTGTCATCTGCAAATTGTTCCCATATATATCTAGACCAATTATATCTTTGCTATTTTTTATGGATTAACTCAAGAATTCAGCGCATAAAATGAAGATATAAGGGGACACGGGGTCCCCTTGTCTACAACCTCTTTGCAAAAGAAAGGACTCAGACAAATAGTTATTTTGAGTTACCCGAGAATTTGCTCCCTGTTGAAAATATTTAATATAATTGCAATTTAAGTCAGGGAAAGAAAGTCTCTTTAGTACCAGGTGAATGAAATCACAAGCTAGAGAGTCAAACGCATTCTCAAAGTCTATCAAATGTATTAAGCCAAGAGTTTCATTTTCCTGATAGTGCCACAAATAATCATAAATTTCTCGGGTGCACTCTGAAATGTTGTGGCCAGGGACAAATCCTTTTTGCTGGTCACCAATTAGAAGATCCAGAACACTTTTGATTCTATTCGTTATATATGAAGAGATGATTTTGCATGAAATATTTAATAAGGATATAGGTCGCCAGTTTTAAAAGTAAAGTTAATAACTTGAACAAAAAGATTTTTATTTGTTATTCATGGGTTTCATGCTCTTACATAACCTTTTACATAACATCAGAGACAATCCATAAAACATACATCACCAAGACGAGTTGTCTTTTTTTTTAAGAACTCTAGTTAATCCAAGTTCCTTTATTTGATAATACATAGAACATACACCACCAAGGCGAGATTTAAACATTTACGTATATTGTAATGTCCTATGTTACATTCAAGGGTTGCCTTTTTTTAAGAACTCTAGATTATCCAAGTTTGTTTAGTTGATAATCCATAGAACATACATCGCCAGGACTAGTCTTGAACATTAACGTATATTGCCATATTGTACATATTGTCCTATATCCCATTCAAGGGTTGCCTTTTGTAAGAACTTTGGATTATCCAAGTTTGTTTATTTGTATATGCTTTATATGGATATTAATAATGATACAATATCAATATTATAACAGTATGTAATATAACCAAAGTAATTAAACAATAGCAGTGATATCTGCCTCCATTTGACATGTAAAGGACACAGGAGTATGTCGAAACATGTATGTTGAGTTGCCTAAATGACATACAATTACGTTATGATTTCAAAAATAGTTTTGGTTGAGTCTAATAGAAAATTAGCTTAAATTGAAAAGGGAATCAAGTTATCCTTACAGAAACATTATAGCTGTTTATTATATAAATAGTACAGTTCTAAGATTGCCACATAATGCATTGGTATACTGTATAACTCGTTAATTTGGCGTGGTTTTTAATTTGGCATTTTTTGGCGAATGCCCATCAACGCCAAATTAAAAATCGCGCAAAAATACAGTTTTAATTCATTTCAGGGCCGCTGGGGGAGCTGCAGTTGGCAGCATAGCATGAATTTTACCCCTTGACGGTCGGTGCTGAACAAAGAGAAATTGATGCAATAACTTCACAAAGCCATTATAGTATCATACATTGGTAACTTATGAATAAGTTACCAAGATATCAAATTATAGTTCGCATAGTTACCTGTGCAGTTCTGAGGAAGGTTATGGAGCTATTGATAGCATCAGATCAAAATCAAGATGGCAGCCAACTGCGTATATTGTCATCGTATATCAGAACGGGACGTGTGTTGCGATTGTAAATATTTTCTTCGAATATCAACATATGTGTATGTTGATAATTATCAGAATGATATATATTTTGCAAAAAAATAAAATTGGTTGCACTTCGAATTGAACTTTTGCCAATATTTACGGCAAGAATGGTAAAGTATATACGGCAGCAGCGTGAGGGTCCGATACTGATACGAAGAAAAATACATGGAATAACATTATGATGTGATACATTGATAACTTATGAAAAAGTTACCAAGGTATCATATTATAATTCACATACTTACCAGTCCAGTTTTTGGGAAACTCCTGCCAAGTTATGGAGCTACTAATTGCTCCCAAAAAAACAAGATGGCGGTGTAATAGTTACGTCGGCCATTGGTTCCTATGTCTACATGTAGATGGCGTTGTTCTGACTGCTCCAGACGCCAAATTAAATACAAGGAAAATATCCTTTTGAAAAAAACGCCAAATTAACCAGTTAAACAGTAGCTAAGATGTCGTATGTTTATGTTTGTTTTTAACTTGTCTAAGAGATATTTGATATTATGGTGCATGGAACATTAACATGTTTCAGTTCGATAACGACTGAACAGTTCTGGCGATATTTATATACTTTACTATTTATAGTGTTATAGAAGATTGTACATTTGTATATACATGAACGAGTCATAGATTTTCTAGCCTTTATTTCAATATGTAAGAGGAACAAACCCAGATACACATTCATCACAAAACAAATGACACAGACATTACAAGGAAACTAGTTCCCAGCTGGACATGTTCAATTTATCATGAGTCCTTTGCCATAGACAAAGACAAAGCTATCAACCATAACAGGACAATGACCTGAAACAAGTTCTGACAAAAAGTTAACTTACTTTCAATCTTGGTGACCAAGACTCGCAATGACAAATATTGTAAATTCGGAAAAGATTGCATTAGTTTAATTTTTGCGTTTTTTTGCGTTTAGCATCGGACGCAAAATCATAATTCGCAAAGATTCGTGCTGCCACTTTAAGTGCATAGCTGGCACTCCATGTTCGCAGAGTTGTCTTGCTGGTTATATATCATAAATGATGGTTTTCTCTGCCCTGGCCTTTGTACTTAGTGCCATAACTCTATATAACTCTTAAGCTGCCCTCAACACCTAGATGGTTTATACAAGGATTGATATTAACAATTTAGAAGTATTTACCCCTAAGGTAAGGGAATAAAAAATAAAAGGTTGATTGAATTACTATTTGGCATAAATGAAGAAAGAACTTATGGACTGAAAAAAAGCCTATGCGTCAAAAGCCTATTGATAAATTTATTCCTTAGAGCCCCAAAAACTACCAGTTAATGTCGTTGTTACCTTCTTTGACCAAAGGATATCTTATCATTCGTTACATAGCACTGTACTCAAGTTTTTGGCCTGATTTTCTTAAGAATCTCAAAGTTTTCTATTCCTTATATATAAGGACACTTGGTGTTGGTCACTCTTTTTGTACTATTATACTGATGAGATTTTTTATGATGTATGATCTATTTTGCAATTATGATTGTGTCAATGTACCTGAGAAATGGTGGTCAAGATGTTTGTTTCTTCTATAAATCACCATTTAAATTTTCGTTAGTTTGGAGGTTGACTCTTCAATATATGTTTGAATCAATGGTGAGTTTTGTGAAGAAATAAAATATTGGCATACAGGGCTCAACGCTTACTCTAACTGTTACTGGCCCCGTAGGACCAGTAACACCTAGGATCTACTGGTCCTGCAAAATCTTTACTGGTCCTACACATTTTTCTTTAATCTAAAAAGAAAAAGACATTGCATAAAATCCCCAGACAACATTTATTTTTATCTACTTCATTTCATTTATTTCAAAAACATTTGGCACATTCTTAAGGAGAAACTTGTTAACAGAAATGTCCCCAAATGTTTACTGGCCCTATAGGACCAGTAGAGGTCTTTTTTAATGGCCCTAAGCCATTTTGGGAATTTTTTACTGGCCTGGGGCCATAGGACCACTGTTAGCGTCGAGCCCTGGCATATACAATGAACATTTCATTTATAGATGCCATGTCTTCTATAATTTTGACGTCACTCATTGTTGAAATGTTAAGGTGAAGTTCAGATTTTTGGGGTGTTTTTTTTAGAGGTGGATTTTTTCAGGGAATATTTGCTGTACAAAATAAGAACTTTTTTAAGGAACAGTCTGCAAAAAATGTTACTGTTACTTTCCTGGAGAAAGCACTACACACAAAAAAAGTCTCCACCTGCTCAGGAGAAATTGAGTTGAAAAAGATGTATTTGCGGAATTTGTTAGGAATGCATGTTGAAGTTGTTATCTGATTAGGAATATATATCTCAGGAGTGTAATTGTGAATGGATCCTCCTATCTTTTGGAGGATGGTGGTCTCCTCTGCTTACTTATGAAGTTTGAGAAAGGATCTTCGAAGACCTTTTATGATAATGTCACTTTTTTATCATGTACATTAACGCTCAGAGCAGCAAAAACAGGCCTGGCAATTTAGGAAATGTTTTACCTACAGAAGCATTTTCTGGAAAACATTTGAAGGAGAAATGTTGATCAGAAGTCAAACAACAACTCTTTCTCAAATATTTTGTTAACTTTTACTTTATTCCCAAGTTATTTTCAAAAGTATGAGAGTAGCAGACGACATTTTCTAGAGTATCTCTGAGTGTGAATGGGTTAACAGATATTTGTTAAAGCATTCAGAGGAAGACTGTCCTCTGGTTTCTTTTGTGAAATGACAGGTGAACTATAAAGCTTTCTGAGGAATGCCATCCTCTGGTTATTTGTATATCGACATATCATCTTTAATAGAGGTTTGAAAGGAATGCCCTCGATAACACATGGGTATTTGTTTGAAAAAATTCCAAATAAGGACCTACTCTGGTTACTCCTGTATCATACTCTGTAGAGCGTTCCAAGGAAGGGTTTGCCAGTGTTACTCAAATATATCCTTAATGTTATCCAAGGAAGACTTGCTTGTTACTCATGTGTGTACATCTATAAGGCTTTTTCTGGTTATTCCATGTACCATATTCCTCCTTTTAACTTCACAGACCTCAAAGAACTGCTTCCCGCTTTTTTTCTGAAAATAGTTTGGGCAAGCCAGTGGACATCATTTTCTGTACTTCTGAACCTCCCCAACCTCCCACCTATACAAGTGTGACCATCATAAACCTTATATGTATTGTATTTTCGACATTGAACCATATTTTTCATTTGTATTTTCACCGCTGTAGGTGGTAAATTGTGCATATTTTTAAGTGCTTAAAGTGTAAGTTCACCTTCAAAATGAAAAAAGATATGTTTTAGAGCTCAGTGTCACCTTTCTCAGGACACCTTGATTACAATTGTACTCCGCAAATTGACTGAGATATTTAAGTTTGTATCTTGAGAAATACAGCAAATTTACTGCCTCAGCTGGTTCATGGAGGCACCATCTTGGAGCTTATCAGAGCTTGCCAGAAACAGGAAGTGACATCACGATGCTACATGCAGGCTGAGCTGCCAGGCTGAAGGTCATTCAGAACTGAACACACTAACTCATTCTCTCATTAGTAAATGACTTGCAAAGAGGAAAGTGGTGTATCAGACTCAGCAAACAGAGACACTGTGTCTCAGTGTATACCTATATGGTGTAAGTTATATTTGCTAGAGGTATACCAGGTTCTGTGTGGCAAAATCAGTGAGGGAGGAGAGACCTAAAGTAAAGAGGTTACGGATGAGCTTTAGGGCTCAAGAAATTCTACCAGTTTATAAAATAGCCTGGCATTTAGTACCCTTACAATGTCCTGACACTGTTATCTTGTGATGAAAGGAAGTTTACAATTAGTTAGCTGTGTGTGTATTGCCAGTATGTCAGCTGCTCAGGAATTGACTGCAATACACATTAATCTCAAAGGAGTTGTGGCTGCTCTAATCCCATGTTTTACACAGGAGGTTAACTGCAATACACATCCTATGGGCCCAATTATTTCAAATCGCATTCAGACCAGTTACTGTTAGGAAGACACAAGTATATGAAGTACAATTGTGAAACCAGATGGCCAATAAACCATCTTCCAATTATAGTGTGATGATGTTTTAGTTCTTATTCATAAATGCTATATGTTTCTTCTAAACTATTGCCTGCAAATTACTGAGAAGTATAGCAAATATAACACATTTTAAATTTTATTGTAAAACAGAAACTAATAATTATTAGTGTATTCTTTTGATTACGCATACACTACCTTTTTTCTGAAAATAGTTGGAAGGGGAAGTCAGTGTACATCATTTTCTGGCATTCAGAACATCCCCCCCCCCCCACACTTAATCTAAATGTTCCTTGCCTTTAAATCTGGGTCTATCACAGACCATATATTGATCATATTTTTGCATGTTCAGACCATATATTGATCATTTTATCACTGGTACATGCGCTTATTTGGAGAATCATTGTTGCATCCAAACTGAAAGCTTGATAATTCACCATCTTTGTGCTCAGGTTTTGAGCTCTCCACAGTCTGAGGGTTCAACTATCCGAGGGGCATATACCCCTAGATTTTACTGTGGGCTCCAAGATTTTTCAAACTAGGGGCCCAAAATAGTATTATGATAACCAGAAATCCTATTATTGGACAATAATTTTTGTCAAAAGTCCTTTTTGGGCCCCTTGCCTGGAATCTTAGTGTCAGACCCTGGCCACTAGAGCTAGCCCCTAAGCTCCCTCACTCCCACAGGAAGTCACATTATTACATCACACGCATCTAATTAACATCACTGATTAGGTTATCTCTGTGCAAACATGGCAGCCCCCATAAAGTTACCTTTAAATGGTATTATCTCAGTTTATCTGCTGAGTACAATTGTAATCAAGGTATCCTATGAAAGGTAAGATTGAGCTCTACAACATATCTTTTTTAATTTTGAGGGTGGAGTTACACTTTAAGCTGTTTCAGTCCTAGGCTAGCAATCGCTCAAGTGTCCTATCAGGCGAGGCGTGACGAAATAGCGCGTTCAAGCTCATAGAGGCTGTGGAGTATGGCCATACATAAAGCACTACAAATACCCCTTCTAGCGGAATTTTTGCTAACCTTTTACCTGCACGTGCGCAGATTCGTAGGAATATGGTATAGTAACACATGCTTTATTTGTAATGCTCACAAGGGAGGTTGTCTCATTCACCTCTCATGTATGGCGACCTTTGAATCTTTCAGGGGAAGGTTATCCTCTGGTTTCTTGTGTATGTTGCAAAGGTGATCTGAAAAGCTTTCTGAAGAAGTTCATACTCAAGTAACTCGCATATGTTGATGGTTGTTAAAGTATCCTGAGGAAGCCTGAAAAAGGATAAAGAAAATATTACAGGTGAACTTGGATATGACGGACCGCTGTACGACAGATTTTTGCATATGAGGGACGATATGCTTGGTCCCAGTCCGATGCATATCAAGTATTCGTCACATGTATACGACGGATTTTGCATATGACAGACCAATTTTCCTGGTCCCATTGAGTCTGTCATATCCAAGTTCACCTGTAATCCCTCTTACTAGGTTTAAAGCTCAACAAGGACAATTTGAGGTCATAACAGAAGGACAACTGCCAAGGTTATCACTGAGTTTTGATTTTTTTTCTCACAAGTCACCAGTATATTGCACATACTGTACCTTCCTTGGGGTCTATCTATCACATATTATACAAGTATATGAAACATATATATTCATAAGTTAAGGTATATTCAAGTGTAGACATATCTGATGCAGATCATGGAAACAGATAGAAGACTAAATTTTGAGACTGTTTGGAAATTGCTATGAATGAATTACTTAGTATTATGCTTTTGTGGTCTAAGGCTGACTGCTTGCTTTCTCCCATCACTGCCCACGTTTGGTTCCTGAATGGGGTATGTGGGAAAAAACTGCCAGTAACTTGGGTATTGGTTGGTTGCTAGTTCTGGGTACTCCAGTTTCCTCCACCACTTACAACTCGCGGCAGAAAAGTGACTATAATCGAAATTCTAAATCAAAAAACTTTCTTGAAGTCTGGACGTATCAGCACAAGGATGTGAGGGATGTGCGAAACATAGTGCATAGTTGTTTCTCGTGGATTTTGACTCTGGAATGGGTCTAGATCAGTGAACCACTGCATGCCATTCGGGCACCCCAATTACCAGTTATAGAATATGAAATGTAAACTGAAAACAATCATGCTCCAACTTCTGCACGCCTCAACCCTTTTTTTGGCATTTGGCACCAATATTATTTTGACAAAGTGTGTCTCATTTTTCCTGCAATCGTCCAAAATCATACTGTTTTGCTGTATAGTATCATTGCTTGTTTGAAAAATTACAGTTTTCCTGAGACATGGGTCCCGAAAAAATAAATTGTTTGTTTCCTGTAACGGTCCGAAAGAATAGGGTAGGTAGGCCGGTAAAAAAACAATTTTTGCATTATTTTTTTGGTCAAAAATGTGTGTTTTACGTATGTTTTAGGTTGATTGGGAGTTGGATGTACAATACAAACTTTAGGGTAGGGTTTTTTTTTGAATAAAAACTTGTTAGGGTAGGGTTACATGAAACAAACAACTTTTTTAGGCCTGACCAGAGATATGACTACACTTACCATAACTTCCTGTAATTTTCACAAATACTGACTTTATTTGCTTTCCATAGAATGTGAAAAACTATTGCAAATAAACTGATTTTTTTTTGGATTTTTTGATGTTCATCATTTTACATCCATGTCTATTTCTCCAACACAGAGGCTAATTGTACTGTATATGGCGCCCCCTATAGAGAACTGTGATCTGTTTTACACTTGCTTCATTGTTCAGGATAACATGGGCCACACTAAAATTTTCAAAAGTCAAAAGGGCCATTCCATTTAAAAGGGTGGAGAGGGAGGAATGGAAGATAATTAAAAAATTGACATCCCCTCCCCCCCTCTTACCAGAAATTATATGTAATCTAATGGAATAATAAGTTCAAAATTCGGCCCTGCCCCTTTCAAAAAACCTTCAGTTCCTCCTCTCTGCCACACTTTTAAATGGAACAGCCCTAATAAAAATCCATGTAACAGAAAGCGCTTTCCTATATACCTTGATACCAGGAATGAACAATTAACATGTTTTGTAATTGAATTTTTTTCCTAGTTAAGGGTTTCTATCTTGTCGTGATATGACCCAAGCTGTTGAGAGCTACTTAGAAATTGATTCCTACTCTTGACACACACATATATATATATATATATATATATATATATATATATATATATATATATATATATATATATATATATATATATATATATATATATATATATATAAATATATATATATATATTTTTATATATATATATATATATATATATATATATATATATATATATATATATATATATATATATATATATATATATATATATATATATATATATATATATATATATATATATATATATATGTGTGTGTGTGTGTGTGTGTGTGTGTGTGTGTGTGTGTGTGTGTGTACATCGTGTGAGTTCAGTAGAATTGCAAAAGATGACTTTCTTTGGAGAGTTTAATTTCTTTTGATTTTCGTAATAGTTAATAGTTGGAATATACACTATACCAAATTACCTTTAGGGCAATTAGTATCATTTATCAACATAATAGCTTCCCCTTAGGGAGATTCGATAGGATGTATAGGTATTACATTAAATGACCACAATGGGTACAATGCATGATGATAGATATATAGGTATCTAACCAGGTGTTGCCCTATGGCTATAGTATCGTATCGGTGTGCGTTTCATTCTGCTGTTTGAGGTAGTATAGGGGCTTTTACGATTAAGAATGGTCTTATAGAGTTTATACTACTTAGGCTTTAGGGGTACGTTTGGAATCGACAGCTGTTCTCTGCACACATGCCTCTCCTTTGTGTGAAATACATACCTGTAAAAATGCAATCCTACTTGTTGCTGTGCTGAGAGGCTTACTGCAGGGTTTCGACAGCTGTTCTGTACATGTGGTCCTCCTTTGTATAGGGTATAGGGTATAGGGTACATCATTGTGTGGACTACACACCTATAAAATGGCACCCATGTGTTGCTTGGCTGAGAGGCTTACTGCAGGGTTTGGCAAACACAATATGGCAAGTATTAGAGAGAGAATTAAAATGCGAACAATACATCAAAGTTTATTTGCTGCTATAAACTTGGCACAAGTACATTATCATACAAAATTCCAAATATTTTGGCATCTCATGAGATAAAAATCTAAATATCTATGTATTATTCAATTAAAGCTTCTACATGATATTTCAGAGGTGATCCTCATGACACACATGTAAATCATCCTTATACACGTTAAATTGTATTCATGGACACTTGGGAAAAGCTCCAAATCAAGCACTATACATGGCTAAACATGTCATCATGAAACTCATTCTTAAATGTTTGATTTCTCATTCAAAGTTACTGAAATTGGAGAGAAATTAACCACCAGTTATGTCAAGCAACGTCGATCACGAAATACAATCTATACTGACTAATGTTGACGATTGAATTCGATTATTTACAAATTGGTTTACTCTGCTATCAGAGAATATTATACAGAATCTAAGTCCCTGCTGATATGTAGTATTCAACCGAAAACAACGGACTGCCGAACGCCGGACCCGGACTGCTTGACCGGCTAGACGCTGGCCCGCTAAATGCCTTACTATGTCTACGGCCTGTCTAGAAATTGGAAGGAATGCCCAATGTGTTGAAACAAAGTGAATACCTACTATAAAGAGAAATGCCACTTGATTGTTTTACGCCCACTAGATTGTCCTCACCAAAACTGAGGGAAAATCGCTCAGTTACTGCAAATCAATTAAGTATAGCGGTTGCAATAAGATAGCGATAATAGCGCTCTGCCCATATGCGCTATTGTAAGATCCCCGTCATTATTAAATTCTTACTTGTACTTGCTGCTACTGTTCCTGTTCACCGCTATACTTAGATCACGCTATCAAGGGCAGTACCGTAATTGCGCTGTATAATGTTCACGCCATATTAAAGTGATTTACAGTAATTCAATGTTTATAATGGTACTATTCAACAACACACCATTCCCTCATCATCACCCCAAGGTGCTGCTTGGGGCACCTTGTGGGGGGACACCCTGTCTCTAAATCCTGGCTAAGACCATGCTTGGGCGCAGGTTTGTTAATTAACACCGGAAAAAAAATAAAAGAATATATCTATCACAAATATTTACGATTTCTCTCCCTCGTATGTCCTAGCTTTCTATGTCCACCATCTATTAGAAAAAAAGCACATTTTATAGTTGCCTCAAAGGCTAAGCGATCTACAGCATTGGGGAAAGATAGCCGCCGGAATCTCATTTCCGCCGGAAGTTCGGTGTGTAAGTCGCAGACTTGTAGGAGTTGTCAATAGTTCACCTCAGAAGTTACATTATTTGCAAATCATGATAAGGTCTACATGGCAAAACAGGAGAAATCACTTAAATCCATGAAACAAATTAAAAAGCATGAAAATATCAAACTTAACTAGAAGTCAATTCATAGATATTGATTTTTTGGTTGGAAATATTATACTAACAAACCAAACAGCTTGTGGTTAGTGTGTTTTGATTAAAACACGACTTTACTGGTATT
>OZ012701.1:24386200-24397336 GCA_963942565.1 Maea johnstoni | reverse complement strand
AGGCGGTAATGTATGACGCAAGCTTGAGCGGCAGAAAACTTTCAGACTTAGAAAATACGAACTTACAAATCGCCCAAAAGGAACAAGGATGGAAATCAACATGTGTTATAATATCTTATTCCTAAAGGTATTTAAACGATGGTAGTATGCACTAGTTATACATTTCCATCACGAAACCAAACGGAATTAAAAGATGGACATGCTTGGTAAGTAGTTGGTTGTTCTTGCTAATTGCACATTGCAGCGGTTTTGCATGTGTGTGTGTTTGTGTGTGTATATATATATATATATATATATATATATATATATATATATATATATATATATATATATATATATATATATATATATATATATATATATATATATATATATATATATATATATATATATATATATATATATATATATATATATATATATATATATATATATATATATATATATATATATATATATATATATATATATATATATATATATATATATATATATACTGTACACTGCCTTAATAGTCCGTGTGTAAAAACATTCCGGATTTTTCCGTTTGGAAGAATCCGGAATGTTTAAAAACGGACAAAAATGTAATGTTTTGTTTTGTTAGTTTCAGGTAGATGTCGCCACTGGTTGTTGTCCTTCCTTCCTTCCTGGGCCAAATTTGATTACGATAAGTATACTTTCATTATATCTATTTGATTTTCGATTTCTTGTCTTTGATTCTATATTTATTATTATTGTTTATATTGTTTATTATTCTTTAAACGAACTCTTACCTTTGCCATCGTTTGTATTTCAGGTTGGCGAAAACAAAGATGGCGGCGGAGGATACGATGAACGGAACCCATTCAAACGTGGCTGGGCAGCGTGGATACGATCATTTTACGATAAGTACTCTTTTATTTTATTTTCGATTTTCATTGTTTCATTGTATGTTCGATTTATGTCAATTTCTATAAATGAAACATGGTACCTTTCTCTACCTTCCATCTTTTTCAGCGGCGATCGATGGATCACGTTCAAGACGTAAGTATATAGGCTAGGGCATTAGGTAAGTACAGTATCAGAATAGAACATGATATGAAAAATAGATTCAAATCATAAAACAAATCATAAAATTAATACAAAATAATACCGAAAATGAAAGAAAAACGTAATGAAAGGGGAGTTTCGCTCATCCCTTTGTCTGTTAGTTTCTCTGTCTTTCAATAGGAGGCGCCACTTTAAATCACCTTCAGAGGCGTTACATATGCAGAATTAACTCTCTAACGCCATTTTTAACTCTTTAACTTTGATAATATAATGAAATGAACTAACAAATCATAAAATCAATACAAAATAATACCGAAAATGAAAGAAAATCGTAATAAAAGGAGAGTTTCGCTCATCCCTTTGTCTGTTAGTTTCTCTGTCTGTCAATAGGAGGCGCCACTTTAAATCACCTTCAGAGGCGTTACATATGCAGAATTAACTCTCTAACGCCATTTTTAACTCTTTAACTTTGATAATATAATGAAATGAACTAACAAATCATAAAATCAATACAAAATAATACCGAAAATGAAAGAAAATCGTAATAAAAGGGGAGTTTCGCTCATCCCTTTGTCTGTTAGTTTCTCTGTCTGTCAATAGGAGGCGCCACTTTAAATCACCTTCAGAGGCGTTACATATGCAGAATTAACTCTCTAATGATCAAATCATCTCTCTAATGACTTTTTTAAACCTTTAACTTTGCTAATAGAATAAAATGAATTATTTCAGCTCTTTTTTGGCCATTTTAACCCATCCTTTCCCATTCCTTTGTTTGAGTACAAGAAGCCCTACACATGAATGTTTATAACAGTCATTCCTTTGTCTTGCCTGGTTGCTAATGGCAACCTGGTGAGTTCTTCTCATTACCTGCTTGTGCATTGAACTCTCAGTTTGGCAGGCATCATCTGGGGTGGCAGGAAGCATTGAACATTTTGACTGCATTTTAGCTGCACTTTTAACATTTTCATTATAATTTCAACCTTTTAGACTTTTAATCATGTTAAAGTGGTTAAAGGAGGCAGACACTCTGCCTAAAGCAACATCGCCAGGATTTGCAGCCGCCAATAAGGCTGTAGCTGCAGTTTTGCAATCAGGGGGTTCATCATCCAAAAAAAGAAAACGAGCATACAACAAATACACACCAGAGCAACGTGCACAAATGGCGAACTATGCACGCATGTATGGTAACACAGCTGCTGCACGCCACTTCAGTCAGCTGTGGGACATGTCCATAGACGAGTCTGCAGTAAGAAAATTAAAAGCAAAAATGGTGAAACGTCTGAAGTTCGAGGAAGTGGATAAAATAACGTCACTTCCCCTGGAAAGACAAGGTCGCCCATCCATACTGGGCGACGAGATCGAAAATGAGTCAAAGAAGTATGTAGACAAAATTCGTCAGGCTGGGGGAACCATAAATTCCTTAATTGTTAAAGCGACCGTCGAAGGAATCGTTTTAGGTACGGAAAAAACACTTCTGCCTGAATTTGGGGGTTCATTGGTCATCTCAAAAAACCTGGCGTATGGGCTGTTACGCCGCTGGGGTATGGTAAAACGGAAAGGCACGAAAGCGGCCCGTAAGCTACCTGCGAACTTCGAGGAAGAGAAAGCCACGTTCCACAAGCGAATCACCAAGCATGTGGCTGATTTCTGCATCCCCGATGCTTTAATCATAAATTGGGACCAAACAGGAATAAAAATGGTCCCTGTTTCGGAGTGGACAATGGCCGCAAAAGGCTCAAAACAAGTGTCTGTCACTGGTTTGGATGATAAGAGAGTCATTACTGGTCTGCTCGCATGTGCTATGGATGGCGAAGTCCTGCCCCCCCAGATTCTATATGCCGGAAAGTCTGAGAATTGTCACCCTCGGTTCAACTTTCCCAAGGATTGGCACATTCACCACTCCGAGAGCCATTGGAGCACTGCAGACACCATGTTGAAGTAAATAATAATTAACATGATTTATGTCACGTTAATTACCCTTCACTCGATTTCTTTATAATCATTCTTGACCGTTTTGTAATGAATTTCTATATTTTTCAGATATGTGCAGAATGTGATCATCCCATACGTGGAGATGGTCAAGGAAAGGGATGACCTTCCCCTTCGACAGCACGCCCTGTGCATTTTTGATGTCTTTGCGGCCCATCGCGGGGCGTACCTGATAGACTACTTGAACCGAAGGAACATCAACACCGTTTTCGTCCCTGGAAACTGTACCTCAGAACTCCAGCCCTTAGATGTAAACCCAAGCCCCAACCAAATCTTCAAAGATGCAATAAGGGCGGAGTTCACCAAGTGGTACAGTGGCAAGGTATGCGACGCGGTGAAGAAGGGATTGCCTGTCGAAGAAATTGAAATCGATCTTCGACTTTCCCACATCAAACCCCTGCACGCAAAGTGGTTGGTGACTGGATTCAAGAGCCTGCAGGATAGCAAGGGGAAGATCCTCTCAGCATGGGAGACATCTGGGATTCTTCCAGCTGTCAGGAAGTGCCTGGAAAAATAAAAACAATGAACAATAAGTGAACACCAAATGTGGTGCTAAACTGCCAAACTGCCAAATGTGGCAAACAATCTTTTTAATTGTATTTAATTTTATTTCATTGCAATGAACTGAATAATCAATTGTATGTAGAAATGTGGTGCCAAACTGCCAAATGTGGCAAACCATCTTAATAATTTTTTTTTATCTTATTGCAATGAATTGAACTGCCAAAGACTGTATGAACTAGTAATCAATTGTATGTAGAAATTTAAATGAATGAAAGAATTGAATGAATACAGTAATGATTTATATTGCAATGAATTGAATACAGTACCAGTAATCAAGATTTTATTGTATGTAGAATCAAGATTTTATTGTATGTAGAAATTTTAATTGTATTTCACTTTATTTTATTGCAATGAATTGAACTGCCAAACACTGTATGTACTTATAATCAATTGTAGAAATTTAAATGAATATAATGAATGAATGAATTGAATACCAGTAATCAAGATTTTATTGTATGTAGAATCAAGATTTTATTGTATGTAGAAATTTTAATTGTATTTCATTTTATTTTATTGCAATGAATTGAACTGCCAAAAACTGTATGTACTTATAATCAATTGAATACCAGTAATCAAGATTTTATTGTATGTAGAAATTTAATTGAATGTAATGAATGAATTTAATGAATGAATACTAGTGATGAATTATAGCCAATGGCATTGAAAAATTAAAAAAGTCTTCGTTTCCATCCCCCCCCCCCCCAAGAAAAAATGCTCTAGTACTTACCCCTCTAATGGTAGATCATCTTTGTAGCTGAAAAAGAAAATAAACAAATATAAGGCAAAGGTACCATGTACATAGCATAGTATTACAGTATGTAGAAATTGAAGAGAAAAAGAAAATCCACTTATCGTAAAATAAGTCCATAGTCCTGTCCACAGTCTTGTCCATTGCTGTCCCTGTCAAAAAATGTAAGAGCTCCCCCCCCCCCCCCCCCCCCCCCCACTAGAACTTGTCTGGATTTGATCCACATAGATTACTAGTACATCGATTATATAGGTTTTCTAGGACTGGAATAGGTCAAAAATGTACTGCATTTCGCCAAGACCGATACGTATAACCATGGTCCTGGCGAAATGTATGACCTTCTTGATCTATTCTGATCCTAGAAAACATACATAATCCGATGTTATCTATGTAATCCTAATATCAAATGCTGACAAGTTCGAGCGTGGTCATGTCGCCGCTGCCATTTTCTATTCCTGCCCGCTACGCCATCTATTATCAGCCTCACCAACTAATAGTATATGGTTCACTTGACAAAAATTAGTTTGCGTCATCTCCGATAGATGTCGCTGCATGCGGGGATTGAATCCGGACTATTTTAACATCGGACTTTTTTGATTTTAAGAAATCCGTACTATTAAAGCACTGAATATTAAGGCAGTGTACAGTATCTAGCAGGCACTCATACTCCTTCTCTCCTGCGTTCCCAATCGCACAGGGGCTCATCCTCTCTGTCGAAGTGCATCCTTCTGGGCTGCTGTACTACTCCTCCTGTGCCAGCTCCCCTGCCCCGGGGGCGGCACTCTGCCCGTTTCCCGAACCGGTCTTGTTGGGTCAGTCTCTCGCCATGTGGCCTGGCTGTTGGCAACTGTAGCACAGGAATGGTCTCTGTGGTCCGCCATAGCCCTCTGATCTCCCAGGCTGTAACTTCAGAACTAGTTCCTTCAGGGCTTCTTACTCCGCCTGTACAGTGTTATCTGGGGTGGGTGTCACCGTTCCCACCTGTCTCGCCACCGTGGTCAGCAGGGGTTTCCCGTTGGGTGCCTTCACACTGCGTCCATTCTCGGTGCCCTCGTACTTGATGGCTAAGTGTACAGCCTCCTCTAAGGTCTTAGCATCCCCTCGGGCGGTCAAGCGTTGTATCTTTTCGTCAGCAATCATTTCGATGAATGCCTTCTTCATGAGTCGATCTTTCAATTTCCCTTCTGCGTCGGGGTAGGCCAGGGTGAACAGACGCCTACACACATCACCTACCTCCTGCAGACTCTCATCTGGTTTCTGGCGACGGTGAGCCAATACCTGGCATGTTTCTCAGCCTGATCATCCGACGCGTACTGCTGGTCGAGGACTCGGATGATGTTTTTGTAATAGGATCGCTCTACATCTGACAGGTGTTGAACAACTCGCTGGGCCCCTCCCTTCATAGTGGCAACATGGGACAGACTCTTCTCACGATCACTCCAATTGTTGAGCCTCGCGGTCGCCTCTAAGTGCATGCGGTAGTCTACCCAGGACTCACCCACTCCATCGAATCGATCCACCTTGGCATTTCGCCCACGTTCTGATGATCTTGACCGGTGAGGTTCGCCAGATTCGCTTTTCTGTGCAGCCAGGACCCTCTGCATTTCGGCCATTGTCTTCAGGATTCCTCCCATCACGGTGGCCATGTCGGCTATCACCTGCTCGAGCCCAATCGCCTCCCTTTCATGCGGTGCCTCGTTTTCCCTGCTGGCGGCCACTGATCGAGCTGCTCCCCCCATTTCCCTCCTGGGAAAGTCAATCACCCCAGAGCTGCTGCTAGCCAGGGGCGCCTCCATCACGGGCACCGTGGTGTCCAACGAAGCGTTGACCAATTTTCTCTCTCTCACCGATGGATGCCCAGGCAGCGTGTTCGCCTGCACCACAGTGGTCGTCCGGCAATCGGCATTTGTCCTTGCTCCGTTCCCAAAGGTCACTCGCAGCTTTGTGACGTCACAGCGCGGTTGATCTCGAACTCCCGACTCCGCATCAGACAAAGAATCTCCCGCCATTTTCTAGGGTTCTGGTCGTAGTACCGCATACCTTCCCGGCGATGAGTTCTCCGGTGAAAACTCTGTTTCTTGCAGTGCGCCCAACGTACGTTCCGGTGACACACAACTCCCCAATGGCGCACTCGAAGATCGCTTAATGCGTGGGCTGGACGATCGCTTAATGTGTTGGCTGGACGACCGCTCAATGCGTTGGTTGGACGATCGCTTTTGCGAAAAATTCTGTGACCTGTGGGGGATCCGATGCTAATTCCGGTGACTGATCCCGGCGAAGCCCTGGACTTGATCGGTTTGCCGCTGCCACTGCCAACGTCGGGGCGGGCGGCCACGGCTGGGCAATGTCAACCTCGTCACTCAACAAAGTGTCGTCTGTCTGTTCTTCCACAACATCCACATCTTGTCTATCTTCCGTTTCACCATCCATTCCCACTGATCTCTAGTACCAACTGTGAGTTTGTCTCTGACAAAATTTTGATAGTTGTCGATAGTGTTCTACACTATCCCACCGCTGCCACCAAAGAAAGTGTGCTATATGTAGCGGTATAGGTCCTTGGCCGAAGGAAGGATCCGACTTAACATACAGAATCACCTTGCTTAAATAAAAGAGTTCTCAATTCTACTTCTTAATAAATTATAGCTAAGTTGGCTTTCTCAACTTGTGATAGCATTTAGCGTCAGCTTGGGAAATGGATGGGTTGTAGAGTGAAAACGGGACAAGGAAGTACAAATATCCACAGTAGTTTAATAATCCATAGATGGGTTACACACACCGCTGTCGCTCCTCAACAATAACAGTCTCAACACAATAGTTCCATCTCATGTAAACAATACTCCATTATCTCTAATCCACAAAAGTTTTTAAATGTTAATCTCACTGGTATGATTCCTGCTGTGAACAGCACGCTGTCGTGTGAACCATTCTTCGTTGCTCTTAGCATAATATATCCAGTAATCTCTCTAAACCCACATAGTAATCCATCGGTCAGCTGGGTCGTTCATGTAGTCACTTGACCTTTCTGTAGTTAATCCCTGGTTAGTCTAGTTCCAGTCATCTAGCTGATCTGTACTATCTCCGTTACTCAACACTAGTTCACTTTAAGACTTGTGTTCTCTTCAATAGCTTTCCCTAGACTCTCTCAATTCCCGCTCTATTCAAACTTCCCGCCAAACCCCTGGATCTAACGCGCGGGCCGCTCGGCGGCAAGCTGCATGAGCGCTACGTCATAATTATTCTAAAGACTATCTACAATGTTGCAAGATCTGGTCTACAAGGATCAATTGAGATCGATGTTTACAATCACTCGCTAGTGTCGGACGTGACCATTTCTTATGCCGGGGGTCAATCCGCCACAATATATATATATATATATATATATATATATGTATATATTGCCATTGACAGCTAGTTGTCTCTCACCACTGCCTGGGTAAGAATCCTACCGGGGTATGTGAGAAAGTTGCTAAGGACTTAGGGTTAGGCAGTGATTTTCGCTGGGTACTTTGGTGTCCTCCACCCTTTACAACTGTCTAGAAGCGATTAAGCCACAATTTGTGACAAAAAAAACAAAAAAATTCCATAGGTTACATGTTATGAAAGCAAAATATGAATACAACTAACAGTAGGCATCCATATCACTTTTTTATACAAGATTTTTATTTTCAGAAATACAAAATATATAGTATCTTCTGTGATGAAAATGAACATGCATCCATATACTGTAGAATAGGAAATGAATCTGTGGAATCGAATTTGACCAAATATAATCTTTCCAATTTTTTTTTCACTTGGAAATATAGTCTCTACTACAATGAATATGACCATGCATCCATGTTTTTTAATCCTTCCAAATGCAATTTACTATATTTCATTATATTGTATCGTTAAATGAATATGGATATTGCATCATTTTGTGAAAACTTCAATAGTGCCAATCCCTAGATTGCATTTCTTTCTATCAGGGAATGGCAACAATCTTTTCTGTAATCCAATATAAAATTTCCGTAACAATAACATTTCTGCCTGCCTGCCAGGGACCAAATTTTGTTAAATTAAACACTGTCAACTTAAGTAATAAATTTCTTGGTCAAATTATTATACCTACTCATTTACTAGTTTAGCTTTTTGTTTCAACAGTTGATGTTTTGGCATGGATTTCATCCTTACCAGCAAATATTTCATCCTGATGATCTATTGAGATTAGAACTGATTAGGACTAGACTCAAATTTGGATATCGTGCTTTCTTCAGTAGTGCACCGCAATTGTGGATGCGCTTCCACAACACCTGAAGGATTCTACATCAAGTCAGGCCTTCAATAACTGTCTCAAAACACACCTTTTCAGGCTCGCCCACTGAAGCCTTGTGGACTATGACTCAAACTATGACAATGGGCAGCGCTTTTGAACATTTTATGAAAGGAAATGGAGCTATATAGATTCCAATTATTATCATTATCATGAACTGCACTCACCACTCACAAATTAGAGTGGCTCAAGTACTGAAGCCAGACGAGCCGAGCCTGAGCTGGAATGGTCAACTCGTCTATGTAGAGAACACAAATCTAACACAGAACACCTAACACACACCTTATCACTGTCAAGTCTTGTTTACAATCTCCAATTCATACAGGCCTTGTTGAGTGTTGTACTGACCTTTGAATCTCGCAAAAACATTTTAAAATGAAATGAACATGTAAATGTTAATAATTTACTTCTTAATGGCTGGGCTGAATAATAAATATATTTTTTTTTAAAAATCAGTGTCTGTGAGCTCATGAGTCAAAATGGTTGTGAGCTCATGAGTTGATCTCCGCCTGTGAGTGAAGCTCTAACACACACATATATATATATATATATATATATACATATATATATATATATATATATATATATATATATATATATATATATATATATATATATATATATATATATATATATATATATATATATATAAATTGAGATCAATCAATTCCTTTTCACAACCAACAGACATGCTCTGTTGGTGAATACAAAATGAATGAAAATGAGATGAATACGATCTCATCACATATTTCAATCCCGGGGAAATCAATTAAGACCAATATCAAATAGAAATTGTTTTAAGAAATGAAGTCAACCTTTCCAAGAAGAGAAGCAGTTTTGAAGAGTTTTATAAAACATGTCATTCTCTAAACCCATGAGGAAATACATAAATAATGCTTAATAATCTTAATCAAAACAATAAGAAAAATATAAAAAATGTAAAAAGAATAATAGAAGGGTAAAAAACATTAATAATATCAATCAAAACTAAAAACAAAATGTAAATAAAAATGTAAAAAAAAATAATGAAACAGCAAGGCAAAAAAAAACGTTGGGGAGTTAATTTTCCATAATGGAAAGAGGGTGTAAAAAAATCTTAATAAAAGAGAACCCTTCAAGATCTTTCTCACAGAGACTTCTTATTAACCCAGTAATGTTAAGAGTTAATCTTAATTGTCGTCTGGAAGAAGCATACTTTTGGCAATAACTTTGTAATTGAGAATAATTTTACAAAATATTTGAAGGTGATTTGTTGGTAGTGGTCTGTTTAACATTTCTCCTTCAAAATGTTTCCTATTAGTGATTTTGCCTGTAAGATTTCATACAAATTGCCAGGCTGCTTATGGCCACCATGAGTATTAATGTGTCAGATAAATTATTGCCTAAGACTGCAAGTAAAATGTATGAAAATTGGAAGACTGCAGGGCAAGTAAAAAAACTAGAGTCAATAGTTTCAAATGGCAAGTGTATTTTACAGTCTGTGAGGATTTTTCTCCATAACTCCTTATTCCTTCCTAACTCCTTCTTTTCCCTCATAACTCCTTCTCTTCATTACTAACTCCTCCTTTTCTCAACTCCTAATTCATCCTTTTCTCTAATTCTTTCTTCTTTTAGTCTCATAACTCCTCCTTCTTCTTCTTGTTTTTCTTTATTCCATTTGTTTTTAAGGATTCTGCATCTTCTTGAGTAGGACTTGGTTCCTGGAAAAGACAAAATATACTTCAACAAACAAACAAAATGGCAAAAGTCAAGAACGCTGTTGCCATTCAAGGCTTGCTTGTGAGACTGGGAGAAGTAAAAGAAGTAGTAGTAGTAGTAGTAAAAGAAGTAGTAGTAGTAGTAGTATTAGTTAGTGGTGGGACGATTGATCGCAAACTCGATTGCTCAGCTTGCTTTGGGCCTAGTTCCGATCAATCGAACTTGCCTTCCATCGCTCGATCTTTGCCGAGCGATAATGAAAATAAACACGACCAGACGGCCGCCATCTTGAAAGATACGTTTGATCGGCAGGATACACTGTAACTCACTTCTGGAGAGGATTACAGTGTATAATCTCACAGAACCAGCGGAATTGGTAAGTAACATTGTTTATATGATTCAGTTTTATTGTATGCACTACATTGATACTTTATTTCAGGATGAAATTGATGCGTAGAGCAATCCGTGGTATTGCACTTTCAGTTTCAGTTCCATTATTCACATACATTTTGCGACCTCGCACATTGATTTCTATCCTAGTTTCGGCTTTTATGTTCATTATTCTTATTTATTATTATCACGGATTGCAAGTTCAGAATGTTTTAGTTTGTATGAATGCATAGTTTTGCCGTTATTGCGTGTCAGGTAAACTACCAAATAATCGATTATAATTGATTAATCGTTCGGCGATCTTGCCGAGCAATCAAGCGGCAAAATTTCCACGATTCCCAGCACTAGTAGTAGTAGTAGTAGTAGCTGCAGCAGCAGTAGTAGTAGTAGCAGCAGCAGCAGCAGCAAC
>OZ012701.1:24341200-24381200 GCA_963942565.1 Maea johnstoni | reverse complement strand
TAGCATAATATATCCAGTAATCTCTCTAAACCCACATAGTAATCCATCGGTCAGCTGGGTCGTTCATGTAGTCACTTGACCTTTCTGTAGTTAATCCCTGGTTAGTCTAGTTCCAGTCATCTAGCTGATCTGTACTATCTCCGTTACTCAACACTAGTTCACTTTAAGACTTGTGTTCTCTTCAATAGCTTTCCCTAGACTCTCTCAATTCCCGCTCTATTCAAACTTCCCGCCAAACCCCTGGATCTAACGCGCGGGCCGCTCGGCGGCAAGCTGCATGAGCGCTACGTCATAATTATTCTAAAGACTATCTACAATGTTGCAAGATCTGGTCTACAAGGATCAATTGAGATCGATGTTTACAATCACTCGCTAGTGTCGGACGTGACCATTTCTTATGCCGGGGGTCAATCCGCCACAATATATATATATATATATATATATATATATGTATATATTGCCATTGACAGCTAGTTGTCTCTCACCACTGCCTGGGTAAGAATCCTACCGGGGTATGTGAGAAAGTTGCTAAGGACTTAGGGTTAGGCAGTGATTTTCGCTGGGTACTTTGGTGTCCTCCACCCTTTACAACTGTCTAGAAGCGATTAAGCCACAATTTGTGACAAAAAAAACAAAAAAATTCCATAGGTTACATGTTATGAAAGCAAAATATGAATACAACTAACAGTAGGCATCCATATCACTTTTTTATACAAGATTTTTATTTTCAGAAATACAAAATATATAGTATCTTCTGTGATGAAAATGAACATGCATCCATATACTGTAGAATAGGAAATGAATCTGTGGAATCGAATTTGACCAAATATAATCTTTCCAATTTTTTTTTCACTTGGAAATATAGTCTCTACTACAATGAATATGACCATGCATCCATGTTTTTTAATCCTTCCAAATGCAATTTACTATATTTCATTATATTGTATCGTTAAATGAATATGGATATTGCATCATTTTGTGAAAACTTCAATAGTGCCAATCCCTAGATTGCATTTCTTTCTATCAGGGAATGGCAACAATCTTTTCTGTAATCCAATATAAAATTTCCGTAACAATAACATTTCTGCCTGCCTGCCAGGGACCAAATTTTGTTAAATTAAACACTGTCAACTTAAGTAATAAATTTCTTGGTCAAATTATTATACCTACTCATTTACTAGTTTAGCTTTTTGTTTCAACAGTTGATGTTTTGGCATGGATTTCATCCTTACCAGCAAATATTTCATCCTGATGATCTATTGAGATTAGAACTGATTAGGACTAGACTCAAATTTGGATATCGTGCTTTCTTCAGTAGTGCACCGCAATTGTGGATGCGCTTCCACAACACCTGAAGGATTCTACATCAAGTCAGGCCTTCAATAACTGTCTCAAAACACACCTTTTCAGGCTCGCCCACTGAAGCCTTGTGGACTATGACTCAAACTATGACAATGGGCAGCGCTTTTGAACATTTTATGAAAGGAAATGGAGCTATATAGATTCCAATTATTATCATTATCATGAACTGCACTCACCACTCACAAATTAGAGTGGCTCAAGTACTGAAGCCAGACGAGCCGAGCCTGAGCTGGAATGGTCAACTCGTCTATGTAGAGAACACAAATCTAACACAGAACACCTAACACACACCTTATCACTGTCAAGTCTTGTTTACAATCTCCAATTCATACAGGCCTTGTTGAGTGTTGTACTGACCTTTGAATCTCGCAAAAACATTTTAAAATGAAATGAACATGTAAATGTTAATAATTTACTTCTTAATGGCTGGGCTGAATAATAAATATATTTTTTTTTAAAAATCAGTGTCTGTGAGCTCATGAGTCAAAATGGTTGTGAGCTCATGAGTTGATCTCCGCCTGTGAGTGAAGCTCTAACACACACATATATATATATATATATATATATACATATATATATATATATATATATATATATATATATATATATATATATATATATATATATATATATATATATATATATATATATATATATATAAATTGAGATCAATCAATTCCTTTTCACAACCAACAGACATGCTCTGTTGGTGAATACAAAATGAATGAAAATGAGATGAATACGATCTCATCACATATTTCAATCCCGGGGAAATCAATTAAGACCAATATCAAATAGAAATTGTTTTAAGAAATGAAGTCAACCTTTCCAAGAAGAGAAGCAGTTTTGAAGAGTTTTATAAAACATGTCATTCTCTAAACCCATGAGGAAATACATAAATAATGCTTAATAATCTTAATCAAAACAATAAGAAAAATATAAAAAATGTAAAAAGAATAATAGAAGGGTAAAAAACATTAATAATATCAATCAAAACTAAAAACAAAATGTAAATAAAAATGTAAAAAAAAATAATGAAACAGCAAGGCAAAAAAAAACGTTGGGGAGTTAATTTTCCATAATGGAAAGAGGGTGTAAAAAAATCTTAATAAAAGAGAACCCTTCAAGATCTTTCTCACAGAGACTTCTTATTAACCCAGTAATGTTAAGAGTTAATCTTAATTGTCGTCTGGAAGAAGCATACTTTTGGCAATAACTTTGTAATTGAGAATAATTTTACAAAATATTTGAAGGTGATTTGTTGGTAGTGGTCTGTTTAACATTTCTCCTTCAAAATGTTTCCTATTAGTGATTTTGCCTGTAAGATTTCATACAAATTGCCAGGCTGCTTATGGCCACCATGAGTATTAATGTGTCAGATAAATTATTGCCTAAGACTGCAAGTAAAATGTATGAAAATTGGAAGACTGCAGGGCAAGTAAAAAAACTAGAGTCAATAGTTTCAAATGGCAAGTGTATTTTACAGTCTGTGAGGATTTTTCTCCATAACTCCTTATTCCTTCCTAACTCCTTATTTTCCCTCTTAACTCCTCTTCATTAATAACTCCTCCTTTTCTCCACTCCTAATTCATCCTTTTCTCTAATTCTTTCTTCTTTTAGTCTCATAACTCCTCCTTCTTCTTCTTGTTTTTCTTTATTCCATTTGTTTTTAAGGATTCTGCATCTTCTTGAGTAGGACTTGGTTCCTGGAAAAGACAAAATATACTTCAACAAACAAACAAAATGGCAAAAGTCAAGAACGCTGTTGCCATTTAAGGCTTGCTTGTGAGACTGGGAGAAGTAAAAGAAGTAGTAGTAGTAAAAGAAGTAGTAATAGTAGTAGTAGTAGTAGTAGTAGTAGTAGTAGTAGTAGTAGTAGTAATAGTAGTAGTAGCTGCAGGAGTAGTAGTAGCAGCAGCAGCAGCAGCAGCTGCAGCAGTAGCAGCAGCAGCAGTAGTAGTAAAAGTAGTAGTAGCTGCATTTGGGGGCCACCACTGTCCGGGTTTGAATCCCACCCGGGGCATGTGCATAAAGCTACCAGTGACTTGGGGGTTAGGAAGGTGTTTTTGCCGGCTACTCAAGTTTCCTTCATCAGTAACAACTGCCTCATCATGATGAAAAATGAAATTTCAATATGGCAAAAACTTGCTACAACTGGCTAGTCATGACTTAGTCGCAATATGGCATAAAAAGTGATGAAAAATTAACTTCCAATACGGCAAAAACTGGCTACAACTGGCTAGTCATGACTTAGTCGCAATATGGCAGGAAAGGTGAGGAAAAATGAAATTCCAAGTGCTGAGTTGGTGGGCCCTATACCCTCATACTGAATACAACTTTCGCAACAAATAATGCCACAGATAAGGAATGCACAGCCTTAACCCTTCCAATGCTCAGGCTACTTCCGTCAAAAGGACAAGGAGGCAAAAGTTTTTGAAAACCATGTAATCCCTGTCATGATGGTATTCATTGGATAGCTCTCACTAAGTACTCTCAAACGAGTACCCATGTGCAAGGGTTTCAGTCATTTTTCAGGTTTTTGCATCTCATACATAAAATAAAGCATAATGTGCATCAGGGTCTTAGTCAGGATTTAGAAAGTGGGTGCCTAAAATTGGCAGTTGTAAAATTTTGAGGTGTCCACATTTTTAAGGAGGACTTACAGTTTACTCAGATTTCAACCATAAATATGTATAAATTTATCAAAATAATGCATGATATCCTTATGTAATGTCATGGAAATTATATGGAGATGTAAAAATTCAATTATATGCTTGAAATTGACATTTTAAGAAATTCCTAACAAAAAAGTTTGGGTGTCCTGAGGGGTGCTTTTTAAGGGTTTGGGTGTCCAGACGCCCTGCTGGGTAAGACCATGTTTTTGAAAGCCATCTAAACCCTGTCATGTTGGTATCCATTGGATAGCTCTCACTGAGTAATCTCAAAAATGAGTACCCATGTGCCAGGGTTTCAGTCATTTTCCAGGCTTTTGCATCTCATACATGAAATAAAGCATAATGTGCAAAATTGTGCATATACAATGCCATCAATATTATATTGAGGTAGTTTTTTATAATATGCTTGAAATTGGCATTTTAAGAAATTCCGACAAAAAGAATTTTGGATGTCCTGCAGGGTGGTCTTGAGGGTTTGGATGTCCAAATGATGCCCAGACGCCCTGCTGGCTAAAGCTATGATTTAACTGGTAGCATGTTCAACCGACGACCCAAGGGCCACAGGTTCGATCCCAGCCAGCGACTACTATGGTCTGTCCTTAGGAAAGACAGTTTACTTCTCGTTGCCAAGTGCTTCGGAAGGTGATTTAAGCCGTAGGTCCAGTCGGCCAAGAGCCCTGGCAGCTCATGTTTATTGTAAAAATTACCGACTTGGCGACTTAAAATAAATATTATTTTACTTTTTACTTTACTTTTCTGGCACCCCTACTAGTTACCTTGGCTTTTCCTTTTCCGGGATAAACCTGGTTTTCTATGCTGACTTGTTCGCATCGCTCCTGTTTCACCAGGAAGTCTTTAATCTCCCACGCTTTAGAGCCGTCCTTGATCATGAAGAGTACTCTATTGGGCCCCACTATATACCTACAAAAATACAACCAATGGTACATTGATGTTCTAAACAAATTTTATTAAAATTGTTTTATTACAAATATTATATCAATTTCTTTTTAACCATCTCTCTCTCTCTCTCTCTCTCTCTCTCTCTCTCTCTCTCTTTCGATATATATATATATATATATATATATATATATATATATATATATATATATATATATATATATATATATATATATATATATATATATATGATATATATGTCATGACACAGATTGAAATTGGTAACGATTTTAAATTGTGTCGACACAGATTAGAATTCTAATTTGTGTCGACACAAATCGCGATTTCAATTTGTTACCAGGTTTTAGCTGACACAGATTAGAATTTTGATTTGTTACCACCCGATTTTAAATTGTGTCAACACAGATCTAAATCCTAGCTATGAAGGGAAGCAAGGATTTCAATTTGTGTCGACACAAATCTAAATCCTACCTATGAAGGGAAGTAAGGATTTCAATTTGTGTCGACACAGATCTAAATCCGAGCTCAGTATCAATAGAGGGGTGGTAAGGATTTTAATTTGTGTCGACACAGATCTAAATCCTAGCTCAGTATTAATAGAGGAGTGGTAAGGATTTTAATTTGTGTCGACACAAATCTAAATCCTAGCTCAGTATTAAATTAATAGAGGGGAGGTAAGGATTTTAATTTGTGTCGACACAAACCTAAATCCTAGGCCAATGTAAATTGAGGGGAAGTAATAACCAAAATACTAGAGGAATAGGGTATAGACAAAGATTTTTATTCAGACCAATAACCAGTTTCTTGTTAAAATAAAGATAGTACATCTTTTTTTCTACTATAGACAAAGATTTTTATTCAGACTTATAACCAGTTTCTTGTTAAAATAAAGATAGTACATCTTTTTTTCTACTATAGACAAAGATTTTTATTCAGACTAATAACCAGTTTCTTGTTAAAATAAAGACAATACGTCTTTTTTTCTACTAACACTAGCATCTTTATACATGCACACACACCTTAAGATCTACATATGCTCACATATTCTCATCATGAGAGTACATCATTAATAAAATGGGAGATATATAAAGACACATAGGTATTATTTTGAATGCTCTCAGGTCATATTTAAGTGGTAGATTAGGAATTCAATATTAGAATTATTCAAGAGTATAGGAAAGCAGGGTTGGCACGTAGACTAGCACGGATGAAAAAAATAATAAAAATCAATTGATTATACCTATATGATTATGCTTGTTTTATACAGAAAACCAGAAAACCATCTCAATACTGAAAAGTTTTGTTCAGGCAAGTTAAACAGGAGGCAATTAATCATTATAGACCTCTAATATGCCGAATGCCCTTCATTGCATTGATTAAATGATTAAAATTCACTTAATTGCAATCTACATCAAAAGGCTGTGCTCACAGGTGTTATATTTACCTTTTATCTGAATGAATGAAAGTTTTTTCAAACACACTTACTCCTACATATTCCACTTTCATCTCAAGCAACTTGATTGCATTTTTTACACATATATTTGATAATTGCATAGAGACTGTGATCACAGAAAGCTTTCATGTTATTACTTAACTTACAAGTATTTAACTAAATAATCATAAACAAAGAGTAGCTGCCAGCCACAACAAAGAATAAGATTATTTTGTTATAAAATTACCAAAGGAGGTTTAGTCTGCTCATTTCCCTCATCTTACCTCCCCTTCATTGATACTAACCCTAGGATTTAGATTTGTGTCGACACAAATTAAAATCCTTACCTCCCCTCTATTAATTTAATACTGAGCTAGGATTTAGATTTGTGTCGACACAAATTAAAATCCTTACCACTCCTCTATTAATACTGAGCTAGGATTTAGATCTGTGTCGACACAAATTAAAATCCTTACCACTCCTCTATTAATACTGAGCTGGGATTTAGATCTGTGTCGACACAAATTAAAATCCTTACCACCCCTCTATTGATACTGAGCTCGGATTTAGATCTGTGTCGACACAAATTGAAATCCTTACTTCCCTTCATAGGTAGGATTTAGATTTGTGTCGACACAAATTGAAATCCTTGCTTCCCTTCATAGCTAGGATTTAGATCTGTGTTGACACAATTTAAAATCGGGTGGTAACAAATCAAAATTCTAATCTGTGTCAGCTAAAACCTGGTAACAAATTGAAATCGCGATTTGTGTCGACACAAATTAGAATTCTAATCTGTGTCGACACAATTTAAAATCGTTACCAATTTCAATCTGTGTCATGACATATATATATATATATATATATATATATATATATATATATATATATGTATATATATATATATATATATATATATATATATATATATATATATATATATATATATTTGTTTCAGTGTTTCGTATTCTAAGAAAATGCATCTTAACCCCTTCAACCCTTGTAAGTTTTCTAGGGACATAAAAGTATCATTGACAAAAAGATCATTTACATACTGTAGAATAGGTATATATCGCGCTAAGATTTTTTAGCGAAAAGCCAATTTTTCATTTTTTCACGTGTACTTTATTTCGCGAGCGAGCGAGTTCTACAGCGCCATCTGTTGAACCAAACAGTAATCAAAAAATGTAAAGATTTGGTGGCCATCTTAAGGCCATGACTTGACACAAGTTCCCCCAATATTGTTTAAGTAAATATGTGAATTATAATATGATACCTTGGTGACTTATTCATAGGTTACCAATGTATCATATTATACTGATTTTGTAAAGTTATTGCATGCATTTCTCTTCGTTTCAGCCTCAGACCAGCTAGGGGTGAATTTCACACTATAGCCATAGCCCGTATATATACTCGCCAACTGCAAATTCATCCTTGCCATAAATTGGCAAACATTCAATTCACGGCAAAAACAATTTCATAATTCTTTTTAAATCGGACATGTAAGTATGCGATACATGGGTAACTTATTAATAAGTTACCAATGTATAATATTGTAATGGTTTTGTGAAGTTGTTGGACATATTTTTCTTCATTTCAGCCATGACCGTCTAGGGGCGAAATTCACCGACCATCACGCCATCACCTCCAGTGGTGGATAGAGTAACTAAGCACCCAGTAGATTGTGTGCGATAAGATCGTGAGGGCAATACTAGTACGCGTATTTGCAAAATAATCACAATCGGGAACTTTGCCAGTTCTACAGTATATACACACATATATATATATATATATATATATATATATATATATATATATATATATATATATATATATATATATATATATATATATATATATATATATATGTATGGTGAACTGTTATTGTTTGAGATGTGACGATAGTCTTATTATTATGATTTTTCAACTAAAATAAGCAAATGTAATGTAAAAAAGTCCTTGTTTTTAGCAAAGCCCCATAGGCTTCATGTTAACTTACCTTTGTAGTTCATAATTTGCGTTGAAAAGTGACGACTGCCATAGCATAGTAACCTGCTCCGTTTCTTTCTCTGACGGGTTGCCTAGCAACAAGAACATAACATAGCAACATTAATAAGGACATACAATGTTCTTGGTAAGGTATTTCTAAAAATGTCAATTTCAAACAAATAAATGAATTTTCTTTTACCTCAATGCAACTGCTTTGGCAGTGATCAAATGACCCTTTTTTGCATTTTCTCATTATTCAAGTTCACAAGAACATGTTTGTGATTGTTACCTGAGAATTTAGGTCTTACCAGATAAATAAGACACCAAAAGGTTTTCCTAAAATGTTGACTCCCTGATCGAGAGCCTCATTGATTGGTAGACAAACTACCCTTCACTCTTAGGCCTAAAAAAGTGTTTTGTTTCCAGTAACCCGGCCGTAACATGTTTTGACGAAAAGATATCCTGACTGTGCATTTTTCTTTTGCAATTCCAACTACCAATCAACATTAAGCATGCATAAAACTTTGCATTTAAAAAAAAATGATCAAAAAAGAAATAATACCCCCCCCCCCAAAAAAAAAAAATAGAATCCTGACTTATTATTGTTTGTCCAGAATAAAAGGCAAGTTTTTCATTAAATATTCCGACATTACCCGATACTGTTGCGAACATCATCAGCGTTTTTCCCTGTTTTGTCATCTTGAGCATGCCCTCGGGATCGCTGCGGTCAATTTTGCTGAAGTCAACTTTCGGCTGCGGGCGTTTCCATTCAGGTTGTTCATCTGCTTCCAATTCCTCATCGTCATTATCCTGGAAATTAAAAAAAGTAGGTCAGGGGTAGGTTCTAGTGGTAAGATCATCATCGATTATTATCGACGCTTACTCGGTTGCCTCTTTTATAATGATTTATCGATTATGAAACTGGTTATCAATAATAATCGGAAAAGGTGACACCTGGCAACAAAAAATAGAACTAAATGACCGGCAAGTTGTCAGCTTTCTAATTCTTGCTGTGAAACTAAGCTCCAAAAACACTTCAAAACGAAGTTATTTTGGGCCCCTAGCCTGAAAAATCTTAGGGGCCCACAGAAAATTATAGGGGCATATGCCCTTGTGCCCTTGGGAAAGTCGAACACTAAGAGTGGGTGCCAATAGCAAGCAATTGTCATAGACTATCACTTTTAAAGTATTACACTCTAGAACTCGTTTCCCCAATTACTGAAAAAGTGTGAAGAACAGATTTTGATTGATAATCGATCAGCTGGCTGCAACTAGTTATTAATCAATCATGAAATTGCAAAATATCCCCAACCCTAAGGTCAGGGGATACAGGGTCTTAGCCAGGAGTTCAGGGTTCGACTTTCCCAGGGGCACAGGGGCATATATGTCCCTAGATTTTGCTGTGGGCCCCTAGATTTTTCAGACTAGGGGCCCAAAATGGTATGTATAATAACCAGAAATCCTGTTTTTGACCGCTTCTTTTAATCAAAAGACCTGATTCGGGCCCCTAGCCTGAAATCTTAGTGTCATACCCTGAATTTCGTAATAGGGTGCGGCTTTTGTAACATTTACGAAATGAAATGAAAATATTCAATTATTGGCCGCCCTGGGGGATACTTTTTAGGTCATATTGTACTTTGAGACCTCAATTCTGGTACTACCACAATTGTTCAGTTGATTTTACAATTCTGGTACACACTAGAATTGTTCCCTGCAAACAATTCCAGAACGTACCAGAATTGTCAGCACAATTCTAGTAATCTTAGTGTACCAAAATTGTTAATTCAGGCAATTCTGGGACGTACCAGAATTGTCCGAGAATGCTATACCCGCCGGCTGAATGATGCCGATTGTCAAGTACTTTGGCGTAATGTGCCCGGTAGTTCGGCAAGAAATGAGTATAAATGAAAATAAGCGGCAAAGTCTTTATTAACCGCTTCATTCCGCCAGCTCAGCAGGATGATAATTCACAGACAATTCTGGTATGTCCCAGAATTGTACTAACAATTCTGGAATAAAAATCTGTACCAGAATTGTTTATCCACACAATTCTGGTACATACCAGAATTGTACAATTCTGGTACGTTCTAGAATTACTACATGTGATAAACAATTCTGGTACGTACTAGAATTGTACAATTCTGGTATGTACTAGAATTGTACAATTCTGGTACGTACCGGAATTGTACAATTCTGGTACGTTCTAGAATTACTACATGTGATAAACAATTCTGGTACGTACTAGAATTGTACAATTCTGGTACGTACCAGACTGGTACGTACCAGAATTGAGGTTGTAAAGTACAAGATCACCCAATGTGATTGTATCATGATTGTATGGTAATGTAATGTAATGCAACTCAAAGGGGAATGGAATTTAAAAGTTTGTGAAGAGCCCGAGACAAATCAAATGTTTATCGACAGATTTTTTTTATCAACAAAGTACATGTTTTGTATGTGATGTCATAAATGACAGCTCGTTAACATGGTAGGTAAGGATCGGCAACCGCTTTGGCTCGCGGGCTCACCCCACTACAGGGGAGCTACCGAGTGGTCCCCTTCCCCAGGTCTCTAACTAACTGTTGTGTCCCCTGACCTAGGGGTGGCACCCTACTCCCCTACCCCCCCGTTTAGTGGTTAGGAAAGCCCTTCTCACATACATCAACTTTTTTGCCCGTCACTTATTCCATCACAATGACTGTGACACCATTTGAACAGTTGTTTGTTAGTTGTAGGGTCCCTTTTAGTTTTACATATCACTCCCCCCCCCCCCTCCAAACCAGGAAAGTAAATAACCGGCTACCTCCCACTGGTCATAGAGTCTTTCCAGGTCCGCCTCGGTATAGTCCGTTATGTGCTTCTTTTTCCAGGTCGCTGGTTCATTATCTTTTTTCTCCTCTTTCTTCGCTGTTTGTGCCTGCAGTACGTTTAGTAGTATCGTCAACATAATGCACAGTTTGAACAGTGAGGTGCACATGGTTGTTTTATTGATTTCCCGTACTTAGGAGCACGGTTCGATTAACGCGACCCGGTAGACCGAAAGCCCGGAAGATAGAACGACACGTAACCATTCAACGTTACAAGTCCATTAGGGCTATTCCAGGGGGGTGGGGGTGGAACGCTCACCTATTAAAAAATCCTGGAGGGAGGGGGTCAAGATTAAAAAATTGGTGGTTTACATGAAAAAAATCATTGGGGGGGGTCTGAAATTGTGGGCGTTCCACCCCCCCCCCCCCATGTATTTTTGAATGTAATAGCCCTCACGCGTGAAGATGGAAAAGGGTAGCATTAAAATGTAACCTCAACAGGCGGAACAGTTCGTGTTCCTGTTTTCCATCACTCTGCTAAGGCGGCGATACCGTCTTCCGGTGGATTGCTACACGACTAGTATCTCTGCATGTTTTTTTAAGTTTCGTTCTGTTTTATTGTACGATTTAAAGATTATACTAAATATGGAGCTTTCGTGCATTATTCGACATTCAGTTATGTGTAATTGCGCAACCTACGATATTCATGACATTTCGGGTGTAATGCCTTAGTACTATTTGCGATAGCTCATGAGAAAATGCGGTGAAAATTACTGAATTGCCCATCAGTCAGTCGGCCGTCCTGTACTCGTGCACTGAAAGAAAGAGGTCAGTGCTACGTCATAGTTGATTGTAAATATGCCCACGTGCATCACACCTTTTGACCAATGGGATACATTTAATGACGTCACTCATCAAAATATTCCACGAAATAGAACCGGTATGGTGGCAGAGATACTATGCGTAGCTGGATCTATATGGGTCGGAGAGTGGTTTTCCGTGTGTAATGTGAATAGGAAAATGCGTTTTAAAAGTTATATTTTCTTTCCGCTATATTGATGCGATATCGAGGACTTGTGATGTAAAAGAATGTGAAATCAAAAATCACATGGACTCGAAGCAGGCAGGTTGTGCGTGTGGTGTGGGTGATATACCCTGCGTGCAGCCAATAGGCAATCTGTATTTCCGAGGGGGGAGGGGCAATGCAACACTTATTACACTGAATGTGTGTTAGTCATGCTGGGCACATCCATATGCATCGATTGCACACTGGCCTTAATGTGATTGCATGGTACATGTATGTGTAACTTCTCTCTGGTTTTTAGCTCTCTGATTTGATATTATCAAATGGAGGCTGAGGTATTTATGTTAAATATAGGCGTGTCTGTATGTGTTTGAATCCTGCTGGGGCATGTGAGAATGTTGCCAATGACTTGGGGTTATGAGGTACACATATAATTCATGCCGGGTACTCATTTCAGTTCCTCCCGCACTTAAAAAAAGCTATAATCACGACAGCCTAAACAGGGCAGAAAAAGTGACAATAACCGTTATTCCACGTCCTAGACTATTTGTCTGATTTATGCAAATGTGATTGTAGTGATAAGAAACGCTACCGACACGTTGACAACCCAGGATGGTGTCATATCATCATGAAAAATATCTACGTAAATCATAATTCATTGGTTTATTCTTTTTCAACTTCTTAGATTGGCAAATAACTCTTGTGAATGGATGGGCTATTTTTACATCGTTGAAAAAACAAGTGCTGGTGGAAAATATTCTAGAAAAACACATTCTAGTTCCATCCCAATGTATTATTTATAGTCTCAGCTTATTAAAAAGTTCAGATTATCTCTTTATTTATTTAAATGGGGGAAGCGTTTTTTTGTTTGTTTGTTTTTGTCTTTTGGCAGTTATGAAAATAGTGCTCAATCATGATTTTAAATCGTTGCAATCGGAAGATCCAAGAAAAGTCAATATGGTATAAGGAAAATTGAGGATATTGGACTCCTACAACTGTAGCAGTACAGTGTGTTACGGATGTGGCCGAAGTCGAGTTAATAATTTTGCCGAAAAACTACAAAGGTACATTTTAGTGCAATGAAACGAACCCACCCGGAAATAAAATGAGGGCAAAAGAGGTGCGTCCAGTTTTGAAGACTATCTACGGTTGTTCGTTTGCACTCAGTGTTTTTCGGACAGCACTCGGTCAACTGATATTAAAAGTCATCTCACGGACACATTTCTCAGAAAGATACTGAGTAGTCAGTGGCAATGAATTCGACCACTAGGCTATTAAGGATGGATTGATAGGTAAGGATCGGCCACTGCTTCAGTTGGGCTCACCCCATTACAGGGTAGTAGTCCCATTTCCAGGCAGGTCTTCAAAGGGGAACTTGGGGAAGAGCAAATCATAGGTTTGTATGAAAGTTCATGCACCTAGCTCAACATCTGTCATATACATGGAAGCCCTAGAGCTCCACACAAACAGGGAGTATTATCTAAAGGGAGTGGCCACGTGGCATGCAGTCCATTAGCTTTACATTGTGGAGGGAAATCTTACCTAGGAGCTCAGTTAGATAAGGAAGGCGGCCATCTTGCCTAGCAGGTTGGGTAACAGGTTGAATGGACCTCTTGCACTTTCAAACATGTAAGACATGAATTTTACTTTTTGGTGAGGCTTAACAATATAGAGATTCTGGGTATGAATGTAGGAACTATTGTTTACTATGCTTAATTGATGTTAGTGTAATTGCAATACACATATTTGGGGTGGTTCAATCGGGGGCTCTATTTCACTTATGATAAGACTAAACATCAGTCATGAGAGTCATTTTTAGTAAATTCCACCATCTAATTCTCAGAAACCAACACTTTCAAGTTTGTTTATAAGGTGAAATAGATAAATAAAGAAGTTAATCTCTAGCGCTGTACTATTTTCAAAGAAATTTGTTCACCTGAAATAGTATTTTTTCCCGGTTTTCTGGTACTTATCTAAGGTAATAATGGAATTATATGTTCTGCCATTTTGTATGCTTGATGTTGAATAAAACACTTTTTTTACACATTTTTCTCCCATGTAAAGTTTTGAAATATTAATAGATTTGTATTTCCTATTATCAAGCTATTCTGTGCTGCATTTTCTAGTTTCCAGGATTTTGAAGTCTCAAATTTGAAGTCAACTTCTGGTTCAAGGAATCAACAGACAAATAAACTAGAAACAGGCCGTCACATAAGGGGTTATTTATTGAAAAAGTGCTGATGACACATACCTATGTTAGCATCCTGAAGATAAGTAAAAAGTCTTAAACTGAAGCAAACGTATGCTCATTGCAACAAGGCTAACATTAATTAAACATAGCCATTCAACAAATAAAATATCTAACAGTACTCACATACATTCCTAGAATGCCCAGGTTGTTAAGCCTCCTCAAAAGGTAAAAACTGAAACTATCTAGTGAGATGTTTGAGAGGTTGATTAACCCTCTCCCTCCACCAAACATACTTGAGGTTTTCCAAGCTAAAATGACACTTCTATGATAAGTTGCAAATCAAATATCTAGACTGTTATTCTGTTTCTGCCTGTTGACAGCAGACAATACCCTAACTCATGATGTTATGAGGCCCATCCCGTCTGACACCAATTAGCTTATTGTCTTTTCAAGACCTGAGTAAATAAAAGAAGCCCAACCTGAGGATTGCAATCAGACGGGTGTGTCCTGTACTGCCCCTGACAGGTGTGGATCTGAGAGTAAAGGCAATCCACAACAGTAGAATAAGACAATACACTGAGACGGGAAAATATCATGTTTTGTCACTGCATCCTGTCCGATGTTATGGACCTGTGAAACCATGAAATAGACAAACTAATAGAGCTCTTCTACATTAAGCTAATGCCATTAGTTAGGAAAACTTCATGTATTCTTTTTGGACAACAACGCTATGGTACTGTAAAGAACTCAGGGAATGTAGGCTTATTTACAGCTTTACAATGTATTAAAATAGATGGGTGTATGGATTTTAGAATTATCTTGTTCAATTTATGAAGATGTGAAGAACTGAGGAATGGTACAATTTACAGAAATATTTTTGCTAAGGCAACTCAAAGAAACACTTAATCATCATGAGTTTTTGGATTAGCATCTTTTCTCAACCCATTAATACACTAGACAACTATATACCCTGTGGTACAACCTACACAGGAAGTGGTGATAAGTAAAGCAGTGCACATGCCCGGCTGAGCCAGGATGAGCTCCTGGGTAGGAGTGGGGTGCAGATAAGAGCTCATTTGCATAACAATAGTGCATGACTGGTGTTGGAGCTTTTACTATCTGTATCATATCTCCTTAGTTTATATATCTCTGACACAAAGAGAAATCTAAAATTGCAATTAGTGAATAGCACTTCCTCTGACTCGGGGCCTCTGTCATTGTGAATCTAGGTTATCACTCACTGCTGTGGTCAGTGGCATTGGGTGGCAAAGGAGCTTATTGGTGTATAAGATAAGCACAGAGGTAGGGGACAAGAAGTGATCTCTACTACTGAATTGAAAAACATGGCAGCTGCCAGGGGCTGGGCAGGATGGCGAGGATGGTGGCAATATCAATAATACATTAATAATAATAATAATAATCATAATAATAACGATATTTATAATAGTAATAATAATAATGATAATAATAATAATAATATTAATAATAATAATGACAATAATAATGATAATATTAATATTAATTATAATAATAATATTAATAATAATAATATTAATATTAATAATAATAATAATAATAATAATAATAATAATAATTGGGCAAAGTCCAATCTCACCTTTGTTTAACAGAGTGGCGGGCCAAATGGAAGTGTCAGTGGGGCAAGTCAACTTTAGGGGCAGCTTGCCCCGCTCAAAAAATAATAATGTTTTGAAACCTATGTTGCACCCTGTAAGCGACAACTTTCAGACAACACAAAGTATGGTTTTAATCAAGATTTATCGATATCTGTCTGACGATGTTCATGCTCCTAATGTACATGTAATTGGTAAACAAGAGTGGTCTATGCAAAAGCGAATTGGAGAGCGCATCGGCTTCATTAGATCGCCGTAGGTAGAGTGTAAATCTAAAATTTGCTTTCTTGCAGGAAGTAGTTCACGATTGTAGCAGCTTCTACTATCCAACGAGAAACCCCGAGATCTTACCATATAAGGAACTAATCGGTCGATTATTTGCACGAATTATGTCTTAAAGTAACGTGTAGCTACGAGTAAGATGTGTCTTGAACGTACTGGTCCAAGTGGAAAATAAACATGGCGGAAATGAATGTTACGAAGGTTCCAACGCAATTGATAACCTGTCAAAGTCAGTGAATGATACGTTTGTGAGACCTGGATTGAAATCACGCCTGAACACAATAGCCTGGAAAAGTAGGGATGAATTTATTTTCTTATTTTCCCTCTTCAATGCTGAGATGTCATTTTTTTTTAAATCTATTTATGTTTGTGTGTCTTTTCCTGTCAGTGTGAGTGTCACAATAGTTCGAGCAACTCTAACTGTGGTATAGGCCGTTGCTTACTATATATGATGTTCTATTGGCCTAGGCCAATAGAACATCATATATAGTAAGCAACGGCCTATACCACAGTTAGAGTTGCTCGAACTAGTGTCACAAGTGTTCAAGTGTCTGAAGTGACAGCCCCTTTCACATTGAAGAGAATTCTATCTAGATTAAGTTGCTGTTTATATTCACTTTTCAATTTTACCAGTACCCTAGCAAGATATATTTGTATGTAAAGCTAAAAAGGGTTCTATTTCTTTTTAACAAATACCTGTTCAAATGGAGTTACAATTATCACAATCAATTTATGCTTAGGGGATGAGGAAGAAAGGTGTATGTGAGAAGGGTTTACAATAGGAACTAATGAGCAAAATTAACATTTTGCGGAGCTGAGACAATAAGTATGTTTGTACATACACGTAGTAGTGCGCCAAAGAGGTTTGCCAAGTTTGGATGGCAAACTCGAACGTTTTGTCACAAAAAAGTGGGAAAAGTGATTGCCAAACTCAAGTCAGACAGACTATAGGTCGGTAAAAAAAATTCTTGCATTATTATTTTTTCAAAAATGTGTGTTTTATGCATGTTTTACGTTGATTGGGAGTTGGGAGGGCGGGAAAAACTTTGGGGTAGGGATTTTTCTGAATAAAAACTTGTCAGGAAACAAACAACTGAATAGATGACCCATCCCATCCCTATATTTTCAGTTAGAACTAGTTAACCCTTGTCATGCTAGACGTCCATGGATATGGGATAACCTATCCCCTGGGACCAGGGAAATTGTGGGTCTACCCACCAAGTTAGAAGGATTTCATAGATTTCTATTACTGTTTCATTAATGTGCTTCACAAACTGAAATAGAAACACAGTAAAAGGTAAAACCTTGATATCTGGTATAATTCAATACCCCTTAATCAACCTATAGATCTATGTAGTTCTTATTTTGCTAAGTGGAAGGGTACCCTAAGAGCGGATATATCCGGCATTGGTCACACAGGCAAGATATGTAGCACCAGATATATCCGGTGTTAGCAAGAGCAGGGTTAACAAAATCTAGGCCACCCCTCCCCCTCAAACTAATGTAGAGATGATTCATACCATCCCTATATTTTCAGTTAGAACTAGTAAACAAAATCTAGGCCACCCCTCCCCCTCAAACTAATATCTAGATTATTCATACCATTCCTATATTTTCAGTTAGAACTAACAATTTCTAGGTCACCCCCCTCAAAGTAATGAATAGATGATCCATACCATTGCTATATTTTCATTAGAACTAACAATTTCTAGGTCACCCCTCCCCTCAAACTAATATACATGATCCATACCATCGCTATATTTTCATTAGAACTAACAACTTCTAGGTCACCCCCCTCAAAGTAATGAATAGATGGTCTATACCATTGCTATATTTTCATCAGAAGTAACAGATTCTAGACTGGTCACCCCTCCCCCTCAAACTTATGTACAAATAATTCATACCATCGTTATATTTTCAGTTGACGCCGTTGCCATGCCGACGAAGAAGAAGGAGCTGTATCTAGCGAGGAGCATCGGAGAGCTGAATAAGAAAGCGGAAATAGAACAAAAAGTCACTAATGCCAGGCTGTGAGTTCATGATAAATAACTTATCAGATGTATTTGCCATGATAAATGATTTATCAGATTATTTGCCATGATAAATTATTTATCAGATGTATTCGCCATGATATATAATTTATCAGTTGTATTCGCCATGATATATAATTTATCAGATGCATTTTAGTCAGGACTGAAATCTGAGAAAGGGCCTTTAGTTAAGGAGTTTCAGGCATTTTGGGGTAAAAGTGGTTTGCCAACTTTTTTAGCATAACTTGATATTGCTGAATATGAATATGATGGATACCAAAGTCAATTTTCAGTTTTAAGCCCCAATTTTGCATTTGTCCGAAACACCACAAAATATGCAAAAAGGCCCCAAAATGTCAAAATGATAGGTATAGGGGTAGGAAAGACATCCTAAATATTCATAACTCAGCTGAGACCAAACATAGGGATAAGTGCTTGGTATCATAATGTTGGTCTGAACAAGAAGTACCTTTTGAAATACTAATCACATAGCTCACGATAACTCATGATGTAATAAAGGTCATTCAAGGTCAAAATGGCTGCCAAATCAAGAATCTGGGATTTTCCCATAAACTATAGTTTCCATTTATAAATTTTTCAGTTTTTTTCAAGGTGTGTATTTCTTATATGTAGCCACGTTTTCTAAAGGAATGCTATTTAGTGGAGTTGTTAAACATTTTAGAAAGTTCATTGATTAGAATTATAAGTCCAATTTTGATATTTAAGGTACAAAGTAGGGTACCAGGCCCACCTGGAGCCCCCTAAAATGGCCTAAAATGGTACAAATTTGAAAATCAAAATGACTGTATCTTAAGTTTTACCAGTCGTAATGGAGTAGATGATGCATCAACATATCAGGTTTAATTTTCTCTTTAATCTGGAAGATGATGGTAAAACAATTCCAAAATTAAGGGGTCATTGAAGGTCAAATAAAGGTCAAAATGTCAATGTTTCTCTAAAAGATTCAAATTTTGATGGAGAGTTTTTGATGAAGTAGTTGTGTTTTGTCATTATATAATTTCCAAACCAAGTTACCACAATAACTGACAGATATATTATCTCAAATATGGTCCACCAATACCTTTATTACCATTTACCGGTGAGAATGAAGTTGTTTTAAGTAAATATGGTGGCCTGGAATGTGGCATCTGGCTATACTATGCTTATAATAAGTGTTAAAAGACAGCTTGTGAGAAAGTGCTAGTATGGGACCACTATTTTGGTCATAAAAGTTATGAAAACCAAACATCATAGGCATTGTTTGGTATCAGAATGCTTGTTGTAAGACAATCTTTCCATTTCATACAACCAACCTAGGGAAGGGTATATTGTTGTGATATTAGAGGTCATTCAAGGTCAAACTAACCCCAAATTACATAATCTAAAGGCATTTTGTCATTGAATTGTTCAGTGAGCAGCTTATTAAACTCTCCTGAAATAACTATTTCATCCTGGAAATATCTTCAGGTGAGAAATATCTTTGAAAAGGATTCTCTGACATTTTTTGAGTCATTTCAAGACAAAGTCTGGGCCAATCATGAATATTTAGGGACCAAAATGACAGAATACCTGATTACCGTTGCACTCAAATATTGGAGCAGTAGTCAGTTGACTTAACAGAGTCATATTCAATGCACATACATGTATGGTACGTCAGCTTCCATTTTCAATGGGGAGAATATGCCTCTAAACTTGCCTATTGTGTTTGTCATGTAATATTAAAGGCAGTGTAAAAAATAAATGTGTCTTGGAATAAATGAAGGTCAAATGAAGGTCAAAATGCCATTTTTCTATAAAAATTCAAGTTTTGAAGAAAATATTTAGGTGAAGAAGTTGTGTTTTGTCATTTCATAATCTCCTTAGCAAGTTACCACAATAATTGACGGACAAAATACCTTTATATGCTTTTCCCCAACATGTTTACCCTTTACCAGTGAAAATGAAATAGTTTTAAGTTACTATGCAGACATGGAATATGCTTTGGGCTATTCATGCCTATAATTAGTGTTTAAGATGGAGTTGTTAGAAAGTGCCAGTATGGGACCACTATTTATATCATAAAAGATGTGTGCACCAAACATTATAGGCATTGTTTGGTATCAAAATGCTTGTTGTTCGACAATCTTTCCATTTCATGGAGTCATCCTAGGGTAGGGTATTTTGTCGTGATATTAGAGGTCATTCAAGGTCAGACTAACCCCAATTACAAGATTTAAGGCTTTTCGTTTTGAGAATTGTTTGGTAGTAGCTCATTAATTTTTCCTAGAATACATACTTTGTCTTGCAAATATTTTAGGTGATAGATATCTTTTTAAAAGGACATGCTGTGCCTCCTTTTAAGGTTATTTCAAGTCAACGCCTGTGCCTATCTTGAATATTTAGGCACCAAAATCACAAAATGCCTGATTATAGGTGCAGCCAAATATCAATGAAGTGGCAGAAAGGTGACACCACAGACTCATATCTTATGGTATATCAGTTTTCATTTTCAATAGAACATATTTACCTTCTTTTAACTTGCCTATTTGTGTTTGTCATGTGAGGTTGAAGGTAGTGTGAAATAATATTGAGATTTAAGGAAAAACTGAATGTCAAACCAAGGTCAACAGGGCAAATTGAGCGCTTTGGACTTTGAAACAAAGATCTATATACTGCAGTTGCATTTTGGTCAATTGAGTATTGCTCATTTGCTGGAAAAGAATATTTGATAATCATGAAATCAATTGAATAGTTTGTTTTCAATAATTCCAGATAAGAATAAGTCGCTTTGTACCTATGACATGTCCTATGTGGACGTAAAAGACTGAGACTGTAATCAAGGTTTTACCTAATTCTGATTCAAATTCAGTAGTAAATTAATCAAATATCAAAAGTACAAATAATTAAAGTATTTATTAAATTGAAGTAGATTTGTAGTTTTCCTACTGCATTTAAGTTGGCAATGGAATATTAGAGGCAGTGTAAAATATTAATGTTTCAAGGAAAAAATGAAGGTCAAATTAAGGTCAAAACGTCATTTTTCTCCCCTGGCAATGTGTTCAGAAAGAATTGGAATTCATAAAGTTCAAGGATAGCTTATTGATACTATTGGTACAAACTTTAGTAACTTTGTGAATTTGGAGGCCAACAAAGACTAATAAGCTCAGTTCAAAGCTTGAATTGTTCTCTTAGCTCATGCATAAAACCAACTTCGGTCATTATTATCCTAGGGTACTTTAATGCATAGAAACAGAACTTCATCTCTACAGTTTAAGTAAATTTTCTTGTGTGACAGTGCCTGTTCGGTTTTAGAGGTCATTGAATGTCAAGATGAGCTCTGGTGCATGTTTTTGAATTTCTCACCTCAGAAGATGTCAGCTTTTTTACAATTTCCTTTGATATAAATATTTTGTCACTCATTACTGTCTTCGAAACACAGAGGTTATAGGAATTTCTATTTGAGCACTTACCTAACCGGGTTATTTAGCTGTTTATTGAAAGAAGCCAAAAGGCCACCACTGCTTAGGAATGCACATAAAATAGTCACAGATAGCATGACTGTCAGCGAAAAATGAACCAAGTCCTAAATTGGGATTTTTAGATATGATTGTTTTCCAAAATGGATTAAGGTATGTAAACATAGTTCAATTTTACACTCGGTCGCATGTGCTCGATTTGATTATTACAAGAAAGAACCAGTGAACTGTGGTGTTCTACCTTATAAACCTCCAGAGGTTATCATGACTTATCTTGGTATAACAGCCTGAATCTTGACATTAATACTAGTTTTTAACCCCCAGATACAATGAAAGTTATCTTTATATGGAAATTATGAACCATTAAAACTGAGCTGACAGGAATAATTAAACAATTTCTAGAATTAAAGGAGGATAATTTTATAAATCATATGACTAGATTTATAAAATGGTTATCATTGAATTCTAGAAATTGCCACACGTTGTGCACGTGCACAGTTACAAACACTGGAGGGAAAACAACAAGAAAAATTCAAAATATTCAATTTATAATGGAATTTAGTATCTATATATATTGGAATGATGATAGAGAAATCGTATTGGTTAATACTTTATCATCATAATGATCATAACATCATCGTCTGCTATAAAATTCCTATAAATATGCCAAATTATTTACATTTTAACCTGGGGACCCGCCGTGGCCTAGTGGTTACGACACCTGGCTCCCAAGCAAGAATTTGGGTTTCCGCTGGGTCCCCACACTAGCGGGTTGACCTGGTCACTTTATAAATATGTGGCGTTGTGGAGGACGGTCTATGGTCCTTCTGCACATTGAAAGAGCCCTTGGATCTATTCGCAAAGAGAAGGGAATTTCTTCCCTGTTACAGGTTTCTATCTCATCGCAATATGACCTAAGCTGTTGAAAGCAAGGTTAAACCCCAAACTTTCCTTCTACATTTTAACCTTCGTTTAACCTTTACTTTAACCTCCTATCGTAGTTTTTTCTGCATATTTCATTTAACAAGAAAACATCAATAGGTTTGCTCCTAGGTAAAAAGTGAAACTTTGTATTTCTTGACCTCGAAATACAATCAAAAGTAACTCCTTTCATCAGGTTATAGTAATGTAGCTGTAAACTAACTCAGTTCCTGCACTTCATGATTTAAGTCATGAATACTCTATTTGACCTCTTGACCTCAATCTTTTACAACATCTATATTTTACACTGGTTTTGATCCTTAAATGACAAAAATTGAGATGTAGCAAACATTTTGATACTGTTAAACCTTGTGCATGGAGTTTGGTGTATGGGGCATAGAGGACACTGAATGTTAATATTGGTCTTGTTTTTTAGAACAATTAAGAAATCGCTTCTAGAAAAATTCCTGGCAGTCTCATTATTTAACCTCCAAATAGATGCAAATCAACTTGTTCTTATCTGGAAATGTTACTAGAGTTGTAAACTAACTGCTTTTTATTTCATGAATGTCAAAAATACCTTGCAGGTATATAAAATCACTCATTTCAACAAGACTCCATTGCAATATACAGTTATATGCCCCAAAGTCACGATTACTGTCTTTAACCTTTTGACCTTCATTAGACTTTCATGTTTTCCTTAAATCTCATCAATATTTTAAACTGTCTTTGCTTGTACGTGAAGTACACAATAGGCAAGTTGAATAGCTTATTTCACCTAATGAAGTGAAAGCTGGCATTCCATAAGATATGACTGTTATGTCACCTTTCTGCTGCTTCACTTAAATATTTGGGTGCACCAGTAATCAGGCAGTTTGTCATTTTGGTCCCTAAATATTCAAGATTGGTGCCATCTTTGTATTGAAGTAACTCCAGAATTCTTTTAAAAGATATTTCACACCTGAAAATATTAGCAGGATAAAAAATGTATTCCAGGAAAATTTAATAAGCCACTTAATGGACAATTCAAAGACGAAATGCCTTAATTCGTGAAAATGGGGTTTAAGTCTGACATTGAATGACCTCTAATACCACAACAGAATACCTTACCTTCAAATGGTTGCATGAAATGGATAGATTGTCTTATAACAAACATTTTGATACCAAACAATGCCTATAATGTTTGGTGCTCACAACTTTTATAACTTAAACAATGGTCCCATACTAGCACTTTCTCACAACCCTATCTTAAACACTAAATATAGGCATGGATTGCCCAACAGCATATTCCATATCTGCAGATTAACATAAGACTACTTCATTTTCACAGGTAACGGGGAAAATAAATATTGTAAAACATATCAAAGATAATTCATATGTCAATTATTGTGGAAAAACTTGGTTAGGAGATTATGCAATGGCAAAACACTTCTTCACCAAAAATCTTTTTAGAGAAAAATGACGTTTTGACCTTTATTTGACCTTCATTTCTTTTAAACAATGCCTTTAATCGTACATGACAAACACAATAGGTAAGTTTAAAGGCTTATTCTCCCCATTAAAAATGGAAGCTGACATACCATATGCATAAGACATGACTCTGTTATGTCAACTTTCTGCTGCTTCACTCAGATATTTGAGTGCACTCGTAATCAGGCATTTTGTCATTTTTGTCCCTAAATATTCAAGATTAGCCCAGACTTTGTCTTGAAATGACTCAAAAATGTCTGAGAAACCTTTCTAAAGTTATTCCTCACCTAAAGATATTTCCAGGATGAAATAGTTATTCCAGGAGAGTTTAATAAGCTTCTAACTGAACAATTCAAAGACAAAATGCCTTTAGATTATGTAATTTTGGGTTAGTTTGACCTTGAATGACCTCTAATATCACAACAATATACCCTACCCTAGGTTGGTTGCATGAAATGGAAAGATTGTCTTACAACAAGCATTTAGATTACCAAACAATGCCTATGATGTTTGGTTTTCAAAACTTTTATGACCTAAATAGTGGTCCCATACTAGCACTTTCTCACAAGCTGTCTTTTAACACTTATTATAAGCATAGTATAGCCAAATGCCACATTCCAGGCCACCAAATTTACCTAAAACAACTTCATTTTCATCGTAAATGGTAGAAAAGGTATTGGTGGACCATATTTGAGATAATGTAGCTGTCAGTTATTGTGGTAACTTGGTTTGGAAATTATATTATGACAAAACGCAACTACTTCATCAAAAGCTCTTCATCAAAATTTGAATCTTTTAGAGAAAAAGATGACATTTTGACCTTTATTTGACCTTCAATGGCCCCTTAATTTTAGAATATTTTTACCATCATCTTCCAGATTAAAGAGGAAATTAAACCTGATATTTTGATGCATCATCTACTCAATTACGACTGGTAAAACTTAAGATACAGTCATTTTGATTTTCAAATTTGTACCATTTAGGCCATTTTAGGGGGCTTCAGGTGGTCCTGGTACCCTACTTTGTACCTTAAATCTCAAAATTGGACTTATAATTCTAATCAATGAACTTTCTAAAATGGTTAACAACTCCACTAAAAAGCATTCCTTTAGAAAAAGTGGCTACATATAAGATATACATACCTTGAAAAAAACTGAAAAATTTATAAATGGAAACTATACTTTGTGGGAAAATCCCAGATCCTTGATTTGGCAGCCATTTTGACCTTGAGTGACCTTTATTACATCATGAGTTATAGTAAGAAGTCATGTGATTATTATTTTAAAAGGTACTTCACGTTCAGACCAACATTTTGATATCAAACACTCACCCCTATGCTTGGTCTCAGCTGAGTTATGAATATTTTAGGATGGCTTTCCCACACCTATACCCATCATGTTGACCATTTTGGGGCTTTTCTTACATATTTTGGGGTGTTTAAGGAATTTGCAAATTATGGGCTTAAAACTAAAAATTGACTTTGGTATCCATCATATTCAGATTCAGCACCATCAAATTATATTAAAAACACTGGATACCGACTTTTACCCCAAAATGCCTGGGGAAGTTCCTTTTTCTGATTTCTGACCTGACTATTTGCCATGATTTGCAATTTATCAGATGTATTTGCCATGATGAATGATTTATCAGATGTATTTGCCATGATATGTAATTTATCAGATTTATTTGCCATGATATGTAATTTATCAGATGTATTTGCCATGGTAAATAATTTATCAGATGTTTTTGCCATTATAAATAATTTATCAGAACTGTATTTGCCATGATATGTGATTTATCAGATGTATTTGCCAAAACTTAATGGTTAGATGCAATGTTCACTTAAATAGCCGGGCGTACAAGTATTTAACTCCCATAGAACAGACAAAATTTCATTGAGGTCTATTTTCCATTGATTAGTCATTTGAAAACTATTGTATTTTGCTTTGAATACAACAAATCTGCAGAGAGGGTTATTTTTTATTGATCTTTTATTGATTGCTTGAAAACTGGTATTTTGCCTCATACGTGCATCAGCTTTTGGGAGGCAGAGTCTGACACTTAGATATCAGGCTAGGGTCCCGAAAAGGTCTTTTGATAAATTAAGTGGTCAAAAATAGCATTTCTGTATTATTATACATACTATTTCGGGCCCCTAGTCTGAAAAATCTAGGGCCCACAGCAAAATGTAGGGGCATGATATGCCCCTGGGCCCCTGGGAAAGTCGAATCCTGGGAGGTCTTTTTTTATCAACTAATTGCTTGGAAACATGTATTTTATAATAATTATTATTATTATTATTATTATTATTATTATTATTATTATTATTATTATTATTATTATTATTATTACTATTATCATTATTATTATTATTATTATTATTATTATTATTATTATTATTATTATTATCATTATTACTATTATTAGTATTATCATTACTTTTACTATTATCATTATTATCATCATTATCATTATTATTATTATCATCATTATCTTTATTATAATTATCATCAATATTGTTATTTTGTAGGTACATCAAGTCGGCGGAGAAGGTGTACAAGCATGCTGACGAGCAGCAGCTTATGGGGGATGAGGAGGTGGCCTACGTGATGTACATCAAATTCTTCAACCTCTTCTCCCTCATCAAGAAAACCGCAGAGTACAAGAAGAATGAGGTCAGAATAGTATCGTTGTTGTTAGTTTTATTTAGTGTTGGGCTACTCGATAATACTGATAGTGATAAATAAATAATAATAATAATAATAATAATAATAACGATAATAATAATGATAATAATAATGATAATGATAATAATAAAGATAATAATAATAATAATAATAGTAATAATAATAATAATAAAAATGAAGATGATAATAATAATGATAATAATAATGATAATGATAATGATAATAATAATGCTAATAATAATGATAATGATAATAATAATGATAATAATAATGATAATAATAATAATAATAATAATAATAATGATAATGAAGATGATAGTAATAATGATAATAATAATGATAATAATAATGATAATAATAATGATAATAATAATAATGATAATAATAATGATAATAATAATGATGATAATAATGATGATAATAATGATAATAATAATGATAATAATAATGATAATAATAATGATAATAATAATGATAATAATAATGATAATAATGATAATAATGATAATAATGATAATAATAATAATAATAATAATAATAATAATAATGAATATGATAATAATAATAATATTAATAATAATAATAATAGTGATAATAATAATAATAGTAATAATAATAATAATGATAATAATAATAATAATAATAATAATAATAATGAAGATAGAGCTGCACTCACGGAGGGAGATCAACTCATGAGCTCACCACCCGTTTGACTTGTGAGCTCGTGAGCTCACGGACGTTCCAAGTTTCCAAAGAAATACCTGTTTTCCAGCCCAGCTTTTAAGAAATAAATATTTATTGGCGGAGATTTATCAACATTGCCATGTTTATCTAATTTGAAAACGTGCTGACCAGGTACAAAGGACAGTATAGCAATCAACACCGCTTGAATGTATACATTGCAGATTGTAAAGAATACATGACAGCGATAAGCAGTTATGTATGTTAATATTGTGTGTTAGTTGCTCTGTGTTATGTTTGTGTTCAAAACATAGACGAGCTCACGATTTGAACATTTCAGCTCGAGCTCGGCGAGTTTGCCCCAGGGCTCGAGCCACTCGAGTTCGTGAGTGGTGAGTGCAGCTCTAAATGAAGATGATGATAATAGTACAGTGCTCAACAAATATCATAGTTCGATCTCTTGGGAGATCTGACTTCTAAAAATGCTAGTCCCATTGGACTTCCTGGGGTTTGTTCCCCACTAAAACGCTAAAAAAGAGAGAAAAAAAAATGAAAAAAAAGATAAGTATAGCACCAGGAAAGCATGCAACCTACAAAAAAGCAGAAAAAAACATGCTATAGCCTATAAGTACCATTACTGACATGAAAAGGGGGAAAAAGAAACTTTTTGGAAAAAATTGCAGGCCACCTATAATGCTGGAGGGCCTTCCTGGTTTTGGGTTCAGCTAGCCCCGCCAGACTACCTGGTCCAGGCTCTGGGGACCGTCGAGCCCTGAAGCAGTAGCCTGACAATCATGGTGAAATATTGCAGGCAATAGCATAGGTGGGAAAATATTTGACAGAGAAATGTTAAATAGCACACCACCAACAACTCTCCTTCAAATATTTTGAAAAATCAATGTTAATTCCTAAGTTATTGTCAAAAGTATCATAGATCCAGACGTCAATTTCATGAAGAACTCTTAAGCATGAAACTGCTTTGAACACAAAGTTATGAAAATTCGCAGCATTATTCAGCAGGCACCGCACATTATTTTATTTGTATTTTAAGTACTTGAACTCAAAATTATGAAAATTTGCAACTTGACTCAGCAAACACATTCTTTCATTTATATTTTCAGAAGTATTTGAACACACAATTATGAAAATTTTCAGAAGTGCTTGAACACAAAAATATGAAACTTTGCAGCTTTACTCATCAGGCTCATTCTTTTATTTGTACTTTCAGTACTTGAACTCAAAATTATAAAAAATTACAGCTTCACTCAGCAGGGACATTATTTTATTTGTATTTTCAGAAGTACTTGAACACAAAATCATGAAACTTTGCAGCTTTACTCAGCAGGCACATTCTTTTATTTGTATTTTTAGAAGTATTTGAACTCAAAATTATGAATATTCGCAGTAATATTCAACATGCACATTATTTTATTTGTGTTTTCAGAAGTACTACAAGGAGATGATCGGGATGAAAAAACTGAGGCACGCTATCGAAGAAGCAGAAACCCTCGCGAAGAGTTTAACGGACCGGTGAGTAAAATATTTGTTATCATTAGTGTTGTGAGGTGTAATTTTATTCTGTATACCATATCAATTTTGCACATTTACGGTAAGGTTATGCGCTTGGGAGCAGCTGTCTTTGATGCACAGTTTAACCATTAATACTCAGAGCGGCCAAAATAGGCCTGACAATTTTGGGAATACTTTTCTAACAAAAGCATTTTTTGGAAAGTATTTGAAGGAGAAATGTTAACCAGAAGTTAAACCACAACTCTCCTTCAAATATTTTGTGAACTTTCGCTTTATTCCTAAGTTATTTTCAAAAGTATGAAAGTAGCAGACGATACTTTCCAGAGTAACTCTGAGTGTGAATGTTAATAAATGTGGTCTCCAGGGGCAAAGAGCCCATTAATTAGACTGCCGCAATATTAAGAAGGTATACAGTGATCGGTCATTTTATCAAAATCGCTTATAAGAAGTAAACATTGCAAAACAATGATTGCGCTGCTTTTCAAGATTTTAACAAACAATTCTCCTTCAATTATATCTGGGTATTGTCAATCATCGGTATGATTATCAAAAAATATATTTTTTGACAAAATTATGTGCTACTTTTTTCAGATACGATCTGCGAGAAGCGCAGAAGATAGCTCAAGAATCAGAATCAAAGACAATAAGACTGGAATCCTTAGAAATAAAGGACGAGGATGAAGAAAATAAGAAGAACAAAAAAGACATAGAGGGAAAAAAGGAAGATGGAGATATCAATGGCGAAGCAGGTTTGTTAGCTCTTCCTATGCCGAGGCTACTTTCGTCCAAATATATATATATCGACGGACCTGAAAATATAAAACATAGTTACGTCATCTTTTGGTAAATGAGCCGCGGGTCATCGATTTCCTATCTTCGTGTGGCCTGGGTAATCGATGTAAAAGACCCTAGATTTCTAGCTTTGTGTTTAAAATACACCCCTGATTTGAGTGTAAGTTTTTTTTGTATTAAAGTGTGTCTTATAATCGCGAAATTATGATTTATATATATATATATATATATATATATATATATATATATATATATATATATATATATATTCATAATGTTTTACATCAAACTGCGTATCTTCCATTTAACCCTTATCGCGCTATTATACTGGACAGGGGCTTGTCCCTCATGCCGAATAGATTCTTTGCAACAAATAACGTTGCATTACTATGGCGCTGTCAGTGGGGTGTAACTTAATCCTGCCATAAAGGCAAAATTATAATCAAAATATTTGAAATAAAATATACTACCTGAAACTACTGTTCTTGTTCTTTTTAATTATGTTTCTTTTGTAGATATCTATAATAGTTTATATTAATTTTTATCAGTGTAAACCTCAAGTTTTGTAGAGAATATGCTGGTTTTGATTTATCATTTATGAAAAATCAGGTTTTCAAACTGCATTAACCCAACTTTAGCCTTAGATTTCGCAAGTTTTTCATGAGTATTTCTTTTCAAAAATGTTATATTCAGAATCCTTATTAAAAACTGATGCATAATAGAAAAAATAGTAATTGTTTCTTCGTTTTATTTTGTCATTTAGCGATCCTAAAGCAAAGGGAATGCAAGTAAATATTGGCTAGAAACGAATTCTGACAGCGCATCAAAAAGAATTCTAAAAGATCAACTTCCTCAATGTTAGAGCGCTATAAACCAATGAAAATAGAAAATATCAAACGTAAAACATTCATATCTATTATAATTTAAACCTCCTCAATCGATACATATAATTTTTATTTAGAAACGATCATGTTTTGCACCACAAATCAACGATTGAACACAAAAAGCAACCTTGATTTGTGGCCGCCATTTTGTGACTCCCTATTTCGCTAACTCACAGGCACAACAACTCAGAGTTAAGATTCCCATAGCAATAAAAATCTACAATAGAAATTAAAATAAAAACATGTATCGATTGCCTACCTTGTTATCCTCCTTATGGTGTCTTTATTTTGTGTTGTACCATCAGTTATAGCCTTTTTCGAAGGCTTCAAACTTGATGGTCAACACACATTGTCAAGCTCTGACCTCTGTTTACGCCTAATTCGATTTAGAAGTTCGTTTGCAGTTTGAGTGTACCTATTTCCTATCAAGTCTCTCTCATAAAAACGGCTTAGAAATTTATTTCCAAAACAACATATTTCGATAGAGCTGTTTCCCAGCTGTAGGAAAATGTTTGGTTCATTACAATCAGACCATGAGAAGTATTTAATTTGATTGTGTAAAGTGCGGTGAGGAGACCGCAAAATCGGCAGAAAAGACCGATTTTCAAAATGGCCGCTCATAAACAAGTGCGAAGTGTCTTGCTTCGCACTTGTCTTAAAACGATCTTTTCTCATACTTAACTTATTTTTTTCATAAAACAAACAAGATATTTCTATTCCCTGACATCCATTTAATCTAAAAATCAACTTTATTGAATTTAGGATGTCAGGGATTAACGAATTCGGATCGAAAAACAAAACCGGAAGTACTCGATTGAGTAGCGGCGGCGAGTTGCGAAACGCTGTCAACATCGCAAGATATCGTTTTCAGTGAGTATCACTGTTGAATAATTACTTTTATTAATGTTTTTCTTTGTCAATCTGACAAAGAAAGACATGTGAGAATAGGTGAGATAGTTATTTCACCTATTCTCAAGTTATTTCGCCAAACATGTTGGATAACTTCTTGATCAATAGAATTTACCCAACATGGCGGCGGCGTTCGATCGGCAGTCATGCAGACCGTGCAGGTGCGAGAATTCTCGCAGTTGGAAACATGTTGCATGGTCCTGAGTGCGAGTATACTCGCACTCGGCACAAAGAGGGTTAAAATTAATATATATAGCCTTAATTTGTTTGATTTGATTTGTTTTGTAGTTTCATCAACTGCCACTAGGGGTCTGATAAGCTGTCAGCAGATTTACGACCTCCTTACGGACCCCTCTACCTCCCTCGTCTTGATGGACGTTCGGCCGACCGAGGATTTCCAGGCTTCACATATCAATCACAAAAGCGTCATTAACCTGCCACCCGAGATCCTCCCTCCTGGGTAAGACCCGCTGTAATAGTAAATCCCCCCCCCCTGAAAATTATCCCCTCTCCCCTATGAAAATCTCACCCTGAAAATCTATATGTATATATATATATATATATATATATATATATATATATATATATATATATATATATATATATATATATATATATATATATATATATAATATATATATATATATATATATATATATATATATATATATATATATATATATATATATATATATATATATATGTATATATATATATATGTATATATATATATATATATATATATATATATATATATATATATATATATATATATATATATATATATATATATATATGTATATATACCTTCACTAAATATCAAATGTATATTAATGTATATATTTCATACTTATTTGAGATTTTCATCCTCACTGCAAGAATTCTTAAATATTAGATTTGTATATTTCATGCATACAAATTTCCATACCCATTTCAAGGACTCTTGAAATGTCAAGTCAATTAACAAAGAAGAAACTAACGTAGGATCTTTTGCCGTATATTTTATTTGTTTGTTTGTTGTTGCCAGGACGACAGTGATCAGCATTGAGAAGAGGCTGACAGATGATTCGCTGCCGTTATGGAAAAAGCGTGCGGAGGTGGATTACATCATTCTGATGGACTGGCAGAGCAGCGGCATCGACCTTGAACTTCACGCGCCGCTCTTCACGCTTAAACAAGCACTTTTCAAGGTCATTATCGCTCCTTTCTCTCATTATGCCTAATGTTGGGAATTGGTACTAATCTTAACCCATTTACACTTAGAGCGGCCAAAACAGACCTGACAATTTTGATAATACTTTTCTAACCAAAGCATTTTGTGGAAAATATTTGATTGAGAAATGTTAATCAGAAGCCAAGCAACAACTCTACTTCAAATATATTGTGAATTTTTGCTTTATTCCAAAGTTATTTTCAAAAGTATGAGAGTAGCAGACGATACTATCTTATGGAACTCTGAGTGTGAATGGGTTAAGGACTGATCATCATTCCACCAGAGTGATCGATGATCAGTTTTTATTTGGAGATGTTTTTCGTGTACATCGATGCTTCCCCATGTTCATCACAGTGATCACACATCATGTATTGTGCATTTTTCATGAAATTTCAGGATAGTACCTGCAGAAACAAGGCAGAAATAATTATGGAAACACGGAAAGTATATCCTTTAATTAAACAAAGATAGGAAAAACAGAAAGTACGCCTTTTAATCATATGCAAATAATCGTAAAAAAATGGTCTTCAAAAATTGGTCCTGATCATCAAAATTGGAAGTAGAAATAGCGAGGTCTCTGATAAATCGATTAATCGGAACAACACTATTTTTGCCTGGAGTTTATCTGGATCTATGGCAATTTTGAAAATGATTAAGAAATGAAGCAGGAATGCACAATATATATGATGGATACAGGAGTTAGCTTGTTGATAAACATCTCTCTTTCCATTATGGAAATATGCACTTAACCCTTGTGTTGCTAGTGGCTAATTCTGTCTATTACAAAATGATGCAGCGAGAGCTATCCAATGAACACCAACATGACACTTGGTTTAGATGGTTTTCAAAAAATCTATGCATCCTTGTGCTTTGGACGAAAGTGGCCTCAGTATTGGAAGGGTTACAAACGTTTGTCCAAGTCTTGCAGGTATTGCAGTTTAATTTCAAGCCTTGCAGTTTAATTTCTGCATACTGATGTTGAAAATCTATATATCTAAGCTCTACAGGTATTTGACTAAGCTCCACAAGCATTTTTTCAGGTTTTACAATCATTTTCGAACTTAAGCTCTACTAGCATTTGCTCTACAAGCTTTTTCACAGTTTGCTTTTTAACTGTAAGAAATTATATTGATGGGAGTAGGCAATATTCAGAAATGCAAGATCTCACCATTTGAGGCTGATAACGTCTGTCTTATTAACCCATCCAATGCTGAGGCTACTTACGTCCAAAGCACAAGAACGCAAATATTTTTGAAAAATATCTAAACCCTGCCATATTGGTATTATTAGGAAAGCTCTTGCTGAGTACTGTCAGATGAGTGCCCATGTGCCAGGGTTCCAGTCATTTTTTAGGTTTTTTGCATCATTTTGTATTGGCCAAATTAGCCACCAGCAGCATAAGGGTTAATGGTCTATCCTCTTGTTTGATCTCACCATGATGATGGCAATGTCTTTCTTGTTAATTGTATTATTTTCTCATTTTTAGTGGGATATGAAGACGATCATAAAGAGCGAACCTTACATCCTCCAGGGCGGGTACGACAGCTGGCTTCTCTTCTACCCCACCCTCACAACAAACGCCCGGGTGCAGCGCCCTTCTGCCATCGTGCCCATTTCACCCATTCCCTCATGTAAGTACCCAAAAGTCTTTGGGGGGGTTCGGAATGATTAAGATACATGGAATCTGCTTTGCCAGAATCTTGATGAATTAATTCTGCACCCCTGTGCCAACTGTACCCATGTACCCAATCACCCCAGGGTTAGACTTTTCTGTTTTTGACCACTAATTTACATCAAAAGACCTTTTCGGGCCCCTAGCTTAAAATCTTAGTGCCAGACCGTTCACCCTCTTTAGTACCCAAGAGGGTTTTTTGGCGTTAGAAATGATTAAGATAGCTGTGATCTGTTTTAGCAGAACCCTGATGAATGTATGGGCATAGCACCCCTGTGCCAATTGTACCCATGTACCCAGTCACCCTCTTAAGTACCCAAGAGGGCTTTTTGGTTCGGTAAAGTGAACACAGCTGTGATCTGCTCTAACAGAACCCTGATGACTTGATGGGTTCAGCACCCCTGTGCCTCTGTAACCCATGTACCCATTTACTCTCAAGTACCCAAGAGGGTTATAGGGTTCAGAGGGGTTTGATCACCCAATGTCATATCTAGCACTCTTGACTCTGAGGTTCATTTGTAAATTTTTCGTTTTCCTTTGAATGGCCTACTCTTTTGAGTTTTTTCTCCTGCTTAGCAGTTACTCAAGGCAAAGTGCTACTTTGGGTATGCACCGGCAATGCTTAGGATTTCCTAAGCGGGCGCTTAGCGTTGCTGCTGTGAGTAGTTCCTAAGCGCCCGCTTAGTAACTACTCCTGTGAGTAGTTCCTAAGCGCCCGCTTAGCGTTGCTTTCAGTATGCAGCACTGTGAGGAGTTCCTAAGCAGCCGCTGATAACAATAGAATGCTTAGCGGAGGTTGAGTAGGGTTTGGGGTAAGCTAAAGTTGCACTTTCGGGAAAAAAAGTCTTCAAAACAAAAAGTAAAAGCACTAAAAACAAATGAAACACTCCTAGGTGATCATTTTGAGGATAAAGCTGAAGGGTGGCCTACAAAAACCAATGCTAGAAGTCACAGTTTACAAGAAATATCTTCTTCTATTCTCAATGCAAATTACAGCTAAATTCTAGCTGCAGCAGATATGGATGAAGCAATGATTACTATGCAGCAGTTCTGTAATGGCTTACAACAAGCAATTCTAAACTTATGTGAGATGAAATAAGATGATATAATAAATTTGAAATAGAAATAGAATTTTCAACGTGCCTGATTATAAGTCCATTTATTGTGAACATATCTTTTGGTCTATTTCTGTTTAAACTTTCACCTTGAAAAATGATATTTAGAGCTGAAACACATATGTTCATCTAACTGAAGAAAAAGCATGAAATTGAGGAATAAGCATCAAATGTTTCATTAAGATGTTTCTAATTGGGCAAGACATAACTAAAATTATCCAGCCATTTATGTTGCTGAAGACAATAATTGCTTTTAAGGTTGTACAGAACTTTTAGAAATTTCAGTTTAATGTTCCTGAAACTTTGCAAGAGTAAAGAACAAAGCTCATTGATCTTCAAAATAACTTTTATTCATGGGCAAATTGACCTTGAGCTTTTTGAAAAAATATTGCAATTTAATTTATGAAAATCTCATTCTCCAAAACTGGTTTCTTTCTTTGCTAAATTTATCCCCGCAGACATACTGTCACTGCTTGGAAATACTGTTCTGCCATGGTATATATAGGAAGTATGGGGCCAAGATCAAGGAATTCAAAAAACAAGTTTTTAATCCAAAACTGGGATGAGAAATGAATTTTGGTTAACAAAAAATGACCTTCCCCCATGGATAAATGGATCTTAGTAAACCTAAAGTAGTAAATAAATGCACAGTTTGTTTGTCGTACGTAGCAAAGAGCATTTACCTGTTTATGTTGGTAGCTCCAAAAAAACGGCCTACTATTTCAGTGACAACTTTTAAACCCGAGCATTTTAGGCAAATATTTGGAGATATAATAAGCATAACACAGCCAACAACCCTACTTTAAATAATTAGAGAATAAATACTGCATTCTAAAATTATCTTCAAAAGTAAGATGGATCCAGATTAATCATGAATGCATTATCAATGTTATTAACGTTTAGATAGAAATCATGAAGAAAATTAACCAAAAATATTGTTAAATAAAATGCTCCTTTTCTTATGCATGTAGACATTGCATATAATTATACTGAAATAATTAGTTTCTTTTGAAATACTCCAAGTTAAGTTAAGCTATATCAGTTTGTTTTATCCCCTTCCAAATCTTCAAAGGTGGTTAATGAGTGAAGAGATGTGTGTGGTAGGTGTTTGGTTTGTGCACTGACCAGTGACCAGTGCAGCAGCACACCTGGGCTGACCCAGTTACCATGATTTGGTGGGAGAGTAGTTGCTTAGCAGAGTTGGGCTTGAGTAACTCCTCTGCATACCAAGCCATTTTTTGCTAAGCAGCCGCCTTGGTCACACTTTGCTTAGCGGGCGCCTTAGCCACATTTTGCTAAGCATTAGGTTCATGCTAAGCGCCCGCTTAGCAAAGTGTGAGCCGCGCATACAGGCCTTAGATTTTGATGATCTTGACCTTGAACGTATTTGTTCATTTGCTGATTATGGTAAATAAATCTTGGGTTTCACTTAAATTTCTTTGTTTCCTTTCTAGTGGATTTCGACTACCCTGATTTTGAGACGGCCTTTATCGACACACCTCCTCCTCAGCCAACCAATCAGAAACCAGAGCAGCCACCAGTGACGGAGGAAACAGAGCCGGCATCTGCACTCTTCTCGACCAATCAAATTAGAGATAAATCATCAGCCAAAAATTCCATGCCATCCGTTGATAGGTCGCTGAAGCCGAAGGTGCCGAATCAAACTGATTCCGTGAACAGCCTTGAGAAAATACGAAACGAATTCATGAGGGAAGAGAAAAAGGAACCAAAGCAGGAGAACAGGGAACCGGTCGCCATCAGAAAATCACCCCCCGTCGAAATCACCCAGAACGACGAAAAACCTGTCGAAAACAAAAATAAAAGCAAAAACATCCCGGTGGTCGATCGCGCGATCAAACCTGTCCTCCCGGAATCGAAAACTATAGAGAATGGCAGGAATTTATCATCGGAAAGGGAACGATCACCATCGCCAGATGATTCGGTGGTGTCACAATTATCGCAGCTCCAGGATTTGTTGAAGGGGAAAGAGGAGGAGCTAAGGAGATATCAGCGTGAGCGCGATGGCGTCATCGCCGAACATCGGGCGCGCTCGGCCCGTCTGAAAGACGACGAGGCCAAACTCGAGCAGCTTCGCATCATGCGAGCAAAGGAGGAAAAGGACGTCGCGGACCTCATGCGGCAAAAGCGGAGGATACAGGACGATCTCAGCAAACAGCAGAGCCAGGAAGAGAAGGACAACAGAGATATGCGCGCCGAGGAAAAACGCAGGTAAGACGATAAGATGAATTACCGTTTTCGTCCAAATAAGTGCACACACCCCTGTTAACTGCACCCCCCTTTTTTCTAAAAAAATAAATATATTTTTTTTAATTTCTTTGTTTATTTTCTAAAATATGTTGGAAGGGGCAAGCCGGCTGACATTATTTCTGGCCTTCGGGTCCTTCCCAACCCCCTCAATTTTGACTTATGGGGGGTAATAACCAAATATTTTTCTAACATACTAAATCTGTCCTTTTTTGACCCAATAAGCTTTTAAATTTAGTTGGTGTAAGGATTTGAAATAGTTTAGTGACAGGCAGATATATTGGAATTGCTGTTTTGGACAGGCATTTTTAAAATCCTGGCTAAGACCTATGACAAATCCTCATAACGCCCTGGGGAGCAGTCAATAAGGCTTTGATAACAGCCTGATGTCTCTGCTGACAATCGTCTTGGTACTAAGTTCTCTTTTTCGGCATGTTTTTCAGAGAAGATGAAATCCGGCGTATTAAGCAAGAGGAGGAAGCAAAGGCGACGCTCAAACGAGAAGCCGCAGAAAAATTACGACAACGAGAAATAGATGTTTTGAAGGCGGAGCAAGCAGAGAAAAGGGTAAAGTTCAAGTTCATTAAATACTGCATGTATCAGGGTTTTAACCAGGATTTAGAAACTGGGTGCCCAGAATTGCTAGTTGTTAGATGTTTGGGCACCTTTTTTCAAGGGGGATCACAATAAATTCTCAAGGGGAATCACAATATATTCTCGTTACTTTTGCAAATATCTTTTTAATTATTGAAATAAGGAAGAATATCCTTATGCAATGTCATGGGATTTATATAGGAGTGAAAAAAATTATATTAGATGGAAAATGACCTTTCAAGAACTTACCCCCCAAAAAGGTTGGGTGTCCTGAGGGTAGTGTTGGGACGATCATCGATTATAATCGATAATCAATCGTTTACCTCTCTGATTCTGATTAATTGATTATGAAACTGGCAATCGATAATAATCGGAAAAGGTGACACCTAGTGGCAAAATATAGAACTAAATGACAGACAAGTTGTCAGCTTTCTTGCTATGAAATTAAGCTCCAAAAACACTTCAAACGAAGTTAAGGTAGGTGCTAATAGCAAGTAATTGTCATACACTATCACTTATCATTAGGCTCTAGACCTCTAGTACCCAATTACTGCAAAAGTGCGATGAACTGATTATGATCGATAATCGATCGGTTGGCTGTAACTGATTATCGATCATGAAATTGCAACCGATTCCCAACCCTACCTGAGGGGTGTATTTTGAGGATTTGGGTGTCTAAATGATGCCCAGACACTGCTGGCTAAGACTATGGAATGTATCATTTTTAGAGACTGCTACCTATGGAATCTTTGCATTATAGCAATTTCCCTAATGATAAAAATTAGGGGTGGCACAAAAACAGAAGTTGGTGAATATGAATGTAGTATACTCAGCCAGCATGCCATATTGGCATCATTTGGACAACCAAACCCTCAAAAATCACCGCTCAGGACACCCAAATATTTTTCTAAGCAATTTCTTAAAATGTCATCTTCAAACGTATAATTGAATATTTTTCACTCCAACATTAATCCCATGACATTGTATGAGGATGTTATGACTTCATTAAGTGAATACATGTTTATGGTATTAATCTGAGTTAAAAATAGGATGCCCAAACAGTTCACAAATGCCAATTTTGGGCACCAATTTCCTAAATGCTGGCTAAGACCCTGATGAACATATTTATGTAAACAAGGCCTTGCAGAAGGATACAAAGTATACAAAGCAGGAGATGCAGAATTAGATAAATCAACTAATGTTATCATTCAAGTAGCCGAAGTCTTTATTTACAAAAATAGACAGTCTGCTAGGAGACAGAATAGCATTGCTTTAAAAAACAATATCAAAAGATGCATTGAAACTATTAAAGATGTACAAGCCACCTATAATAGTCAGATCCCAGGTTGGGCTGCTGGGAAAATGATCTTCATACGACTTAATTATTGTATTCAAAGCAGTTGCCTCCATATCTACACATGTATGTGTGTGTATAAGTGCATATCATAAAATGAGATTCGCTTTTATGTCT
>OZ012701.1:24324674-24341000 GCA_963942565.1 Maea johnstoni | reverse complement strand
GTTTATATATAGCGTACATAGCGTGTGGTTCCGGTTCGCTATATATAACAACAGAGCCGCGATGTGTCTTAAGTTAGGCGCACACAGAGGCCGAAGTGAATATGTTTTTACGCGAAGTTGGAAAATTTCACTTCGCAGAAAAAAAAAACTTTGAGCCATTGAACCATACCTAACGTCAATCTTACACGTACACAACACAAAGTGAAGACGCAGATGTACGAACGAAACAGGTAGATAAAGCGAAGTCTATGAGAAGTGTACATGACCTGTGCTTAAGCTAACAAGAATGCAAAATCACCAACCACGACTAAACAAGAAAATGTGATGGTAATGTTAAGTCTTCGCGCTACTTCGTGTTCTCTTCACGGTCACTTCCAGGGCGTCCCCGAAGTGACCAGGTGTTATGCGGAAGTGGCCACGAACTGATTCCGGTTGATCGAGAAGCCAAGAAGAAGCTTCGCGATGTTAACAAGTACTGGATTTTGGCCACTTCGCGTAAAAACATATTCATTTCAGCCTCTGTGTGCGCCTAGCTTTAGAGGGAACTCTGCTGCGGAAATAGAGTCTTTGTATGTGTGCATTTAATAGAGGTATGCATGATTGCACCATGTCTTTACCAAAAACATCCATCTAACCGCACATACACTAAGGCGTTTGGTAGGAGTAATGATTTATTTAGTCAGGAACTTTTCATCACAGCTGTACGTGTGCCCACCTTCTATATCAGAGCGACATTCGAGGGTGTAGCCGCTGTAATGTACTTTGTTCACTAAATCCACTTGATCTGCTGCTCGACAAGCTCATCACCATTGAAAAGGGTCCATTTATTGAAGACCGCTCAAGTTATTTGCTCTCTGATCTTCAAAGAATACGTTTGAATCAGCCAAGCAGCAGTTCGGGTAAAGTTTAAAGTTACCACTAGGTTTAAATCATATCAACATATATGATCCTGTCAATTCTTGGCATGATGGTTCTGTTACTTCATAATGTTACGTTATTCAGGTGAAATAAAAGAAGCTTAATATTTATGCATTATAATTTTTCAACCTCCTTGGAGTAAAAGCGGGATTTACTCGTTGGTAGTGTAAACTAGATAATAATGCTACTGGAAATAAACAAGCAATGACTAAAACAGTACTACTCTAAACAACGGTGTCATTTTGTAACAGCCAATTTAGCCACCAGCAGCATAAGGGTTAACTAAAAAGATCTTTTTAATCATCTAAAAACACTGTCATGTTGTACTTGTTGAGTTCTATAAAATGAGTACCCATGTGCCAGGGTTTCAGTCACAGTTTTTTGCATCATTTTGTAACAGCCAAATTAGCCGCCAGCACCATAAGGGTTAACGAAAAAAATGTTTTAACCGTCTATAAACACTGTCATGATGTACTTGTTAAGTACTCTCAAATGAGGGTTTCATTCATATTTCATTTTTTTGCATCATTTTGTTACAGCCAAATTAGCCACCAGCGGCATAAGGGTTAACGAAAAGATTTTTGAAAACCATCTAAACACTTTTTTTAATTCTCTCAAATGAGTACCCATGTGACAGGGTTTCAGTCACATTTCAGTTTTTTGCATCATTTTGTAACAGCAAAATAAGCCACCAGCGGCATACGGGTTAACGAAAAGATAAAAACCATCTAAACATTGACTTTAATGTTGGTAGGCCTTGGATAGCACCTTTTTGAGTACTCTCAAATGAGTACCCATGTGACAGGGTTTCAGTCATATTTCAGTTTTTTTGCATCATTTTGTAACAGCCAAATTAGCCACCAGAAGCATAAGGGTTAACATATAAACATGTGCAGAGCATGACTTTTGGGATATTGGTGTTTACTACTGTAGAATAGGAAATTAATAGTAAATTAATCCTAGGTGCTGTGCAGATTAAACGTACTTGTGATTTTGGATTTTTCCAAGTTTTTTTTGTTCCGAAAAGTCAATATTGAAGGTTAATATATATATATATATATATATATATATATATATATATATATATATATATATATATATATATATATATATATATATATATATATATATATATATACATATATATATATACATATATATATACATATATATATATATACATATATATATATACATATATATATATACATATATATATATATATATATATATATATATATATATATATGAACCACTCAGAAGAAGAAGGTGAGAGTATGATCGCAAATCTAAAATTCATTTCACACAATAGATGGCAGGTCAAGCGTTTCTACCCTATTAAATGGGGACTCCTAACATGGACTCTTCCAACCGTTTCTATGTCACGTATCCAATACATTTCGTAGGGCAATAGTTAAGTTGACATCTGTAGTCTTGTTGATTGGGCAGGAGAGGTTCCAACAGACGTTTCAAATGAATCTGCATAGGAACCTTCAATAATTCACATACATAAAAAAAAATGTAGATGTATTAGTAAGCGTTGATTATCAACCCACATCGTTGGAGAATAGTTTGCTTTTATCATTGAGACTACACTGAGATATCAGTGGTCCAGTGGTTAGAGAGTTAGCTTCCCAAACAGCCAGCACAGGTTCGATTCCCTGAGGCTGCTGCTTTTTTATTTCCAATTTAGGGCTTCATTGGTAACATATTTTTAGTTGAATGCTTTTATTTGCTTCATATATTTATTGATGTGATATTAATTATCTTTATTGATATTCTAGCATAGTAATCTCAGAGCTCTAGTTAGGTTTGATTTGTTTGTCTTCGCAAGCAGAACACAGGGGTAGCCAGGTACTGCGAGTGTGAATTGAAGAGCATTACCTCTTTCAATGGGGCCCTATCTGGATACACCTCAACATTTAGAATGGTAAGCCCCGAGGGATATGACATACTGTCACAATGAACTGTGGTGCAAGTTTTCGTAATCTAGGGCTGTCAGGGCTTGACAGGAACCTGTTATGTGTAGGCTGAACTTGGATATGGGCAATCATTTCATCAAGCAGGGCTTGTCGAGCCCTGTCTGGTTGTGTGCTGGCTGCGAGTTTTACAGCTTGCAGCAGACCGTAGCTACATTATAGTTAGGTGCAAAATCCAGAAAGTGGCTTATTTACGCCTGTTGAGGCATTCTTTGTCAAAAGTCACTAACCAGTGTTTCTAGCCTAATTTTAGATTGCTGGCTCTTGAAATGACAGACACCAAGCTAAATATTTAGTTTTAGCCTCCTAATCAGAATTTTTGTGTGAGTTTGCCAATTTTTTGTATGTTAATTTGCATCATGTGTCGGTTTTCCATGTCAGTGTCCGATCATAGCATATGTGGTATCAAATTAAATCTCTTGCCTGAGGAATTTCATTCATAGGTAGTTATGCTAGTTTCAGTGGTTGCCATGGCAATGGGGGCTAAGAAATAATCAAAAACATAGAAAAATGGTCATTTTCTTATTTTGTATGATATACCCCCAAACAACACATCTAGGGGCATCATTATGTTTACAAAAAACTTCCATGTCCTGGATATTCTGGTTTAGGGTGAGGGGTATGGAATTGGTGGGTTTTCGGAATTGGTGGTAGATGGCAAAATTATATCTGAGCTAAGGCCACTTTTCTTCTATTTTAGGAAGATTTTTTCCAAAAAATATATGGGAGAGGATGCTAAAAAAAGTTAACAGAATAATTAAAAAGCCTGTTAGACAAACTTAGCGATATCTTTTCTATTGTCAGAAACCCTCGTGTACATTCTGTAGGGTATGAATGTATAGGGTATGAATACAGGTATCATTTCATATGTTAGGCGATGTTTCAACAGACTTTTCAAATGAATCTGCATTGGAACCTTAAAAAAAATATATTTATCAAGGAAATGTTGATTTACTCTAAGGTATTGATTGCCAACAGAAACGATACCTCAAATTGCTGTTTATGACTGTGAATCCAATGGTCTAGTGGTTAGAGAGTTCGCTCCTCAATCACTCATCACAGGTTCGATTCCCTGAGGCTGCTATTATTTTTTTAATTTAGCGCTTCATGCTTCATTGGTATCATATCTCTGGTTGAATGCTTTTATTTGCTTCATATATTTATTGATGTGATATTAATCATCTTTATTTATATTCGAACATACTAATGTCAGTGCTCTAGTTAGATTTGATTTGTTTGTCTTCGCAAGCAGAACACAGGGGTTTTATACTTGGGTACCCAGGTGCTGCGAGTGTGGATGCAAGATCATTACCTCTTACAAGTGGGCCCTATCTGGATACACCTCACCAGTTAGAATGCATAGCCCCGAGGGATATGACATACTGTCACAACGAACTGTGGTGCAGGTTTTCACAATCTAGGGCTGTCAGGGCTTGACAGGAACCTGTTATATGTAATCATTTCATCAAGCAGGGCTTGTCGAGCCCTGTCTGGTTGTGTGCTGGCTGCGAGTTTTACAGCTTGCAGCAGACCGTAGCTACATTATAGTTAGGTGCAAATCCAGAAAGTGGCTTATTTAAGGCTGTTGAGGCATTTTTTGTTAAAAGTTGCTAAGCAGTGTTTCTAGTCTAATTTTAGGGTGCTGGCTCTGGAAATGACAGACACTCAGCAAAATCTTTAGTTTTATCCTCCTAATCAGCATTTTTTGTGTGAGTTTTTGTGCCACTTTTTTGTATGTTAATTTGCATCATGTGTCGGTTTTCCATGTCAGTGTCCGATCATAGCATATGTGGTTTCAAATTAAATCTCTTGCCTGAGGAATTTCATTCATAGGTAGTTTTGCTAGTTTCAGTGGTTGCCATGGCAACGGAGGCTAAGAAATAATGAAAAACAGAGAAAAATGGTCATTTTCTTATTTTGTATGATTTACCCTTAAACGACACATCTAGGGGCATCATTATGTTTACAAAAAACTTCCATGTCCTGGATATTTTGATTTAGGGTGAGGGGTATGGAATTAATGGGTTTTCAGAATTTGTGGTAGGTTGCAAAATTTCATCTGAGCTAGGGCCACTTTTTTTCTATTTTAGGAAAAATCTATGCAAGAGGAAGCTAAAAAAAATTAAAAGAATAATTGAAAAGCCTGTTATACAAGCTTAGCGATATCTTTTCTGTTGTCAGAAACCCTATGGTACATTCTGTAGGGTATGAATGTGTAGGGTATGAATACAGGTATCATTTCATATGATTGGATGACTTGCACCAGAAATCTAAGTCTACCATGAATTATAGCATTTGAACACCTCCAGACTCGGTCAAGAAAGTATGATTTTGAATGCAAGGGTCCGACTTATAGGTCTATTTTAAATGGGAGGCTTTGTTTTAAAGGCCTATTCTGATTAAAAAACGGGGGGGGGGGGGGGGAAACTCTCCACCGCAGTATCTCAGCGGTCACCACATCTACATCAACTATGGGCTCTGCAACTCCATTTCCGTTCACCTCAAAGAGCATGGGTACCGCAAAGTACCCGGGTACCGCAAATAGTGTGGGTACCGCAAAGAAGGCGGCCACCGCAAAGAGCGTGTATGCCTCTAAGAGTGCTGGCGCCTGAAAGAGTGCTGGTGCCTGAAAGAGCACTGGCGCCTGAAAGAGCACTGGCACCTCCAAGAAGTAGTAGTATGTTTATTTGCTGTAACTACAGTTACAAAATCAGAGCGCAAGTTCCGCAAATAGTGTGGGTACTGCAAAGAGCGCAGACACCGCAAAGAGCGTGGGCACCACAAAGAGCACGAGCACCACAAAGCGTGCAGGCCCCGCAAAGAGTGTGGGTACCGCAGGGAGCATGGGTACCTCAAAGAGTGCGGGTACCACAAAGAACGTACTCACCACAAAGAGCGCAGGCAGCGCAAAGAGTGCGGGCCTGGCAAAGAGCGTGGGTACCGCAAAGAACGCAGGCACTGCAAAGAATGCGGGCAACGCAAAGAGCACGGCTACCTCAAAGAGCGCACTTGCAAAGAGCACAGGAACTGCAAAGAGCACGGGTGCCACAAAGAGGGTATGTGCCTCAAAGAGGGCGGGCACAGCAAGTAGAACATGTGCATTAAAGAAGGCGGTTACCGCAAAATGCGCGGTAACCTCAAAGAGCGCAGGTACCTTTAAGAGCATAGGTGCCGCAGGGCATGTGGGTACAACAAAGAGCGCAGGTTCCTCAAAGAGCACCTGCACCACAGGGCGTGCAGGTTTTGCAAAAAGCATGGGTACTGCAAAGAGCGTCGGTGCCACAAAGAGTGCCCGTTCCGCGAAGAGCGTGGTTACCACACAGGTTGCAGTTAATCTGCAGGGTGGGGGGGGGGGGGGGGGGGAGCCAGATAGTGGTACCCCTGCAATTCCGGAGGGCACAGGATGAGCATATCCCCTGTGGCCAACGGGAGAATATGGATTGGCTGCACCAGCTTGTTGACTCCCTCAGTGGTCAGTCTAGTAGCCTGCCATCAGTATGGTAGGGGGAGGAGCTCAGCCAATGGAGACGACATACGGATTGGCACAGTCTCTAAAGGGAATTTAGAGACTAGACTGCTCCCCCTCTCCTTCCCCTTCACCATCCCCCTCCCTACTCCTGGTTAGAGAGCTGAGTCCCGCTAGGTGTAGAGCTGCACTCACCACTCACAAACTCGAGTGGCATGAGCACTGGGGCAAGCTCGCCGAGCTCAAGCTGAAGTGGTCAACTTGTGAGCTTGTCTATGTTGGAAACATAAACGGAACACAGAGCACCTAACACACCTTCTTATAGGCTGAGGGTATACTTTGATATGGGTACTTTATACTATAGTCCCTGTTCACCTAAATACTGTTTGGCTTCCCTACCTGTGAAACTGCACTTAATTGCACCACAACCAGCCATCCCAGCTGGGAGCCACATTTCCTTACTATACTCCCTCTGACAGCCAGATGATGATGTCACTCAGTTACTTCCTTTGTGCAGTGTACACATGACACTAGGACATAAGTGTTTAAAAATGGTGATTTGTGCTGCTTATGTATACTATAACAGAAATAACAAGTAGGGCTGCATACCGCTAAGGGTGAAGCGGTACGGTACCATAACCGGTATCGTCGAAACGATACGGTATTTTATCGGTACTGCTATCGGTATCTTGAACTACGCTAAGAACACACTTAGCTTAGTTCCTGACATAAATCTAAAACGTATTTGTTGTCTGTCAGGTATTTTCATCACATCGTTTGAAAACTAAACGCTGTACATCACTACAGCAGCGCCACTACGTGGTAACAAAAAGTATCACACACCAACGACAGCGGCGACGGCACAAGGTTCGCCGCTATATCGTACCTTCCATGTTAGCAAGTTCAGCAACCGTAAGTATTCTGTAGTAGTGGATGTTTGACATGGGTTTGTGTTTTTCAAAATACAGATAAGCATACCTATAAATATTGAAACGAGTATTCACCGGTATTTTGCGAGACGGTATTCGGTACAGTGTTGGTACCGGGTACCAGTGTACAGCCCTTATGACAAGGGAAAAGGAAGGGTTTTTCCCTTTTATCCATTCCTAGCCCAATGTTTAAACCAGAAAAGAATGATTTAGCAGCATGATTTTGAGGAATCCTGTTTTGGTCCTGCTGCAAATTGATACCCTTATAGCATCAGCATCTGGCTTCAATATGGCCACCCCCAGAGACGCACTTTCCATTGCCAAACGGGAGTTTAAAGAGCAATAATTTTTTGCATGGCAGTGGGTAGTTGTGGGGTCCTGGATTTGATTAGAGGAGACCCTAAGACACTATTTGGGTCCGTGTTTTAATAATAATAATAATAATAATAATAATAATAATAATAATAATAATAATAATAATAATAATAATTGGAATTTATATAGCGCCATTTCCATTCATAAAATGTTCAAAAGCGCTGCACATTGTCAGTTTGAGTCATAGTCAACAACACCACAATGGGCGAGCCTGAGAAGGTGTGTTTTGAGACACTTCTTGAAAGTCTTACACGATATAGAATCCTTCAGGTGTTGTGGATGCGCATTCCATAATCTCGATGCACTAATGGAGAAAGCGCGATCTCCAAATTGAGTCTAGTCCAAGGCTCATCCAGAAGGCCCCTTGCTTTTGATCGTAGAGGGCGTCTGGGTTTATAAGGCACGAGCAGTAGGACCTTAAATTGGATGCGGAATTTGATTGGTAGCCAGTGAAGCTTGATGCAAACAGGTGTGATATGTTCATACTTTCTGGTTCTCGATACTATCCTTGCAGCACTGTTTTGTAGTCGCTGCAGCTTTGCAATCAAATCCTGTTGTATTCCAATTATGAGAGCATTGCAGTAATCCAAGCGAGACATCACCAGTGACTGCATCACTGTTTTTGTGGCATCTTCTGTTAACACACGTCTCGCTTTTCCAATATTTCTCAGGTGAAAGCTAGATTTTTTCACAACATTTTTGACATGGGGTGCCTAGACCAATTGAGAGTCAAACATAGTTCCCAGATTCCGCGCAGGCTCAGATGCAACGGACACATCAGTCCCCGCTACAGAGAGTGACTTAATGTTCAGTTCCGCTAGGTGTTTCTTAGAGCCGAATAGAATGATTTCAGTCTTGTCATTGTTGAGTTTCAGCTTGTTCTGAGACATCCAGACACTAATGTCACACAAACATTTCTCAAGATTTAGGATTTCACGTTTGACATTTGCATTATCACTTGTCTTTTTAAATGATAAGCAGAGCTGGGTGTCATCAGCATAGCCATGATTGTTCAGACCGTAGGATCGGATTAGATGTGCCAGAGGTATGATGTATATTAGGAACAATAGTGCGCCCAACACAGATGCCTGTGGTACAGACCACAGGATTTTCCTGATTTTCAGAGAAGTCATCATTGAAGAACTGACTCCATCCCAGATAAAAGGATGGAGTGATTGATTGTATCGAAAGCAGCGCTAAGATGGAGTAACACAAGGATGGCGGCCCCACCCTGATCGCGAGTGCGAAGGATGTTGTTCTGTACCCGCACAAGTGCAGTCTCAGTGCTATGACATGCTCTGTATGCCGACTGCATGGGTTCATGTAGCTGATTAATAGTCATGTAATTGGAAAGCCTTGCTACAACTACCGTATTACCCCGCATACAACACACACTTTTATACACCACAACACCTATGTCAAGGAGGGGGTGCGTGTTATCAACGGGTACATAAACAGAACTTTTTGACACTGATGCTACGGTGCGGGGCGTGCGTGGTAGCGAACATCTATCTTTAGTGGGTTTCTATTGTCTATTGTCCTGTCACCATGACGATGTTATGATGATTGCTATTATGATACCCTATATTACCAGCTCATGTTTAAAAATAGACTACCCGTACTGGTAATTGGTATCACTTGTACAGTAACTCTGATCACTATAAACACTGTAAGCCTCTAATTCAAGAGGCAACGCGGGTTACGGTACAAGGGTCAAGTACTTAACCGGACACTCCACACTCCCCAACTCCGCCTGCATGTTATTAACGGGGAATTGTATTTTACATATGGGAAAGGGACTTGGGGAGGGGGTGCGTATTATCTATTGGGTGCGTGTTGTATGCGGGGTAATACGGTACCCTTTCCAATACTTTTGACAAGAATAGTAAGTTGCTTACTGGACGATAGTTCTTGAGCACCTCCGGGTCGAGATCATCCTTCTTCAGTAACCGAGTGACTAACGCCTGTTTCATGGAGTCAGGCACTTTGGAAATTTGTAACGACAAATTCACTAAAATCGTAACAGTTGGAATAAGTTCATCTACAGAGTCTTTCACCATCCAAGTGGGAGCGGGATCTAGAGAGCTGCTCTTAGTCGGTGATTTTGCTATGATTTTGTGAACTTTGCTTTCAGTCACGGCTGAGAAAAAATTCAGTGAACATGTTAATGCCAGGGTAGGTATATTCAACTAAAGTCTGGATAGATCTTGCAGTTCCTCGCGTATCTTATATACTATTCCAGTAAAGAACACAGTGAAGCGGTTGGCCAATTCTTCTGTTGATGCATGCAAAGGGAGTTTCATCTCACTTCTTTGATGTAATATGTCTTTCGCAATGTTACTGAGGTTTTTTGAATCAGGAGATTGTTGTAGCAGTCCTTCTTAGCTTGTAATAACATGTTAAATTTGGTCCTCGCGGTTTTAAACAGGTCATAGTGGACACAAGGTTGGTGTCGCTCCACTTCCTTTCCCATTTCCTCTTTTCGCATTTTGCGCCATACACATCATCTGAGAACCATGGTTGTTTTGGACGAATTGTTACCCTTTTCACTGTTGGTGGTGCATGCTTGTCTAGTACCGTTGTTAGCGCAGAATTGTAGTGATTAGTCAAATCCTCCACGGAGCAGCCTTCAGCATTGCCATGTTGTAGGGCATCCTTCAAGTCCCCTCAAAAATTGGGCATGTTGACACTGCGTAGTTTACGCATTGACATCGGCACCTGGATGGGACATGGTTTAGGGTGAGACACATCACACAGAATGAGGTTGTGGTCTGAGAGCAGGTCTCCAACCTTCCACTGACTTATAAGATCCTCATTGTCCCTGGTTATGACAACATCAAGGGCATGTCCCAATTTATGGGTTCTGGTTGTGACATGCTGCTTGTAATTCAGGGTATCAAATAAGTCATTCAGTTTGAGTGCTTCAGTGTCATTCCTATCCTCCAGGTGTTCTCCCAGAAGCAGGAAGTGGCCAGTGGAAGAGATCCGGTCATGCATGAATGGTGAAAATTCATCAAAGAACATCTTATTTGTCAATCTATTCTTTTGCGATGGAGATGGTCTGTAAGCCACATTGGCATTGATTTGCTTGGAGCCTGTATTAAAGGTAACCTCGCAATGCTCAAAACTGCTGAATTCACATGAGGTTCTGGACAACACTGAGAGATTTTTCGTATACAATATTTCCACTCCTCCTAATATGCCATTTCCTTCACGGGGCACACTGAATAGATCATAGTCACCCATCCTCAGGCCTTTGATAAATAGCTCATCCTTAGCTGCTGAAGTTAGCCAAGTTTCAGTCATAGTTAGTACGTCAATATCATGCTCAATAATTGAATCCCTTATGATTTCAATTTTGTTTCTTGCTGACTGTGTATTCAAAGAGGCAGATACACAGCTCTTTCGATCTCCTATCCTTTCTACTCACAATTGGGAAGAGGTTTCTCCTGGTTTCAATCTTTATCAAGTTGTCCCAGTTCACCCCCCTGCCCTGTACAGCCTGATGGGTTGGCCTGAGTGTTGTTGTGACAGTTAGGATATTCCGTACTTTTTTTTTCTCCTGACACCCCTCTGTGAGTCTTGGGGACCGAGTAGATGTTATTTTGCCTCAGTTTTTCAAGTACTCCTAATGGCACCCTTGGTTTCGCCTGGATGACAGCTAGCTTGATGGTGAGCAGCAAATTTCTGGGGTATGCCCTGATAGCAGTCATGCTGACCAGCTGGGTGGGCCTATAGATAAACACTGGCTTGAAAATGGGTCAGGAGCCTTTTTATGGCCCCTAATGACCTTACGATTCCATTGCATCTCTGCCTTGTCCAGGCAAAATGCATAGATAAATCCTTGTTTTTTAGACTTCACATGTGATATTTTCTCTCCTAAAGTTATTCTGGTTAGACCTGGTGGTTTTATGTCGAGACTGGGTAACTACTGGCAGGTCAGAGATCCTTGATCACTCACAGTTAGTGAAAAAGCCAGGAGCCCATTTTTCAGGCTGGCAGCCCTGGGGGCGCGCAGGAGTTTTAGTGCAATTGTCCTTTAATAACAAACTAATGCCCATAGGTGTGTTGAAACTACCATTACTACACATGAGTGAGCCCCCACAGTTGACATCTACAATGGAATATCACATTTTACATGATCTGATACTCATCTGATAAAATGACTCACTTAAAGCCATGTTGTCGATAGACTCCGCATTTGCGTTGTTGTCCTTTTCACAGGTCTGTACTTCAGACCCAAAATATTTCAGTCATATTAACATACTGATGTCCTTAGATGTGTTGATTGGGGATAAACCACACTTAAGTATCACACAAATTATGAAGATTATGATGATTTCTCCTGTTTTCTTTATTATTTCTTGGCTCCCGTTGCCATGGCAACCACTGAAATTTGCACAACTGCATATGAATGAACTCCCACAGGTAATAGCTTTAATTTGATACAACATTTGCCATAATCTGACACTGATCTGAATGGCTGAGATATTATGCAAATTAACATTCAAAAAATTCCCAGCCGAAAATGAATATATATATATATGTCATTTCCGGATCGAGCAACCTAAAATTAGGCTAGACACACTAATTACTGACTTTTAGAAGGTCATGGTTATATATCAAATTAAAACAATGAAAGGTTTTTCTTGCTGGCAAATTGAATGAGGAAAAGGGGAAATGGGGAGAGGAAAAGGAGCGCAGTGAACGTTCAACCCTACCCCCCCCCCCCCATTATAAGTACTTTGGACATCTGTTTTAACGAGTTCTGAATACCCAGGACCCCCCCCCTACCACGTTTTTAAATGAATCAGCTCAGAGGAAATTTTTCCCTTTACTTACCCCAACACTATTTCCGAATACCCAGGAATACCACTCCTCCAATTCTTAACGCTGAACTTTTTCTTTTCTTTTTCAACAACCCCCACTCCCCTGAGTTCTGAAGACCAAAGACGACATACCCCTCCCCTAAATCTGAGTTGGTATTTCACCAAACTCCTCACCCTACCAGCCCCTTCTCCAAAAATGTTATTATTTTCCTACTCCTGATTCGGAATTGTTTCATCCCCCTGCCAATACTTTTTAAATGGACTTGCTCAGATGAAATTTTGCCCCCTCCCCACCACCAATTCCGAAAACCCACCAATTTCATACCCCCTCACACTAAATCAGAATATCCAGGACATTGAAGTTTTTTGATGAACATACTGGTGCCCCTAGATGTGTTGTTTGGGGGGTAAGTCACACAAAGAAAATGACCATTTTTTCCATTATTGATTAATTCTTGGCCCCCGTTGCCATGGCCAACCACTGAAACTAGCAGAACTACCTATGAATGAGATTCCACAGGCGAGAGCTTTAATATGATACCACATATGCCATGATCAGACACTGAACTGGAAAACTTACACTTGATGCAAATTAACATACAAAAGATTGGCAAACTCACACAAAAATGCTGATTAGGCGGCTAAAACTAAAATTTAGCTTGGTGTCTGTCATTTCCAGAGCCAGCACCCTAAAATTAAACACTGGTTACCCACCTTTAACAACAAATGCCTCAACAGCCTTAAATAAGCCCTATTCTGGATTTTGCACATAACTATAATGTAGCTAGGGTCTGCTGCAAGCTGAAAAAGTAGCAGCCAACCCACAACCAGACAGGGCTCGACAAGCCCTGCTTGATGAAATGATTACCCATATCCAAGTTCAGCTTACAGATTACAAGGTTCCTGTCCAGCCCTGACAGCCCTAGATCGCGAAAACCTGCACCACAGTTCGTTGTGACAGTATGTCATATCCCCCGGGGCTTTGCATTGTAACTGCTGAGGTGTATCCAGATAAGACCCCATTGAAAGAGGTAATGCTCTTGCATACACACTCGCAGTACCTGGGTTCCCAAGTATAAAACCCCTGTGTTCTGCTTGCAAAGGCAAATTAAACAAACCTAACAAGACCACTGAGATTACTATGTTAGAATATAAATAAAGATAATTAACATCACATCAATACATATATGAAACAAATACAAGAATTCATCTAGAGATATGTTACCAATGAAGTGCTAAATTTTAAAAAAAACAGTAGCAGTCTCAGGGAATCGAACCTATGATGACTGATTGAGGAGCGAACTCTCTAACCATTTGACCATCGGAATCATAGTAGAGAGGGCGAAAATTTGAGGTATCGTTTCTGTTGGCAATCAATACTTTGGAGTAAATCAACATTTTCTTGATGTTAATGTTAACTTTTGAGGGTTCAAATGCAGATTCATTTGGAAAGTCTGTGGAAAAATCGCCTAACATATGAAATGATACCTGTATTCATATCCTTAACATTCATACCCTACAGAATGTACACGAGGGTTTATGACAATAGAAAAGATATTGCTAAGCTTGTATAACAGGCTTTTCAATTATTCTTCAAACTTTTTCTTTAGCTCAGATGAAATTTTACCATTTACCACCAATTCCATAACCCACCAATTCCATACCCCTCATCCTAAATCAGAATATCTAGGACATGGAAGTTTTTTGTAAATATTATGATGCCCCTAGATGTGTTGTTTTGGGCTATATCATACAAAATAAGAAAATGACCATTTTTCTATGTTTTTGATTATTTCTTAGCCTCCGTTGCCATGGCAACAACTGAAACTGACAAAACTACATATGAATGAAATTCCTCAGGGAAGAGCTTTAATTTGATACCACATATGCTATGATGGACACTGACATGGAAAACCGACACATGATGCAAATTAACATACAAAAAAGTAGCAAACTCACATAAAAATGCTGATTAGGAGGCTAAAAGTAATAATTTAGCTTGGTGTCTGTCATTTCCAGAGCCAGCACCCTAAAATTAGGCTAGAAACACTGGTTAGCAACTATTAACAAAAAAGGCCTCAACAGCCTTTAATAAGCCCTTTTCTGGATTTTGCATCTAACTATAATGTAGCTACGGTCCTCAGCAAGCTGTAAAACTCGCAGCCAGCACACAACCAGACAGGGCTCGACAAGCCCTGCTTGATGAATGATTACCCATATCCAAGTTCAGCCTACACATAACAGGTTCCTGTCAAGCCCTGACAGCCCTAGATTACGAAAACTTGCACCACAGTTCGTTGTGACAGTATGTCATATCCCTCGGGGCTTTGCATTCTATCTGGTGAGGTGTATCCAGATAGGGCCCCATTGAAAGAGGTAATGCTCTTACATACACACTCGCAGTACCTGGGTACCCAAGTATAAAACCCCTGTGTTCTGCTTGCAAAGACAAACAGATCAAACTTAACTAGAGCACGGAGATTGCTATGTTAGAATATCAATTAAGAGAATTAATATCACATCAATAAATATATGAAACAAATAAAAGCATCCAACTAGAGATATGTTACCAATGAAGCCCTAGATTAAAAATAAAAAAGCAGCAGCCTCAGGGAATCGAACCTGTGCTGACAGATTGGGAAGCTAACTCTCTAACCACTAGACCAATGATATCTCACTGTAGTCTCAGTGATAAAAGCAAACAATTTTCCAACGATGTGGGTTGATAGTCAACGCTTACTAATACATCTACATTTTTTTGATGTACATGTATGTGAATTATTGAAGGTTCCTTTGCAGATTCATTTGAAAAGTCTGTTGGAACCTCTCCTGCCCAATCAACAAGACTACAGAAGTCAACTTAACTATTGCCCTACAAAATGTATTGGATACGTGACATAGAAACGGTCGGAAGAGTCCATGTTATGAGTTCCTATTTAATAGGGTAGAAATGCTTGACCTGCCATCTATTGTGTGAAATGAATTTTAAATTTGCGATCATACTCTCACCTTCTTCTTCTGAGTGGTTCATATATATATATATATATATATATATATATATACATGTATATATATAGTTATATATATAGTTATATATATATATATATAGTTATATATATATATATATATATATATATATATATATATATATATATATATATATATATATATATATATATATATTATATTATATATATATATATATATATATATATATATATATATATATATATATATATATATATATATATATATATATATATATATATATAATATAATATATATATATATATATATATATATGTATATATATATATATATATATATATATATATATATATATATATATATATATATATATATATATATATATATATATATATATATATATATAACTATAAGTATATATATATAACTATAAGTCGCTTGTGTAAGTCAATCATTGTATGACTAAAGGTTGCACAGTATTGGAAATTTGTTCTAGGGCTCATGTGTTACTTTATGCAGACGACACCTATCGTTGGAAACGCAGCACTTACCAAAACCAAAGCAACTTTATTCAACGTGGCGTGAGTCTGATAGATTGACCTGAACTGGGCATGTCATATGGGACTGGTCTTTGATGGGAAATCTAGGCTAAATGCTCCGTTGGTTTTGACAGTTCACTCACCTCATATACACTTGTAAGCTTGAGAGAGTAGATAAAAGGGACTGTCACCAATGCTACAAATGTGCAGGACAGGAATGTTGCTATCATAGCAATCCATTCATAGGACATTCCCCTCAGATAGGCATCAGCAGGTACTCCTGCAAGTGAATTATATACGTCA
>OZ012701.1:24299674-24319674 GCA_963942565.1 Maea johnstoni | reverse complement strand
TTTACTTCCTGTTTGTCGGAGACAGGCGCAAATTGGGTAAAAATCTAGCCTCCCAAGGTTAGATCGCCACTTCTTCCTAAACAAATACAGCAAATGATGAATTGGGACATTTGAAATTGACCGATGCACTTTTATATGAATCGATGCACTTCCAAGATTGATCGATGCACATGCATCGATGCAAACTGGTGTGGATCCGCCCCTGGTGCGCACCTGCGTTACGTATTTCGCGGAACATGGGGTCTTTTTTTAAGACATCCGCATGTCCGCGATTTTGTAAAAGAAGGGTACTTTTTTGTACTCAGGTACGAAGTATGGGGGTCAAAATCCCCTTACAATCCACGAAATATACGCGGCTCTGACGCCGAGTAATTCCCGGTGTGACTGGGCCTCCGAGTTTTCTGCTGCACTTGCTGCCGCTAAACAAACAGAGGATTATAACATCTAAAGTTAAAATACGTGTTCCCGTTCATCCAATGTCAGTGTTTTGATAAAAGAAGGGGTGTTTATTTAATGGAAAAAATCAGCGTTTTATTAAAATAAGGGTGCTTTTTTGGCCAGAAATCAGTACTTTAGGGGTATTTTTTAATTTTGATAACGAACGTATGCACCCGCTAAATACCCAAGTGCCCCCCCGGGAGTTTGAGCAACTCTAACTGTGGTATCGGCCGTTGTTTACTATATGCTGTCTATTGGCTTCATCACAGTTAGAGATCTGAGCATTTAGAATTTGTGACTTACGCCGAGAAAACTGGGCGCTCAATATATTCATAGCTTGAAACACCCACCATAACCAGTCACGTTCGTATCCTACCATGTTTATTTGTATAATTCTGACTTTATTTTATTGAAATCCATTGTAAGATGCCTGTTTGCAACAATTTAAAAGTTGAAGCAGACATTGAAAATGGCAACATCTAACGTCAGTCATTAACCCTGGTAATGCTCTAACTGGGCACATGTCTTTCTTTGTCATTTTGACAAATAAAAACATAAGATACTGCAGATCTGGCTGATTTGGCGATCTGTCCTTTTTCCTAATTTGCCGAATGTTAATTCAACGTTCGTGATCACTTGTGATCGGTAAATGAAAAACAGCCATTAGTTGTTATTGCATTGACACCATTACAGTACCCCCAGGAGAAAAGGATGGCATGTTTATTTTGATTTTGATTGCGTTATAATTAGATAAAAGGGGCTAAGAAGGTGGATTAAAGTGATACTGATAGGCCAGGAGAGCGGATTTGGCACGAGTTGGTATTTGCTATTATCTCAGCTCAGTGAAGTCAACAATCGGGCAGTAGTCGGTATCAATTACAATTAACCGTCACAAACCCTTATCCTGTATTGAATATGTACCGTGTATTTGTCCTAGACACTCTCCTCTCAGCTGAAAGACCAGGGCAGACACACAGAAACGGTCGTCCAACTCCCCTGCATATAGTAAATGGGGAATTGTATTTTATATATGGAACAGGGACTTGGGGAGGGGGTGGGTATTATCTAGGGGTGCGGGTGTACCTGTAGTAATACCCCAGCGGGCATTTAGTCTGGCAGCTTATGTAGTTTACGTGGGAAGTTCATGTTAATTGTTGGAGACATGGTGTGTCTAGACCAATTTTGGATGAGGACTTCAAAAAAATATGTCTCCAATTTTTTCGACAAATTTTCCAAGGTCAAATGTCAAGGCCAAAGTTCAAAATCCTTAAAATGCCTTGTTTGGACCTGAAACAAGCTGCATTTGATTAGAAACTCGATTTTTATGGTGAAATACACTCAATATGTGAATTTTATACACAAAGATTTTATATTATTTACATTTAAGTTTAAATCTGAGGTCAATAAGCACATTTTAAATAAAGGTCAAAGGTCAAATCAGTGAAAAATGCCTTGTATGGACAAGAAATGAGCTGAATTTGATTAAAGTTGGTTAGAAACCAGATTTTATGATGAGACACGCTTTTTCAGGTAAGTTTCATTAAAGCACACTTCATATTTTTTTATCTCAAAGATTATATCTAAGGTCAATGAGTCCATTCAAAGGTCAAGATCAACAGTCAAAATGCGGAAAATGCTTTACATTTACCAGATACAAGCTGCATTTGATTCAATTTGGTTAGAAACCAGGAGGAAATACGCTTAATGATAGGTGAATTTCATACATAAAGCTACAGTATTTTACTCAGTAAAGTTTAAATCTGAGGTCAATAAGTACATTTTTAAGTAAAGGTCAAAGGTAAAATCATTGAAAATGCCTTGTAATGACAGGAAATGAGATGCATTTCATAACAGTTTCATGATGAGATACACTTTTATTTTTTTATTACACTTCATATTTTCCACTTCAAAGATTATATCTAAGGTCAATGAGTTCATTCAAAGGTCAAGATCAACTGTCAAAATGCAGGAAAACGTCTTGCATGGATTGGATACAAGCTGCATTTGATACAATTTGGTTAGAAACCAGCTGTTTAGGATGAAATACCCTTTTTCCCAGTAAAACTACATCCACACACACTCAGTGTTGTCCAGAGTGTTGAATCAAGGGTCAAAGACCAGGTCAAATATGAAACAACCCTGGAAAAAGACCATTATCAATCTTTTATGGATTTCATTTACTGAGGAGAAGACTACAATCGTTATTATTTAAGAGACAGGTTCACCTTTACAATCACTCAGCTTACCGTGGTGCCTTCATAGCACTAGTATAACCAATATCAAATGATGGCAAGGAAAGCCACGTTAAATGTTTGATATGTTGGTCAGAACCCAGCAAAATATCTTGTATGGGCACTTTCTTGAAGTTATACCCGCCTGACACATTTATCACCTTCCCTGAAAAAGGTACATGGATGTGGAGAACCGTATACCCTTGATTGGAAATGCTACCATGCTCTGCAGCTTCTAGCGCTGAGATACCCTCCACATCTACAAAATTTATATCCAGTGTACTCAAACCCGCCTCTCTTCTTAGTACAATGGATATCAATTACCTAGCCATATTTTTGGCGTATATCTTGGCGGCACTTCCACTCACCCATTTTCCTCACAGATGAAAGTGACATTTCTGTTTGTTCCATACAGATAACAAATTAACTGTGTCCTTTCTATAATGGTTTCACAATGGGGACGAAGTAGTTTGTTAGGTGTTGGACTAATAATCAGTAGGTCGCTGGTTCAATTCCCTACCTGGGCACTATGGCCTGTCCTTGGGCAAGACAGTTTATTCTATATTGCCTCAGTCTACCCAGCTGCAAAATGGGTACCTAGCATTAATAAGGCAGTGCTTAGAGCTTGCATGCTAAATAGGCTGCCAGCTGCTCTGGAATATCCCTCGGGGATTGAAATGTTTTGTGTGTGTACAGGCCCGCTAGGGAAGGAAGGTTGTGTGAACATTTCGGTGGATACATGGCTATAAACCGAATATCTTTACCTTTAAAGTTAAAGTTTTACAGTAGAAAAAGAAATGTTTGATTTCATTTGAGCAATAACATATATGAAGTTACTTGATGCAATCATACTTGCCATGTAAGGCAAACACAATCTGATTTTCACCTGCCCTTCCATTTTGAAATTGTTTACTTGTCCCAGGCCCTTCCTGTCAAGCCCTTTCACTGACAGAATTCCAGAAAGGAAATTGGCTGGTCTTAGTCAAAATTCCCATTCAGCGAGTTGCAGCTTTGAAAATCTTGTGAATGGACCACGATATTGTAGTAGGAATACTCTAAGTAGGTCCCCATATAGTGCTGTTAGAATACCAATTGGTTTCCAGAATCACAGTGACTGGTGCATTAAGTTTGTCACGTTTGACCATGACTTTGTCTTCGATTCAATCACTACTGATGAATGGAAGACTTGAATGACTTCAGGAAAGTGCTAATACAGGACATTTTTGCTAGATTTTGACCTACATATCAAACATTTAACGTGGCTTTCCTTACCACCATTTGGTATTGGTTATACTAGTGCTATGAAAGCACCACTTTTAACAGAATGACTGCAAAGTTGAAGTTGTTTCTTAAATAAAAACTTTTAATAAATAGCGATTATAGTCTTCTGCTCATGCAGTAAATGAAATCTATAAAAGACTGATAATGGTCTTTTTCCAGGGTTGTATCTCATTTTACCTAGAGTTTGACCCTTGATTCAATACTCTGGACAACACTAAGTGTGTGTGGGGATGTAGTTTTACTGTGATCGCTTCGGTGGATACAAGACTATGAACCGAATACCTTTACTGGAAAAGTGTATTTCATCCTAAACAGCTGGTTTCTAAGCTAATTGTATCAAATTCAGCTTGTATCTGGTCAATGCAAGGCATTTTCCTGCAGTTTGACTGTTGAATATTCTTGACCTTTCAATGAACTCACAAACCTTAGATATAATAATTAAGGTGGAAAATATGAATTGTAATAAAATTTACTGGAAAAGTAAAAAGAAACTCATTTGAAATCTGGTTTCTAACCAACCGTTACCAAATGCAGCTCATTTCCTGCCATTACAAGGCATTTTCAATGATTTGACCTTGACCTTCACATGTACTTATTGACCTCAGATTTAAACTTAACTGAGTAAAATACTGAAGCTTTATGTATGAAATTCACTTATTATTAAGTGGGTTCCATCCTAAACAGCTGGTTACTAACCAAATTGAATCAAATGCAGCTAGTATCCGGTCCATGTAAGGCATTTGCCTGCATTTTGACCTTTGATTGTACTCATTGACCTTAGATATAATCTTTGAGGTGGAAAATATGAAGTGTGCTTTAATGAAATATACTGGAAAAGTGCGTCTCATCATAAAATCAGGTTTCTAACCAACTTTCATCAAATGCAGCTCATTTTTTGTCCATACAAGACATTTTTCACTGATTTAACCTTTGACCTTTATTTAAAATGTACTTATTGACCTCAGATTTAAACTTTACTGTGAAAATACTAAATCTTTGTGTACAAAATTCACTTATTGAGTGTATTTCACCCTAAAAATCGAGTTTCTTATCAAGTGCAGCTTGTTTCATGTCAAAACAAGGCATTTTAAGGATTTTGAACTTTGACCTTGACGTTTGACCTTGAAAAGTTTGTCGAAAAAATTGGAGACATATTTTTTTGAAGTCCTCATTCAAAATTGGTCTAGAATAACTATGTCTCCAACAATTAACATGAGTTTCCCACGGACCCCCTATTTTCTTACATAAGCTGCCTGACTATTACAATTGATTCTATAAATCACATATGCAATCTATTTTTAACATCTTACAATTAATATATTCCTAATAGTAGTTTTCAATAGATGAATTAGTTAAAAGTTTAAGTAAAGTAAGAAAATACATATTTATCTGTCACCTCCGTTCGAAATATGAAAATGATCAAATTGTATGACAAAGATATGCCCACATAAAGTTGAGTAATATATGAATTATAAAAGAAAACATATAGTAACTTAAAACGCCATTAGAAAAGGATGCAATTCTAATCTTATTGACAAATCTCTTTGTAAATACATACCCGCTTGGAAATCGTTATATGGGGACTCAAAATGAACGATTAACAGTCAACAGAAAATGGCATTCCATAACATTCAATTCAACATAATCCAGCAACGATTTAGTTATTTGTTATGCTTGGTCAACCTCAAGGTTCATGGTCGTGTACGATAAAAATGCTGCGTCATGTTAATTATTGGGGTTGTGCAGGTTTGCGTACTGAAATAGTTCTGTAAACTGCCACGCGTGATATATGGGCTCCAGGGGTGTCTAGAGTTATCCGTGTGGAGGTGGAGAGGTGGCCCAATGGTTAGCGCGTTGGGCTGGCGACTCGAGTGTCGCGGGTTCGATTCGTGGCCGAGCCACACTTCTCTCTGTCCTTAGGCAAGGCAATTTACACCTCGTTGCCTCGTCCGTCAGATGGGGACGTGAAATGTCGATCTCATGTGCAGGGAAAGTCACCCCCTGTGCATGTAAAAGACCCTATGTGATATGTCGATGAAGAGTAGGGGGAAACCCCGATCACATAGTCCTATTCCACACAATTACATATCTAACTCCTAGTGAGCAGCGGGAGGGTAAATAAAGCAAGAGCTCCTTACTACTCCTAGTGAGCGGCGGGAGTGATAAATATCGCAAGCTCCTTACTTCTACTCCTAATGCGCGGCCGGAGTAACTAAATATCGCAAGCTCCTTACTACTTCCCCTAAGGAGCGCAAACACGCATCACACACACACCTACGTCAGTAATGACGGTTGCACTGATTAAAAGTGCGAATTTACAAAAAGAAAGAAAGAAATCGTGTACAGCTCACGTACGTGTATTGAATAGTACATTTATCTAGTACAGTGGGTCCTCCCCCACCCCCCCCCCCAAAAAAAAAATGCAATCCTTCCCTCCCATTTTCAAAACAGCTTTAAAAACATCAAAAATGACTTCATGGATTGAGAGAATGATATCGTAGACATAGGCTGTTGCAGTTCTAAGCAAATCCCATCATAGATGACAAAGCTATGAGGCAAAGCTTGACCCCTCTATAATTTCACTCTAAAACAATGTAAATTTCCAATGCATGCCTACATAGTGATCCAGCAAGTGGAACTGCTATTTTTAGCATGCAGCCTTAGCTGCTGGCTAGATCACACCCAAAACTAGTCTTAACCATAGGTTTTACTTTGCGTTTGAGTGAAAGGATGTAGGTGTCAAACTTTGCCTTACAACTTTGACATGGATGATCGGATTTGTTTGAAACTATAACAGGTTATCTACATGATACCATTCTCTTCAATAATGAAATCATTTTTGAAGTTACTTAGGTTGCTTTGAAAAAATATTGGGAAAAAGGGAGGATTGCATTTTGTATGGGACACCTTGTATTTTGTGTTATCACAAGTTCCAAGTCACCTCTGCTTGAGTGATATTTAAACAAAAAGCCTACATAATTGTGACGTTTGTATTTTCATGGGCTCATATCATACTAATGAATATGTGAATGAATGCCTCATTCGTAAAACAATTGATTATTATATGAATCTTTGTAAAATCATTTTTATGTTATTTTTCTGTAAAAATTCCCCAAAACTAGCATGTCATGTAAATATTCAAACATGACTGGATTTCTAAATAACATACATGTATAAATATATATGTATCTTCCAGAAAAAAATAATTTCTATGTAATATAGTAAATAGGCAATATGTTTTTAGATTCAGATTAGAAAGCTCTATGGGTACAAAGAAATGTGAAAAGAAAATGGCCGTCACTGAAAATCACAGGATTGAAAAATGAAAAAAAATATTTCTGGGCTGCATTTCACTATGAAAATACCAGGATACCTTGATAAATATCTCTTCTAGTGGCATCATTTGTTTCAAGCTTTTAGAATAACAAATATGGGAGAAAGTATCAATTTGAAGAAGAGCTGTTACGATACATGTACTTTAAACTTCTTACTGCTACAGCATAAAACACTTTAAGTTGCATATTTTTATAATCATAGAGATGATTATTTGGTCTCAACTGGCCAACACAATTCATCATACAAGTATATCTACAACACTTACTTAAGCTATGGTCAGCTCCGTCAGTACTGTATATATGCACACTTGCTATTTGTTAGATCAGGTATATCTACAGCACTTTTTCACTGCTACCCACTTGAACACATTGGATAGTTCGGATGCCCGTCTGGTATGCCAATACATGATCTACATATTGTGGTCTAAGTTATTTTCTATTACAATTTTGTACCGTCAATATGGTATGCCGCCCCAGGTATTTACTCTGTATATGCGTTCTTTGTTTATAAACAATCAATATGTTTGGTGCAACAATACTAATATGTGTTCTATTTATCGTTGTAATGAACTATCAGTTTGATATGGAAGGGGTATACAACCATAGGATTAAGAGTTTGAATACTAGAGGGTATTTATCCGTTACCCCCTACATTAGGCATCTTCTGGAGGAATGTGATATCTTGACTATTAATGAGCATTGGCTCCATGAAAACAGATTAAATTTACTCAGTGAGATGTCTACCTCATATAATGTTTTTGCTCGTTCAAACCAAGCGTCTCGTCCAGAAAATTATGGCTCCACCAGGGGACAAGGAGGGGTAGCGGTTTTCTGGAGGAAGGACTTACCTGGGATTTCTGTAGTCTCTGATATCATACACGACCGTGTGTGTGTAATCAGGATGCAAACCTCTAATGGTACTATCCTATATTTTTTCTCTATCTATATGCCAGCGCAGTGATGTAATGAGGACCTCGAGTTTGTTCTTGATAAGCTTTCTGAGATACTTGAAAGCAGGGAAGGTAATTCAATATGTATCCTCTGCGGGGATTTTAACGGTGACGTTGGTAATGTGGGAGAGTACAGCGGTACTCGCAATCCCACACAGCAAGGTACACTTGTCTACAGATTCCTTCAAAGACATAATTTGGTCGCCTGCAATATGCTCACCTATGCAACTAGTCCCTTGCATACTTTTGAATCTCATAACGCCCATACAACACTTGACAACATCGCAATTCCTTCGTTGGTGGTCCCCAAGGTGAAAAGATGTTGGGTAGCTGAGTGAAACCCGCTCAATACTTCTGATCACTTACCTGTAAATCTGGATCTGCAAATCTCTGGAATCCGTTCCCAGACCCCCGCTACTCCTAATAACCCGCATGTCAGATAGGACAAAATGTCAAGAGCCGATATCGCTAGGAATTATTCCGACAAACTTAAGCAACCTATTCTTGAGCTGATCGATACTTTCCTCAGATCGGATAAAACTCCTCTCCTAATAGATAGATCGCTTGAGAAACTTACCAGAGACATACTAAAGATCTCCGAGAAATTACCCCACTCTAGTTTCAAAAAGAAACTCAAGCCGTTTTTGAATGCAGATTTAACTGAGCTTAAACGTCAAAAAGTGCTTGCATATAGGGTGTGAGTCGATGAAGGCAGGCCCAGAATCCCTGAAGACCATCTTTTCCAAAAGTATAAGAGTACAAAAAAGGAGTTCATGCAAGCTCTAACGCGGCTGTCAAAACAGTATGAGAACAAGGAAGTACTTAATGCTGTTAGATTTGCTAAGTTTGACCGAAACAGGTTTAGGAGACTTTTACAAAAATGTAGAAAAAATGTGGGATACAAATCACTAGCAGTGAAGCGTGAAGATGGTATTGTTGTTCACGAAATTAAGGATGTCCTGGAGGCCTGGAGAAAGCATTTTTCTGTACTATGGGAATCAAAGGACTCACCTGCTTTTGATAGTGACCACTTTCGTGACGTTACCAACTTTGTTCAAAATTACAACAGGGATACCTCCAATGATGACACCTTTCTTGATAATGAATTCTCGAGGGATAAAATACGCCAGGCTATTAAAACCCTCAACGTTGGTAGATCTCCTGGATACGACTGTATCACCGCCGAACATTTAGTCTATGCCTGTGATGATATTTTAGATCTCCTATACTTTATATTCAATGCAATTAGAGATCTAAAATATGTTCCCGAATGCTTTAGGGTTGGGGTCCAGGTTCCCCTATTTAAAGGCAAAGACCTGTGTAACCTGGACCCTAACAACTATCGTGGTATTACATTACTGTCGACTTTTAATAAAGTCTTTGAAATTTTAGTCTGGAACCGGATGAAGAGATGGTGGATGGATGAAAGGGTCATCTCTGAACTGCAGGGCGCCTGCAAAACAGGCCTTTCATGCATCCACACTGCATTCTCACTTCAAGAGGCCATAGCCACGTCATTGGAGGAGGGAGATAAATGTGTTGTAGCCTTCTATGACGTGTCTAAGGCCTTTGATGCAGTCTGGATAGATGGTCTCTTTAGACAGGTTTTTGATCGGGGAATTACTGGCAAGACTTGGCGTCTATTGTATCGGAGTTATGTAGATTTTCGTTGTTGTGCCAAGGTACAGGGTCATTTCTCCAACTGGTATACCTTATATAGAGGGATTCATCAGGGTGGTTATATGTCTCTTTTAAGATACACTGTGTTCATAAATTCACTTTTGATTGAATTAAGAAACTCAGGGAACTGCTGTCGAATATATTAAACGCCAAGTACACCCGTGGGTTATGCTGATGATCTTGCCTCTGGGTGTTTAAACGAGAGAAAACAAACAATATCATGGATATAGTTTATCAACACAGGTGTACTTGGCGTTACTGTTAAAGAGAGTGAACTGTATGATCATGTTGGGATCCGTGCCTCAACAGACCAACTTGATGTATCTGGTATTGTGGAGCGTCTATCGAAGGCAAGGAAAACTTTAAACGCAGCCACTGGATTGGGGATCCGCAAGAGTGGTCTTACGATGGCCACCTGCAACATTATTTTCTGGTCTCTGGTGGTCCACTCAGCTACTTACGGCTCCGAAATATGGCACCTAAACGGTAACTCCCTCTCTCTTTTAGAATCCTTTCAGCTCTATGCGGCAAAGAAAATCCAGCGCTTTTATAACAGAGTACCAAACGCTTGTTGCCTCTACGCCCTTGGCTGGATGAGGCTAGAGAGCTATATACAGGTTAAAAAACCTTTATTTATCCGCTCAATTTTGGCCCTCGAAAACGGTACTCTCTCAAGGACGATTTTCTGTAAACTGCAGAAGTATATTACAGAAACCAGCCAGATCGGGGCCAACTCCACAATGTCAGTGTAGTCAGAGATCTACTTGACACTTTCCATATTTTTAACCTAGATGATTTTGTTAGGAACATGGTCGAGCAAGATCAAATGTATAGTAAGTCCAACTGGAGGAAAACAGTCTGGGCTAGAGCCTGGGATCTGGAAGATGTCTTCTGGGAAATCGAATTTAGGACCCGTAAACACTTAGACATCATCCGTAGAATGAGCAATAATTGTAGTTATCTGACCTGGTGGTACCTTTCGGACAAGTACTCCGTATGATGTCTATGTGTGAGACGCTAGCAAAGTTGGTATGTCATGCCAGTCTCCTTAAGTCCGACGATGTACGTTTAAAGAGGCTAAATAGGTCCTCAAGATTTTGCTCACACTGCGACCTCTCAGAAGAGGACAATGTGAATCATCTTGTTCTGCAATGTCCCAGATTCCAGGATGAGAGAAATGCTATGTTTGTCGAGATACATTCCCTCCGTCCAGGGAACGAAACAATATTCCTGAATGGCACGCGTGACACTCTGGGTATCTTACTCGGAAAAGCCGTAAATCATTTCACCCTTGATAGCATGGACGAAGTATGGCTAACAGCTGGGAAGCATATTAGCCGTATGTACCGACAGAATCTTAATCTTAGAGAAGGAATTAATAGGGTAGTTCCATTATCTGCCTTGAGGACAGTCACACCCCCCCCCCCTTCCGGCTCTTGAACGTATCTTGACAGACATGGCAAAGGGATAACCCCCTTCAGAGATGGTGTATACATAAATATTTATGATCCTGAACGGATCACTTTTCTGTGGTCCACGTATCCCTAATGTATATTTTTGTTTGGGACCATATGTTTTCTTCATCTGTGTTATATTTAAAGTTTAGTTCTATCTACTATGTTCGAATTGTATTGATACATACCTTTTGCATTATTATTATTTGTTCACCATATATACTTTTGTAGCAAAATTACAGTCAATAAAGAATATATATATATAGATCACTTTAGTAAAGGAAGTTTCTAATAAGTGCTGCTCAGTCACGGATAATCACTTGCCTGATAAGGTCTAAAGCTTTACAGAAAGTAACATATTCCCTTGTGTTTCATGTGTTATAGGAAAGAGCAAAATCCATTTGCTAAGAACCTTTTACGGTTGGTGTGACACAAAAAGATCTAAGAATCAATCAATCAATAAAAGATGATTAGTAACAAACTTTAGATAGAAGATGAATTTCTGCCAAATCTTGGTAAACTGACCAGCTTATCTTATATAAGTTGTCTAACGGTGCTGGCTATGCTTGGTACCCTATTTTTAAATAATGGAACTACTAAATGATAGAAAAACAAGTCAGTGGGACCCCCTCCCACGCCACTGCTGCAATGGAATGGTGTTTTATGAGATCCATTATTCTTCTAAGGCCTGAATTTCTTTCTTAACACCAGTGGGAATCAAGAAACCGGTATGGTTTAGTTGATATGTTTTGAACTGCTTGAGATGTTTTGTATGTATTCCATGAAGGACAGTTATAATGTGTAATTAAAAAAGACAATTTTTTAAATTTTATGCTGCTAACACAGGTCAACCTTACTGTATTTGTGCCCCTATCCTATGGGCTTCTTATGTGAAGCAAACAGTTATTTGAATATCAATGTGCCCTAGGGTATTGAAGTCCATGATCATTTCCTTTCAATATGTACATTTCAAACCGAGAAACTAATAGCTTAAGAGTTATTGAAATGAATAGTGAAATAAACCTACATTTGAATATAGATATATGTACTTATAAATTGTCTTTACATTCAGCTGTTCATGAATGTTGTCTTGGGTATAGGAAATGGATAGAACTTGAAACCAATCATGTTTAGTTTACAATGATACCGAATGTCACTATTGCACTACCCCCCCCCCCCCCCCCCCATGCCAATATTTAAACCATCATCTAATAAATTTATTCTGTCTATATGATCCATTGATATTCCTTTAAGAATGCTTAAAAACTATTCTTAAAGTGAGAGAAAACCTCAGTTACCGCTGCCTCTAGTAGTATGGAAACACTACTTACCATGTGTCTGAGGCCTTAGCTTGTACCAACCAGACCACCTGGGGTTTATGAGGACAGCTTCTATTGAGCCATGTGGCCTATGTACTTTGTTCTCTTTTTAGATTCATTGTCACCTACACCGTTTTCGTTCCCATGTTCACTTTCAGTCTCAATAGAGCTGCTGTCATCTCCACTTCCATCACCATGACCTCCACCATTGCCTGCTGTATACATGGTTAAGTTTGCAAAATGACCTAGTGTATGAATACAATTAGCATCCAAAACATGTAATGACAATAGCATTGCATCAAGGATTTCTTTTTTGGAATTCAAGAGCAGTGTTTATTATCAATTACACTCTAGGGACCCATCTCAATGTCCTAAACGCAGTATAAATCTAAACATGGCAGCGGAGTTGGAGTACCTATTTCTATATCTAAATGCACAACAAATGATCCTGTACGAAAATTCCGATAGAAGAACAAAATACATACCATTGTGCATGTGGTGTGTGATAATCATAGTGTCAGGTGATCCAAATATGGTCATTTTACTAATATATGGAACTTAAAACCATTCTCTACTCCCACTGAGAATGGCCATGGACAATAGTACATATTTGCAAGGTATTTCGGCATGATAGTAGAAAGAAAGGTGGCTGACGATGGTATGAATCAATCTCCAATACTACATTTAAAGAAATCGACTCAATATGCAAAAAAATAGGGCTGTGAGTTTTGCACGATTCCTCATTGTGAGACATTTTCTGTACTCTCGGACGTAGTAGTAGTAGTAGTAGTAGTAGTAGTAGTAGTAGTAGTAGTAGTAGTAGTAGTAGTAGTAGTAGAAGTAGTAGTAATAGTAGTGGTACATAATATAGCAGTAGTATTATTAATAGTAGTAGTAGTAGTAGTAGAAGTAGTAGTAGTAGACTACTACTACTACTACTACTACTATTACTAAACCTCTGTTTGTATTTTACTTGTATTGTATGATTTTGCTAACAACTAGAGTCAATAAAGATACTTATTATTGCTTGCTTCGGATTGTCCAATCAGCAGTCAGGATTTGTACTATGTAACCGGTCATTAAATCCCCACAATGCCCTGTGACGCAGGGCATTAAATGTCACCTCATAATGCCCTCCAGAGCTTATTGCTGGTCTGCATACTATATATCACAAGATACTATTAATTACACCACAAGAAACGTTGTATGCAGGAAAGCAATAATAAAAACCTTAACAACTGTTCACCAGGGCAGTATGTGTATTAAATGTGGACTTTAGGCATCCTGACCAGACCTCGGGCCTTCGGCCCTCGGTCTGACGAGGATGCCTTCAGGCGCACGTTTATTACACATACTGCCCTGGCAGACAGTCATTAAGGCTTTAACCTGATTAGCTAAAAACTGTAAAAGTGCATAGTGCTGAGCACCAGCAAGAAAGAGACAACAGCCATGCCGCAAGCACACCTACAAAATGGAATAACACAAATAGTTATTTTATGACGAGAATCATCCCCAAAACCCTTTACACTCTTACATGTAGGTAACTGTGAGAGGCTTCATATGTACCATACAATACTGTTGAAAAGAGCTTTGCAATATAGCATGTATAGCAAGTATTTATGATAATAACCACATGTGTAAGTTTACGTCAGTACATATAGGAAAAATTGAAAAGAAATTGATTTTTATTGAATATGTGCCAATTACGATTATATTTGCTTATTATAAATAGTATCCTAAGAGTTTTTTGTTGTTGGCCACAGTGATTTTCATATTCATTGAATTGACGTTTTGACACATTTTTAGAAATAATATGTGATAATTCATGTGTATAAAATGGGGTTTCCTTGCTCAACAATATCTTCTATAAGAATGGGCATATATGGTAACAATTGAGTAACTCCTATGATTTTAAATTGTTTCTAAGATCATTGTGCTATGTTCTTTCCTCATGCAAAATTTCAGGAAAATTAAACTGAGATTTCTAAAAGTGTCGTAAGACCTTAAAGGCAGCCACACGGCCAACTTCAGACATTCTGGCTGGCGAGGTAAGTCAGCGTGTGGCAATGGCTCCAAGGTTTTTCCACATAACCATCCTACCGATTCATTCGTAGTTAAAATGTTGTAATAAGTTAGTTCGGGTAGGGGTGATTTAGTCAAGATATTGTTAAAACAAACACAGGTTTCATTGCGTATAATAATATAGTGAAAATCAACTCGCTGCGTTTTATTCCTTTAAACAATATTTATGTCCACATGTTGGTGTCCGTTGTTTTAAGGGCTAATGGAATACCTGTGTACATTGAACACCTGCGTATATTGAACGATATTTCGTGTACCTGCACAATCCCATTAAAACAATGGGAGGATACCTGGAATCATTGAACACATGTCTACCTTAAACATTGAACACAACATTTGTTCCCGTAGGCCACATTTAACCTGTCTACATTAAACATCCTACACTCATTTGAAACTTTTCACTGTTGATCAAAATGCATTCAAAACTTGCTGAATGATAGGAACATGCTCGAAATAGATTAGACCAAACCCTGAATTAATTCCAACTGAACATATGTATGGTTAATGGGTCAATGGTAACATAGTTATAGGGTATTTCTCTTACAAAAGGTACAAATAAATGGATATTATTTACCAAGTCAGTCTATGTTTGCATCCCTAACACCTGGTTTATTTCAGTTGTCTGTTTTCATGAGCCAAGCCAATCCAAAACCCACACATAAGTCGTTATGACAAGTAAGCATTGAATCTCTCAGGAATCCTTTTGTTATCAAAGAGCAATTGAGAAAGGGGTATGGTTAGCATAGAACAATTGTTCCCTAGGGTTATAACTGCATTTAACATTTTCCAGTACTGCAAACTGAAAATGAGGTCAGCAAGGCGTGATGCTGAAACCATGCATTGACATTATGTATAGGAAAATTATTTGGATGTTTTTGCACCCGATCAATCCCAGCCCATGTCGTTACAGGTCAAACCGAATTAAAGCAGAGGTCACTACACATGTAGATTTTGTAGCCTATTGTGCTGATGTTGCCTACTCAGTGGATGGTTGAAATCCAAATAAATGGACAGGCACAGACACTTTAATAAAGACTCTGGATATGGAGATAGGATCTCTCTGCATATTTTGAATTTCCTCCATTTAGATTAGAGGGATTCCTTGCAGATTAATACCTGAACAAACTCTGATTCCTATATATATATATATATATATATATATATATATATATATATATATATATATATATATATATATATATATATATATATATATATATATATATATATATATATATATATATATACAGGGCTGTCCAAGCTGTCGCATTGTCGCAAAATTTTGCGCCAGTAGCCTCAGAAAATGCGACACAAGAATATTTGCGCCAAGGTTGCGACACGGTAATTTTGCAACATGCATGCGTTCGCCATCTAGCAGTGGTCACCAAAACTAAGTGATCACCGAACAGGGCGTTGTGCGCATGACTAAACATGCAGTAAACAAAGGGACGCCATGATACACACGATATGAAAATAAAAAAGATACCCCTTCAGTTTTGGATTTTTGGAAAAGGAACGTATTTTACTAAGATTTAATGTCTATCGAAAACGGGGTTGTTTATGTATACTTACGTTCAGCCAGTTTTGTCAGTGAGTTTGCGATTATGATTATTTTTGCTCGTTTATAATCAGTGTGGACGTGTATTTTTTCTGTACTATCTTTGTTGTTGTTAGAAGAAAGAAACATTGTCCATCATTTTTCTCAGCCGGCGAGCACTAGCTATCAATAAAACGTTGTATGGGGGTGCCCACAAAGGTAGTCTAATAAAACCAACTTGTCAACTCTAGAAATCTTGTATTTAGTAGACGTGTTGGTAACCAATTTTGTAAACTGTTTAGAAACAAAAGACTATTAAGGAAAATCAGGTTTCTAAATCTATGCAATTTTGAGGTCTGAAATCACTAATATTTGATATACTTATACACTTAGGGATGCTGATGATAGTTTTTGAAAAAAATTATGCTTGAGCAATTCTTATTCACTTACCAAAAAAACTTGTTTACCTAATTTCTCTGCAACCAGTCACCAGATTTCATTAATATTTGATATGCTAATACACTTAGGGATGCTGATGATAGTTTTTGAAAAAGATTTTGCTTGAGCAATTCTTATTTATAATCGGATGATGCCCACTTACCAAAAAACTTGCCGAGTCTTATCAGACTGTATTATAAATATATTGAAGAATCTTAAGCTTGAATATACAAATCTGTGATAAGTATAACCTATATTGTACTATGTGTGGATTCAGTGTTTCAAGTTTCAACATACATTTCAATTGGTGCTATGTCAAAGTCTTAATTTAACTTCCCCTAGTGTGTAAACTGTGAACTACATGACCCTGGTGGATAAAATGTGAACCATTAAAACGCCACCTGGTGGCAGACGGTAGAAGTATTTTGCTACAGGTAGTTCAAATTTTGCTACAGGCATTTTGGGCTTGGACAGCCCTGATATATATATATATATATATATATATATATATACATATTTATATAAAGACATATATATATATATATATATATATATATATATATATATATATACATATATATATATATATATATATATATATATATATATATATATATATATATATATATATATATATATATATATATATATATATATATATATATATATATATTATATATATATATATATATATATATATATATATATATATATATATATATATATATATATATATATATATATATATATATATATATATATATATATATATATATATACTGTAAAGTTCGAAATATTAATGTGGAACTATTATTGGCGACTTTAGCGAGTGGGTCAGATTCGCCAATACTGTACACTGCCTTAATAGTGCGTGCTAAAATAGTACAGATCTCTTAAAATAAAAAAAATAGTTTTTTTAATAGTCCCGATTTGATACCCGCCCGTGGCGCCATCTATATATCATAACACCAACTTATTGTTGGTAAGTGAACTGTGATTATAGAGCCGAGAATTCAGACAAGTTCTAGTAGTTGGGGGCTCTTACATTTGCAGTTAAAATGTTCAATGCTGCCTGCCACCCCAGATGATGCCTGCAAAGTGAGAATATGAGATCCAAGCAGGGAGAAATGAGCACAACTCACCTGGTTGCCAGTAGCAATCAGGTAAGACAAAGAAATGAATGTTACAAACAATTTGTGAAGGGCTTCATGCTGAAGAAGCACTCAAACAAAGGAATGGGAAAAGGACGTGTTAAAATGGCTAAAAACGATCAGAAATATTTCATAATATTAGAATTGTTAAAGGATTTAAAAAGGCGTTAGAGCGTTAATTTTGCGCAAATGATGCCTGTAAATGTGATTTTTAGTGGCGCCACTTATTTACTGACAGGGAAACTTATAGACAAATGGACGAACGTAACCCCCCTTCATTACGTTTTTCTCCCTTTTTAAATATTCTGGATTCTTCCAAACGGAAAAATCCGGTATGTTTTTTCACTCGGACTATTAAGGCAGTGTACAGTATTACGATCCGTTCATATTTGTTCCTTTTTTCAACGATTTTTCTGTGTACTGTTATGTCCGCGTCTATATATAGATAGTAGTAGTATGTTTATTAACTGTAATTTCACAATTAAAAAACATATAGATAAATAGATAGAAAGATTGATAAATTTACTGTAGATCTGGAAATTCTGTTGTGTCAGAAATTTGCCGATATGGCCATTATTAAAATTTGCCAAATATTCATTTACCGATCTTCATCATTTGTGACCAGTAAATATTATATATATATATATATATATATATATATATATATATATATATATATATATATATATATATATATATATATATATATATATATATATATATATATATACATATATATATATATATATATATATATATATATATATATATATATATATATATATATATATATATATATATATATATATATATATATATATATATATATATATATATATATATAAATAAATATATATATATATATATATATATATATATATATATATATATATATATATATATATATATATATATATATATATATATATATATATATATATATATATATATATATATATATATGGCACCCTGGGGTAGAATATTGAGTGATGATAAGAAGCCCAGAAAGTGTGTAGTGTCTTACATATATGACCCTGTTCAATAATATATATATATATATATATATATATATATATATATATATATATATATATATATATATATATATATATATATATATATATATATATATATATATATATATATATACACATATATATATATATATAAATATATATATATATATATATATATATATATATATATATATATATATATATATATATATATATATATATATATATATATATATATATATATAAATATATATATATATATATATATATATATATATATATATATATATATATATATATATATATATATATTATGGAACAGGGTATGATGGCTTGGGGCGGAAATCTTCTATAAGGTCATACACTAAAGACACTACACACTTTCTGGGCGTCTTATCAAGACTCAATATTCTACCCGAGGTTGCCATCCTAGCAACTCTCGATGCCTCTAGCCTTTATACAAACATTGCGAATGATGAAGGCATTGAAGCATGCAGAATCATGCTAAACAATATTAGGCCCAATGCCAGGGCCCCTTTTAACGATAGTCTTATTAAACTACTAACTCAGGTTTTGAGCAAAAATAATCAATGAGAAACATTACCTACAGGTAGGAGGTACAGCTATGGGCACTACAGAGGCCCCTTCTTATGCTTATGCCAACACCTTCATGGGTTGGTTTGAAGATGTGTTCGTATACACCCATTACCCATCACTACTGGTGTGGAAGAAGTTCTTCCAATATTTAAATAATTGCTTTCCAAGCATTAAATTTGAGACGGATCAATCTACTTCTCACATTCATTTCCTAGATGTGACTGTATCAATAGATGATCACCACAACATTCAGACTGATCTGTATACCAAACCTACAGACAGTCACAATTACTTAAACTACAAGAGTGCCCATCCTCGCCACTGCAGAGCTGGTATACCCTATAGTCAATTTTTAAGATTAAAAAGGATCTGTAGCACAGAAATGACATTCATCATTAGACCCCCTTCCACATTTTGTATAAGAAATGTAGCTTCATACATAGAAGTAGTAGTGAGGGCTATATACAGCAACTTGGTGAAATATCACCTAA
>OZ012701.1:24197113-24294613 GCA_963942565.1 Maea johnstoni | reverse complement strand
TATGGCACATTTTTTGCCTATCGACATGCCTATGCTTAGAGCACGACATAGAACCATCAAAAAGGAATCAGAATATTTAAGGAAAATTTTATTTGTTATATGAAATAAAGTACTTTTCACAAAGTTTTTTTGTAATTTTTTAACATATAATTAATAGGAACGTGGCATACATGTTATAAGGAGGAAAATGTCAAGAAAATATTAATACTCACAATGGAGTGATCTTTTCCAGTTGGTCTGCTTGAATGGACCATGCGTGATGGCATACTTTGTATACTTGGTACCACCCACGCGAGTCGAGCGTCTCCTTTTCTTGGAACAAGGTGCTGATGGCTTAAATATAATGCAAAACCAAGCAAATGTTTCATTCTTAATTAAAAGGAATAACCACTGAGGAAAGTAGTGAAGCCTAGCACCCTCAATGAAATGCAACATAATACAAAATACTATCATTCCCCTGACAGGGAGAGGGTTTAATTTTGTTTGAATATTTGCATTATACAGAGCTCCATAGCTAGTATAAATATACTTTATTTAGTTCCTTAATCTGCCTACAGAAGTGCTTTCAATTTGCATAACTATTTCAAGCTCAATAGGAATTGAATTAAAACCAATGAAGCATGTAATCAACAAAACGATCAAGCAATAATTGCACTTCACTATATTGCTCTATTGCTGAGTAAAACAAGTGAAACAAACAATGTGGATTGATTCACCAAAAATGAAAACAAAAAAGGTGTTACATAATTATCAATGCAACTTGATCACTTACATTTGTGCATGTTTGTGTTGATTCACCTTCCTCACAGACCACTACCGTACAGTGGACAAACACTGTATCTCCAAGTTTTGCAAAGACAAAGGACTGGAATTTAAACTTGAATTCTCTGGCATCTATCTCACCTATAACTCCAACTGTCGAGTCGGCCAAACACCTTAAATGAGAAGAAAATGCCATAAAAATATAATATTTCTTCAATTTAGGGTTTAACACATTCACACCTGAAACTCGAAAACAGTCTGAGAATTCCTTAATTTCCGCAAGCATTGCATGTTTGTTTTATTTCATCTTGTCATAGGGTCTGAAGAGTTTTCCTAAATGCTGGCAACAAAGGTGATTTGATTTACTCATTATTAAAGAAAGAAGTGCTGAAGAAAAACTCAAATCCAAATACATTTCCAGCATTTTACTACAAATAATGACAATCTTTTAGTTTATTTCCACAAGAAAATAATTTTCAGTAAACAAAAGAGTCACCATAGCTGCCATGTTCAGGCATTGCCGTGTGGGATGCTCACCCGAGTAACCGACTAGGTGGGTTGATTAGTTGGGCCAGTCTTGAGCAAGCACAAGATGTGACGTCATCATTAACTGGATTGCACCCGCATATTACATAGATTTTTTAAAAAACTATTTTCTAAAGAATCGTATGTTTTTCATACTTGAACTATCTATATTACCATTCCGATATTTGAAAGCATGTTTTATCCTTTTTCCTCTCAAATTTACACACTTAAACATTGGGACCCTGTTGCTGCATTTGCCCTCTATGTTAAATGCCCTTCTCCACTATATATTTGAACATCCAATATTACGTTCTATAATAATGTAGATATGCTTAATTTGCCTTTTCCGAATTATGCGGATTTAGCCGTTTTCTGAATTTGCCGAATCTTTATTCCTCGATCTTGGTCATATGTGATCGGCAAATTAAAAATAAAAATGGAGGATAAAGTGGCACTTCCATTTGGATTTTGGGTGCGATTAAGTGATGGAAGGGACTGAGGGGTGAATTGAAATAAGTACTGATCAGACGAGAGACTCCCAGTGGCAAAGGTAGGTGTCGGCTCTCATCTCGGCTTTTCACGAGTGAAATCAAAAAAAAAATCACTGGTCGGTATTAATTACAATTTACCTCGGCCTAGTACACCCTTTACCAGAATGAAAAAATATGTGTACCATGTATTTTTCCTAAAGTAATTCAATTCATTTTAAGGAACAGGGCAGATACACAATTCGCCTATCAATGTTGTAAAATTCAGAATTAACTGATTCTTATTTTGCTGATCAAGTGTGATCGGCAAATATCTGCAAATTAAAAATGTCGGTAAATTAACAGGATTTACAGCATGTAGGAGCAATGGCAAGTTCGGACTAAACCTTTTTATGACTTATGAATACCATGAGTAGACTGAAATTTTAATATGAAAATATATCTTGTCAGAGACACTTTTTGTTAATGAGGCAGCTTTTTGAAATACATTTGTCAGAAAGTTGCTGTTTGGGTAAACACGTCCTCATTCTTTGGAAGCAACTCTTACTTATGAGTTAAGTTGTTACCTAAGATGTCAGAGCGTATGTGCACCTTAGATGCAAATAGAGTTTAAACCTGTCCTACATACGCAAACTACCTGCAAATCTTAGATGTGTTTTTGAATTTATTGGGCATTCAACGGCACAGTTCATATGGCTTTGAGGCAGGTAATGAGAACCCAAAAGAATTTCCCTTTCCTCTGCGTAAATCAAAGTAGCCTTTCAGTTGCAAAGGCACCATAGACAGCCCATCAAAATTCCCAACATGTGTATTTCAAATCAGGCAAATCTGGGCAACAGCAGAAAAAATGCCCTGTATAATATATGAACTTAGGTGCATTTATTTTGATCCTTACTTTTGAAATAGGTGAGTAAAATGACATAAAGAAGCCATTGATTGGTAATACTATTTTCATAATTTCCCACAAAGATAGAATAATATTTGAGGTAAATTCATCGGTCCTCATCTGGTAACTGAAAGCCTCTGTGTTTTTCATACAGTTTTATTCACATATATCAATTCGAGGGAATGTGTTAAGAATATTGTATAAACTGACCTGTTGGTGATAAGATCATGGGTATAGGTGGCATTAGTCGGAGGAGTATTATGGGGGGTGGCGATGCAAGACTGAACAGCCATTTTGATTGATTCACCACTGGTTCTGAGGCTAAGCCTTGCATAGACCGTTCCAAGCACATCTATTTCGTCATTTGGTTGTACCGCCTGCACAAACTTATCTTCCTTGAAAAGTCCAATTGAAAGATCAAACGTTCCATACTTTGTTGTGTTGTACTGAATTTGGCTGCAACAAATTGTTACTCGATATTAATATTAAATAAACATACTAACTATTTGACTTTAGAATTGTGAGTGGGAGAAAACATGTTATGTTTATGTTATCAATATAATAGCAAGGTAGCAATTGTTAATTTTTTCCTACATGTACTCCATCAGCCATATTTTACATGAAGGCAGTTGACCTGATTCAGTAAAACCATTCTTTAAACCTCACATTATACATAAAAGAATTAATGTGCAATGTTATTTTCAAACATGTTTTAGACTATACTGTATACACCAACATGAACAGGGAGAAACCCTGCGCTTAATGACTATTGCACAGACATTTACGTACGTGATAGCTCCTGAAAACTCAACATTGTTCAGTTTGTTCTTTCTGTTATATCGACATCTGAAGCTTATAGCTTTCTCATGTTGACGCTGAATCATGCCTTTTGTAAGGTTATTGTTAACACGGATTGTGTTCTCATAAACAATATATTCCTCTGTACTCTGTAATATGGCAAATATACAGTTACTTGTAAGCTGAAATAAATTCCTAGATGTGGAATTTGGTTTTGTTTTCATTTATGCATGCAATTTTATCTATCAATTTGGTATTGAAAGCCCAATGATATCTTTCTTAAATCACATTGAGGATATTTCCTCCCATGGCCCTACATCTGACACTGGGGTATTCTACTATCATGAGAAAAAGTAATGGTCAACTCTTACAATGGGCGCATATAGTAAGTTTCTTTTTGTTAGATTATGTCACAAAATCTCTTCCCTGATTATCTTTCATAGCAAATCAATTGAGACAAAAAGTACAGTATGTACATCTGCAGGGAATAGTGATAGCTGATCCAGATGGATTAAAATGTAAAAATATCATCTAAAATATGTTATTTGTGCACATACTAATCTAAAAGTTACCTAACTCTTTTTGGTACAGCTTTGATAAGTACATGTATTTTAAAATACACCTACCGTAATTGTTGTGCCACAATCATTCAAACCAATATTGAACGAGAAGCTGCCATCCTTTTTCACTGCTGAACAAGTTGTCCCAGATACGGTTGAGAGGTGAAGGCTACTTGCACCACCGATCACACTGCAGTAAAAGCAAAATGAGTCATTCATTATGCATTCAAATGTAAATGAACATGCTTGCAATGAAAGATTGTCCATTTCCTAACACCTGCTTGAGTACTGTGAAGCAAATCAAAGGTTTTTCACCTTTACAAGAACAGTATATCATAGTGTTTGTTTTCTGAAGAACTCAAGTAGGTACTAGATCATCTCAAAATTCAGAAGCAAAAATGTCTGTGCATTTTATATTGTTATTTCTGTTGGGTGAAATAAGGGACATACATTGCCATGCATTATGTGGATAGCTTGGGATAGATCTACTTTGCTATCTACATACTAAAATCAATTGAACAAATATGGTAGCATCAAGGTCACTTTAAATGCATGCTATTCTATAGGAAAAATAATCAGCCACAAACAGGATATAACATCTCCTGTCATGTCACACATTTTCTTTACTCACTTGTTCCCCTCAATATGAATGTCAATACTCTCTCCACATGAAATTGTCACTCCAGGTGCAGGAGATAAACTTGACAGACTGCGTGCAGGAGTTGGACCAGGCGTCAAAGGTGAGCTTGGAGCCTGAGACATAGTTGGAACAGATGTACTTTTAGGAGCCAATGGACCTGATAATGAAAATGTAGCTTTTAAAATATTGAACTCATGTAAGAACGTGCAATCCTATAGGTATTTTTTGGAATCATTAGTTACGTGTATCTGTCAAAAATAATTTATCTACATGTTGCCATCCTGGAGGTTTGAATGGACAACCACAATGCAATTAGTTGGTCCAAAAAATAACACGCAGAATCTATATTACAAATTTCAAACCCATGTTTTTTTTTATATATTTTGTTTGGCTGAGAATCAAAATGCAAACATTTTACAAAGGCATTGTGTGAGATTCCTATTGTTTATGCTCAAATTGACATGACTGCAACTCTTTTTAATGAAAACTGAAGAGCAATGTCTCAGGTTTTGGCCATAGAGTACTAAAATACCACATGACAGTGATGTGTGACACTATTTATGATACCAATTGCTTACCAAGGATGAAATATGCCTAAGAAAACGACTTGATTCTATTCTTTAAACTATTAAATTACGTAATTACTACATTGAAGCAATCAAGTCAGGAACATAGGAAATCTTCCTCCCACTATATTTCATAAACGTGCCTGTGGCAGTAAAATGTAGAAGGAAACAAATTATCTTGAATGATATTTCTGCTTGCTTTTGTGTACTTGAGACCTAATGGGAATATTATTAAGGCATCTGACTTTTAAATGCATGGAATGATGTGTGATTTATACTTTAGAATTGGTAGTCAAACAGTGGAGGACAAAGACAATTTAGTCAAACGCAAAGAATCTATTAGTATTACCGATACCGAATAGTAATCAGAAAATGCCTTCGATAGCCATCTGTGTCTTTGCACTGCGGCCTTAGATCGAAATCCCAGACAACAACACAAAGACTGCTGATTCTGTACAAAGCTTTATGATACAACTGAAAATATTAATATTGGTTTTCTTTTAAGAGAACTGGAGAAGGTAATTTGATTATATGGACCAGCAACATCTGTCCACTGACGTTTTCCTATTGCGCGTCTGAATATTATAGGTAGTAAGGGCACAGTGTCAATTATTGAGTTATCATCTTAATTATTTGACATAGTTTTAGTCTTATCACTCACCACTTGCAAAATACACATTGCTACCATCTGGACCTCCTTTGCCGTCTTTTATGCTCGAACATTTGCCTATACCGTTTTTTTCGTAAATATTAGCAGCATTTGCAGAACTCCTACATTTGCCTCCATCTGCAACTGCAAACACGGACCATCCTCTCTCTATCACAGCTTTATAGCATTTATAAATGGCATCAGTGCGCACTCTATAGTCGCCGTCTAATTGGCTGGCTTTTCTCTCCAGTGAAGGCAACTCTACGTTGTTCCAGCATCCCAAGGGCACGAACGGTTGCTTTTGTCTGGAACCTTAAAAATAAAACATAAACATTTGTTTTGGTATTTCACCAGATCTAATTTACTCACAATTCTTACAATAGCCAGAAAGACCTTCCCAATTTCAATCATATCTTGCTGCCGAAAGAATAGCTTCAAATAAGATTGAAGATGAAATGTTAATCATAATACTTGTACTAGTAATAATCCTCCTTCAATTACTTTGTAAAATCATTCGTCATTCCTAAGTCATTGTTCATTTTCCCAGAATCCCAATGTTGTAAATGGTTGGTCTTGAATTTGATCTTAAAAATAAGACATAATTTGTTTTGGAATTCCATTAGGTATTAGTTAAACATTAAATCTTACAGCAGCCAAAAGGACTCTTACAATTTCGATCATATATTGCTGGCGAATTTTTCCGAATATTATCATAGTAGAATTAATAACTCTCTTTTAAATATTTTGTAAAATCATTTATAATTCTTAAGTTATCATCAGAGTATTATAAATGCAGACAACAATTTAGCCCATGCCTATAGAATGACTTTCTAAAGGTAATTATAAAGCTATGAGATGTCTAAGTCTGTCTCATATCGTCAATGCAAACACACAGCACTATGCATTTTATTTATTCTCTGACTGACATGATCTTTATGCAATCAGAAATAATTCCTAAGAAAATGCAATGCCATGTTTGCTAAACCAATTGTTGAAATATTTGCTTTTGATATTGATCTTAGAAATAACATGTAAAGGTCCCAGGTCAATGGTTGTCGATAGGAGCTTCGTTTGAAAATACTATACATGTTTATCAGTTTTTTAGCCCTAAATTTTACATCTTGCTGGGAAGGTACTTTTTGCGGTGCCTAATATATTTCTCATCAAAAAGTTTTCCAGACATTGTATACTTTGCATACTATTTTTGACATATAACAATTAATGTATTCCTAATAGTAGTTTTCAATAGATGAATTAGCTTAAAGTTAAAATAAAGGTTTCTCTGCTTAAGGTTATAGAGGCGATTTAGGTCTGCACTAATCTTCCACTTAAAGAACAAAGTAAGAAAAAACATATTTATCTATCACCTCTGTTCGAAATATGAAAATGATCAAATTGTATGACAAAGATATGCCCACCTAAAGTTGAGTAATATATGAAGGATAAAAGAAAACATATAGTAACTTAAAATGCCGTTGGAAAAGGATGCAATTCTAATCTTATTGACAAATCTCTTTGTAAACCTTCTTCTTTAGCTGAAAAGAACTGATGTCATTGGAACCTGGGGAAATAGACACTCGTGTGAAGTGGACACCCTCACTATAGTGGACACACCTTTGGGTCCCAAAAACTTTCCCCACTTAAAACGCACCCCCCTTACCCCACATTAAGTACACTTTCATTTACCTCGTCGCGAAACGTCTTTTTTTTGGCCATTGACCATTTATGCTTATTACCTCTCTTATTCATAGAACTATCAATTGGAGAATAGATATTGTACAAATGCATATCATTAAAAAGGATTTCCCCACAACTACCATATATTTGTCTATACATAGATATTGTTGCAGCCTCATATATGTATGTTTAGGAGCTGTCGAGAGGCAGAAATCATTATACTCGTTGAACCATTTTAATTTGCCTGTTGTCTCATGAGAAAAAAGCATACGTCTCGTACGGTATACATGTAACTACATGTAAAGTCTCTCATGTATTTATCTCATTGAATGTTTGCTAAGAAAAGGATAGAGCTCAGCCTTAACAAGAATATCTTTGAGAATAAAAATAAAAATGATTATAATAATAATAATAATAATAATAATAATAATAATAATAATAATAATAATAATAATAATAATAATAATATTAATAATAATAATGATAACAACAATAATAATAATTATTGATATTTGATATATATATATATATACACATGTATATATATATATATATATTCATATATATATATATATATATACATATATATATATATATATATATATATATATATATATATATATATATATATATATATATATATATATATATATATATATATATATATATATATATATATATATATATATATATATATATATATATATATATATATATATATATATATATATATATATATATATATATATATATATATATATATATATATATATATATATATATATATATATATATATTTATATATATATATATATATATATATATATATATATATATATATATATATATATATACATGTGTTTGTTTGTGTATTTATCTGTAGTATAATCATCATCATTAAAATCGATGGCTGTAGTGTGTGTGATAATGTAGGCCTTTCCTAATTCGACTTGGTAGAATATTTCAGAAAAGTCTTTTATTCACCACTTGTTCTTACCTTTGCAGAATTACAGAATATAGGGTAGAAGGAGATATTAATATATCGATGTGACAGTTTATGGTAATTTGATCACCTGGCAGGCAGTCTCAATTTAGCTACTCTAGGGATGGACCAGTTAGATAATTGATCATCATGAGGGTCAATATATACAGCAACATGAGGTTCTGTGGGGGATGATATGAATTTAGTTCATTTAATCAAAAGATAAAATGCATCTCACATTTATCATACAAAAAAAATGTTTTGTATACATATATAGAGAGGGTAGTTCAAGTTGGAAACATTTCGGAATTGTTTATTATCAAAGATAAAAACCCATTTTGGCCTTGTTGATTAAGGTTGATAACCAACATTTTTTTATCGTTTTTTCTATAACATAAGGAACCACTCATAACGGACCTTACATTACACCTTACCGGATACGAGTAACAGTAAAGTTGGCAGAGTTGTCCTTAAAATCAAGGTCAAATGATCCCCTATTCAGGATAAAACTTTGAATATCCTGTATGCCTCCACATTGAGACAGTATAAACCCAAATGCAGTTGATTCATTGATCTTAATTCCTAGTAAAACTTTATCCAATGGGAGAAGGGACTCTCTGAAAATGGTTCGCCCAAACCTTGAGATATGGAGTTTGGCCAGAGGGTATAACCGAATAGTCCTTAGAGATGCATCCAAATTAAAATAATGAGGTAGGAGGTGGAATTACTAATATTGTTCTTTCCCCGAGTAATCTCACAAAAGACTTCTCAGGAAGGGCACATAACCCCCTTTTCAAAGCAGAGAGAGAGAGAGAGAGAGAGAGAGAGAGAGAGAGAGAGAGAGAGAGAGAGAGAGAGAGAGAGAGAGAGAGAGAGAGAGAGAGAGAGAGAGAATCAAAATCTTAAATCTTGTATGTGTTCAAAGTAGGCCTACTTACCTAATATCATGTAAACACTTCTTGCTTTTGGACCACCTTTTCCTTCATGACTACAGGATGAGGACATTCCACCTTCGTCGTAATACGTAAACGTGCTCTCAAGACACTTGCCACCATCCATCAATGAAAAGATAGTCCGACTAGATTTAAAAGCTTCATAGCATTTTCGTACGGCATCAATACGAGTGACATAGTTGCCACTCAATATATCAGGATCATTGGGACCAGTACCGTAACTATACTTCCAGCAACCCAAGCTCACGTAGGGAGTTCCTTCGACCCAGCCTAAGAAAGACAACATACACAATCATAAGTTAGTATTCAATAATGCTGTAATGAATGTTCATCTTTTTGATATATGTTATTGCATGGGGCAAACAGGTTGGGGATTCGATATATTTGTTATGCTAAGTTAATGATACTTGAGTCAAAACGAAAAACAAGATGGTACGATGAAAGCAATGTGATTAATCGGAAAACATGGTATCCTCATGAATGATGATAGCTAATATAGTACAAAAAGGCAGACCTCAAATATCTTTATAATGTCAATTCATATTTATAAATGTGGTAAGAATTCAGACTAGATCAAGATGCACTATGAACGAATTTATTTGCTAGCTATTTTTCAAAGAATAGTTCTCTTTCGACAGCTTGCTGATTTGTATTGTTGAGAGATACACCCACAACTGTTGAATCCTGTATCAATTGCTTAAGTTATAAACAGCAACCCCTAACAATGTCACACATTTGGGAAGCAACCTTGCCTATTAAGTCCATGAGCCAGAGGGTTGGTCGGTACAATATTGGGGGTCAAATTGCTATCAATGAATTTGGATTCCCCATACTCTCAGCTTCAATTTGATGTGTGATAGCAATGCAGGGGTGGCAGCCCTGTCAAAGAGATATTCAGCTTTTTGATAAATTCAAAATTGTAACTGCGAACCTCTTGCAAATGATCCTACTTTCAACAATTGATGTAAATTATCTTAACATTCAGGTTAAGAAGACAGGAATGCATGTAAAAATGATGTTGATATTTGATATATTGCTTTTGGATAGGTATATTTTATTTGGTATGGTGCTTAATTGACAATACCAGTGGTACTCTCATGTCTTCTGTATGTTTCTAGTCCATATAAACAATAGTGACAATAAGAAAAAAAGAATTTCAAATCACCTGCAGATACAGTTATATCCTCATTAGTAAAATACTAATTGCAGATTACTTAAACATCACATACTTCTCCTCTGTTTGTATCCTGCATTCATGGTCAGGTGACTCAATCTATATCAATAATCTTTTTATTTCGAAAGCCCTTGTCTTATATGTCTCATATAAGTCTAGTTTCCCACTATCAAGAACTCAGACAAGAACTCAAAATTAACTCAGCAGGGGGTGTACTTGTCTGAAAGACGTGGCCAAAATGTATCTCAAAAATGGGCAAGAACAAGTTTAGACATTGCTAAGAAGTTGTTGAGAACTGTCTCAGGAATGTCTAAGGAATAGTCTTGAGAATATCTTGAGAGTAAGTTAAGAATATATAAGATTTTTGTACGACATTTGCAAACTTACCAAGACCAATATAAGACGTTCCTAAGCAGCTCTTGATACATTCATTGAACAGTATTTTTTTCTCACAAATTCTACCACAGATTGAATGGGATTTGGGGATGTTGGTTAACCAGTGCTGTCCTTGGCAGCATCCATTTGCTCACTCATCTTTATTTTCTTCTTTCGCTAATCAGTTTTGCATATTTTTGGAGCTATATATATATATATATATATATTTATTTTGGATATATATATATATATATATATATATATATATACATATATATATATATATATATATATATATATATATATATATATATATATATATATATATATATATATATATATATATATAAGAGATAGATAGATAGATAGATATATATATAGATGTACATTTGTATATATATATACATATATGTATTGTATGTATGTACGTACGTACATATTATAACAAAGGCTTTTATTCGTTTACTTCTTTCAAACACAATTGAAGTTTTAAACAGCTGCAGAGTCTGGCGGTTATTTTGTTCATGCATGAGAAGCAGACAGCCTGCTTGATGTCTCTAAAGCTAATTGGAAAGCAATATTTTCTTTTATAAACACCGGAAAACAATACCTACCACTCTTTAAAACATACAGATTATAATTCAAACCAATAAATCGACACATTCTGTCCAATATCTAGACCCTGAGGTGGTTACTCTGTTTCCATGACGACAGTCTGTATAATAAAGTCATATACAAAATCATCTGTTTAAAGCTTTGTTGAAAAATAATTATGCCTTGTTACTAGGACAACATTATACAAATATGACATCCCTGTGGGGTTGTCAACATGAATGCCTAACACAAGTGAGCATTATTACCTGAGGGCGTAGACCGAGGGTGGCAATGCTCACGAGGAGCAGACTATCATGTTGGCAACCCCACATGGATGTCATACTTGTTTCATTTTACCGAACACCCATCCCCCCCCCCCCCCTCACCCCCGGGCACCCAAAATCCTTGGGCAGTGCAATTTCTAAGCAGCAGGTTTACCGTGCTGACCATCCTGGGATGTCATATTTGTTTTATCATACGGAACAACCTACCATCTCAACTGGGTTGAGATTTCACTTGTTGTTCTCAACAATAAGATAATTCCATAGTTGACGGCGGCATTCTGCTCATACTTTCGCTGCGCGTGGGGATCTTGAAAGCATGACGTCCTCAACAATATAGGGAATCATGTAACGGCACCTTGACAACGGGTGCTTATATGTTGTGTCCTTGACAGCGGGTGCTAATACGTCGAACAGTGACCGCTGTCAAGGAACCTGCAGAGGCACAGGTTGCCAACAGCTTTGACACATGGCTCTCATCCAATGGAATGAGAGTATTAGCGTTTTTCAAAAAACCATTTGCAACAGAAATTATTTTACCACCATGCATTTTCATAAGGTCCCCAGATCAACATACTAAAGTCCTAAGGAATCCCCGCATAAAAAATAAGCTAATTTGCATAAATCCAATATGGCCGACAATAGATGAGAAATGGCTATATCTCTGTAAAAGGTATCATTATATTTAGTCATGAAAAGACCTATACTGGGGTTTTCAGGGGCAAGGATTCATTTGACATACCTTTCATTACAATTATCCTATAAACTCATTTGCATAAATCCAATATGCCTGCCAATAATTGACAAATGGCTATATCTTAAAGACTAGTTCTCATTTTTGAGTCATGAATATTTGTATCCCAAGGTCCTTAGGTGTTATAGCCCTTTGAATAGGTGCTAAAGCTCTTTAAAATATCTTTCAGCATACTCATTACTATATTAAGAACTTGCATATCCTCGTCATGGAAAAATACTAATTTACATAAATATAATAGGCTGCTAACATGTGAGAAATGGCTGTATCTGTAACTAAATCCAGGTTTTAAATAATGAAAAAGCCTATACTAAGGTTTTCATGTTCTACAAGGTTTTATTTGAAATACCTTTCGAAACAATTACATAATAAGCTCATTTGCATAAATCCAATTTGGCCACTTCTGAATGAGAAATGGCTATATCTCACGAACCAAATCTCATTTTCTTAATCATGAAGATTTGTATCCTCAGGTCTTTTAAGGCTAAAGCTCATTTAAAATGTCTTTCGACACAATTATTTCTCTGGACATTTACACATTCTCAGCATGGGAAAATGCTAATTTGCATAAATCCAACTTGACACATAATTGAAATGCTCTTCACAGGGTATATATCATGTGAGTATTCTGTGGACCAGCCATATGAAAAATATACATGGAAACCCCTACCAATTTCAAACTGTCACGAAAAAATGGCAAACACTAGGCATAATAGTGATTAAAAAGGGGGTGGGGTTCTTCAAGGGTAATAGGGTCTGCAAAGGTAAACATACTGTTGACCAATGATCTAGATATGTTTATAGAAACCCTTACCCATTTCTAGCTACTAGGTAAAGGTGGCAAAAGCAAGGCATGCCAATGATCAAAGGGGGGTTGGTTTCTGTAAGGGTAAACACGTACAAATATATATTGATACCCCTATCCATTTCTAGCTGCCACGAGCAGATGGCAAACACAAGTTATACCAGTGATTTAAGGGTAGATAAGCCTATACACACCTGTAGTGCCCAAAAAAGCCTGCATATTTCTATGATATCCCTCTAAGCACATCTTTTAAAAACTGCTTAAAGGAGAGATGTTATTGTAAACTCTAAAAAATCCTTCAAATATAATGCGAAATCATGCCTTATTTCTAAGTTAACTTAAAAAATAATCAGACAATCAGACAATATTTATCCAGAGGGACACTTGGTATAAAAGGGTTAAAGAGAGCTAGAGTGGAGGGCCTGTCATCTGGGGAATGACTGAGAATGAAAGCGTGGTCCTGTCATCTGGGGGATGACTGAGAAATGAAAGTGTGGTCCTGTCATCTGGGGAATGACTGAGAAATGAAAGCGTGATCCTGTCATCTGGGGAATGACTGAGAAATGAAAGCATGGTCCTGCATGACATTTGTGGAATGACTGAGAAATGGAGGCAAAGTTCTTAGATGTCATCTGGGGAATGACTGAGAAATGAGGGTAGTAGCTTATATCGAATACATCTACAATAACAGGCACAGACAAAGGTTTCAGAACTAACTTACCATGCCACGCACGTAGCTAAGCCATAATGTTTTGCTTGCCCGCAACAAGTTGTAACATATGCTAGAATGGCATGTATTATTTCTCGAGTATTTAATGACTTTAAAAGCATTTTCAATTAAATTTTGTTGCATTTTAAGCCTATTTCTGGGGATTTGTGTCATTTTTCTATATAAATATCGTGTAGTGCTCAGAAAATCAGCTTGCCTATTGGGGCAAGTGGAAACAAAAATGTACTTGCCCAAAATCCCTTTTTTTCAAAAATTCACTAACCGGGGCAAGCAGGCTAGTACTTATGTTAAACCCTGAATAATCTATCATTAAATGTACAATGTGTCAACAGTACATGTTCACCCTTACAGGGCCCCCTCTTAAATCACTAGCAGGCCTTGTGTTCTCCTGGCAGCTAAGAATGGGTAGGGGTTTTAATATACCTATCCAGATCACTGGTCGACAGTATGTTTTCACCCTTACAGAACCCCCACCTCTTTAATCACTACCTTGCCTACAGGGAGAGGTTTCAATAAATATTGTCAGATCACTGGTGAACAATATACACTCACATGACATATGCAGGTGAACTCGGATATTACGGACTCATTGGGACCAAGAAAATTGGTCCTTCATATGCAAAATATGTCATATACATATGACAAATACTTGATATGCATCGGACTGGGACCTAGAACAGTGTCCGTCATATGCAAAAATCTGTCGTACAGTGGTCCGTCATATCCAAGTTCACCTGTACCTGGATACCCTAAGCATTATGAATATCGCCATCTAATATCTATAAGACACCATGTTGGATTTATGCAAATATGCATTTTCCCATGCTGATATCATGAATATGTACGAACAAAATGATTGTGTTGAAAGACATTTTAACGGAGTTTTCGTACCTATAAGACCTCAGGATACAGATTTTCGTGACTAAACGATTAGCTTTGGTTGCTGAGATATAGCCCTTTCTCATTTATTTTATTGGCAACCATATTGGCTTTGTTCAAATGAGCTTATAACTCTATTGATGTTTCAAATGAATCTAATGAATCCTTGAACTTGAAGACTCCTAAGTATATAATAGTTCATGACTGAGAACCATGATTTGGTTACAGATATATAGCAATTTCTCATACGTGGTGGCCATATTAGATTTATGAAAATTAGCATCTTCTCATGCTGAGATTATACAAATCTGACAAGAAAAATAAGTGTGTTGAAAGACACTTCAATGGAGCCGTACCTCCATGAAAAATGTCAGCAAACTGTCAAAATGACGCCCAACAATGGTCTTTCATGACTCGGCATTGTTAGGACGTCACGGCTCCCTATACTTAGCAACAACACACAGTGCTGCCAACAGAGACCATCGCCTGACAACAATAGCGTCTTTCCTGTCAATGACGTACAGTATAGACACGCATGTACATATGGTGTATTTTACAGTTAAGGATTTGTGGTCTCCAATGGGTGTTCTTCAACGGGGTCAAAAGGTCAAACTGGTGTAATTGTCCAATCAGATCCCTCAATTTCAATCAAGGGGTCACTGCCTCTGGGTCAAAGGTAGACCTAACAATGGTAGACCTAACAAGCGTCACGTACGTGATCTGGCGCCAGTTTCTAAGGAAAACAAACGGTGCACGTCGCAACAAACGCGTATTACCATTGTTGAAATAGTGCGCCCGACCTTTGGCTGACCTACTTTATCAAGCTAACCTCACGGTAAAGCGTGTAAATTTCTCCTTTTCATCGTGGGAGAAATAGGTTCTATCACTCGTGGATGGAAAGAGGAGGAATCTTGCACTCGTGAGTGATTTTGTGTCTTGGGACTCTGCAAGCCTCGTCCCAAGACACAAAATCACTCACTCGTGCAAGATTCCTCCTCTTTCCATCCACTCGTGATGGAACCTCTATATCTTCTCATGCTGAGATTATACAAATCTGACAAGAAAAATAAGTGTGTTGAAAGACATCTTGAATGAGCTTTAGCACCTTAAGACCCTGCCATGACTTAATAATCAGATTTCGTTTCTGAGATATACCTATTTCTCATTCGGTGACAGTCATATTGGATTTATGCAAATGAGCTTATATGATGAATATTTTGAAAGGTATTTTGAATGAATCCTTGTACCTGAAAACCCTAGTATAGGTGTTTTTATTACTCAAGACCATGAGTCGGTTAGAGATATAGCCATTTCTCATTTGTTGGCAGTGATATTGAATTTATGCAAATTAGCATATTTCCTGTGTGGGGATTCCTTAGGACTTTTAGTTAGTTGGTCTGGGGACCTCAGAAAAATGCATTGTGGCAAAAAGAAATAAATTCTGCTGCAATTATTTTTTTTGAAATGACCATTTTTGGTCTAGATTGCCTGGACTATATCCTCGCGTGAGGTATAATAAGTTATAATGTGCAACAGATATTGTGTACAAACTAGATACATAGCCTTGTAGTTTTCCGAATGAATAGTTTACTTTATTTATCCCTATTTCTAAAGATTTCACCTATTTTTCTTATATTTCATTCAATATGGATAATGCATAACTTTCTGTTCTTTGATAGATATCCTGGCACCCTCTCTGCTGGGAAAAGATTTAACTTAGTCGTGATGGTCTGTAAGGCCCCATATTTAAGTATTTTACTTGCATTCTGAATAAATTTCCTCAATCCTGTTGGAAATTCCAGAAAATTCAACTGTATGTTGCAGTATCTTTCTATTTCCTCCTTCGGTAGTATGTCCAACATTGGATCCAACAGATCTGCTACCATAGTAAGTTTCAACTCATCCATTTTCTTAATACACAATAGCCTTAATGGTGTATCAAACCATGAAGGCCAACTCAAAAACTCATTATCCTGAATTGTATTGCAAACACTTTTCTCTCGTTGATTCTATCAACTCTTTCCAAAATATCTTTAGTAATTCCTAGTCAATTTTTCATATGATTATATCCATTTCACTGGCATTTGTTCATTTTATATTTCTGTGTTAAGTGCTTCCAGCTGCTACCAGTTTGTACTATCCTCCAGGCCCATGTTTTGAGCTGTATACCTCCGGCTTTGTACACAAAACACCTTAGATCATTTCCTCATATTCGTCTATATACCTTTGAGTCAGGTGGGGGAGGGGGGGGGGGAGGGGGTTGGGTGGACAATATGTGACTTAATTTGCAGAACATAGGACGGGGCAAACGGGATGCCTTAGTGTGAAGGAGCTGGACCATTGTGTCGTAGTCAGTAAGTTAGTATTTATTGACTATATCAGAGATATAAAATATACAATCATACAAAAAGAAACATATGTCACTGAACAGTTAACATACTAAAAAGTTATATATTACACCAATGAAAACATGGAAATTATGACAAATTGATCACATTGATGATGCAGAAAGTACACTAGAGACCATTTCTATACAAGTATTTGTGGTGTGAGTAATCGGATTGTACCATTTTGTACTGACTGGACCTTAAGCCTTTAAGGGTGAACTTAAGGTTAGCGGAGTTGTATTAACCAACACCTGTTTTATCGGTTATGGCTTTTTTGTACATTCTGTAAATTGCTTTACCAGAGATAAACCAAAGACATACCATTTCCTCATCACTACACAATGGGACCTTCCATTCTATTAAATAGTACGGGATGTTGGCTTTGTCTTCATCAAATACTCTTTTTACCTTAGGGCATTTAATGTAGATTTCCCCATACATTATAACTTGGTCATTGTAATAATACAGACACTGTGTAATAATATGCAGTATGTCCATTAAACGATACATATCACAGTTTGTACAGGTTCTATTACTCATTGGTAACCCTTTCAATCTATAATCATCTCTCTTAAGTAGACTTGTATGACACATTATCCTACTCATTGTTTCACACATATATACACCCCTATAGTCCAGGTCCCTAATGACCCACTATGCGAGATATCTGGTATCACCTATAGTGCTCTTAAGTAGTCATTTTCCCTAAAAACTGTATTGGCTGCGTGCCAATTTGCATCCTCTAATTTCCATGCACGTTCCCAAATGAGTTGTGACCAAGCTTTCTTAGATGCAACACGTATCCTACCTTCTGTCATATCATGGATAGTACCAAAAACACCAAAGATTGATGCAATATCAAGAATATCAAAGATAGGACTGTGACGTGGGTTGTTTTGACATTTTACACATATCATCACAGAAATTTCTCATCCTTAACTTAAATATTTTGAGAATGACATTATCTGGTCCCATCTTGAGTATTGAGCGTAGGAATAAAAGCTTCTTTTCTTTAATATAGGATGTTAACTTTAACCACCCTAACCCATAAAAGCTACTATTGTTCGGTACTCCTGGGGAAATCTTTGCACTCGTTTACCTGCATATGATTGAAATGAGGCAAGAAGGTCCTCATCACTCTCTGACATAACCCAAACTTCACTTCCAAAAGTTACAGATGGTACCACAACCTGCCAGAATATGATATTGCAAGTTCCCATATTGAGCCCATTCTTTCTCAAACCTAGTCCAGAAGATGCAATGAGGGTTTTCCTCCCTTTAGATATCTTTTCTTTGACACATGTGGTGTTTTCATGGAAGATTCTCATTTTGACCCCCACATGGTCATAAATAGTTTTTTTCTTAACAGCCTCATTGCCTAGTCTGAAGGTCCTAAATTTGCTATTATTTAATTTATCATTTTCACCCTCTCCGAAAACCATAACAGCAGATTTAGAAGTATGGAATTTAAAACGCCATTTCTTCCTATAGTCGTTTACCATATCATGCACCATTTCTGTACGCATTTTAGATATAGTAGCAGTAGCCAAGTCGTCAGCATATCCTGCTGGACTACTTGGGACATTCTTAATGTTTAAGACTGTTTAAGTTTAACAAGTAGTTCATCAATAAATACCAAGTATTCGACTAATGACAGAACCCCACCCTGATGAATTCCGCATGACATGGGGTACCAAACGGAAAAACTACCAGTAACACGGACTCTACAGTAGAAACCTGTGTAGGTCCTGAACATCAAACGCCATAGCTTCCCTCTGATCCCCATGTCATGCAGTTTAGAAAAGCGGCCATTAAACCAGACGGTGTCGAACACCTTGGACACATCAAACTAAGACACGAATACCTTACTATGACCCTCATAGACGCTCGCCACAGTCTCTTGTAATAGCAGAGAGGTGTGTACGAAGGACTGGCCCTTGCGACACGCTCCCTGAAATTTGGAGGTAACCTCATTCAGATTCCACCATGGCTCCAGTCTATCCCAAATAAGCATTTCGTAGATGTTGCTGAATATACTAAGGAGCGTGATACCCCTATAGTTGTAAGTATCTGTGCTACATAGATTCTCTCCTTTGAATAGTGGTACCTCTATGCCACGTCTAAAGTTTACAGGCACATATTCTTTTTCTTTAATAAGGTTGAAGAGCAAAGTTAAAGTAATTATTAGCATAAACAAGTTCTGCGCAAATACTGTCGAAACCGCATCCTTTATTCAATTTCAGTCTATTTACCGCTTTCTGAATCTCCCTTGTAGTAAAGGGGGGATCCAGAAAGATGCTACTTTCATCACTTTTGTTGAAATCATCAACTTTCTTATTTATGGAAATAAAGTTTTCATTGTCATAGGACATGTCTGTTTTTGGAGTGCTAAGTAGGGCATAATGACCAAGCCAGACTTAGAGGATCTCTGAAACATCGTAAACCATTTTATCAGATTTGTTTTTAATAGCTAGTACCTTACTACCCGCAGTTTTCCTGCATTTTTTAAGATGCAGCCAGAAAGCATTCCTATCAGTGCGATTACTTTTAATTGCATCGTTCATCTTTTTGTATTCATATTCTTTACGCACTCTTTTAATAGCCTTCGGAACTCCTTTCTGGCACATTAATACATTTTTAGCATATTTCTGGGTATTCTTGTCGTTTTACTATATAAATATCGTATAGTGGCCAGAAAATCAGCTTGCCCATTCGGGCAAGTGCAAACTAAAATGTACTTGCCCGAAATCCCTTTTTTCAAAAATTCACTTCGGGGTCAGCGGGCTAGTAATTACGTCAAACCCTGAATAACCTATCATTAAATGTACCCTGTGTCAACAGTACATGCTCACCCTTACAGGACCCCCTCTCAAATTACTAGCAGGCCTTGTGTTCTCCTGGCAGCTAGAAATGGGTAGGGGTTTTTATATACCTATTCACATCACTGGTCGACAGTTTGTTTTTACCCTTACAGAACCCCCACCTCTTTAATCACTACCTTGCCTCCAGGGGGAGGTTTCAATTAACATTGTCAGATCACTGGTGAACAATATACACTCACATGACATATACCTGGACACCCTAAGCATTATGAATATCGCCATCTAATATCTATAGAACACCATGTTGGATGTATGCAAATATGCATTTTCCCATGCTAATATAATGAATATGTACAAACAAAATGATTGTTTTGAAAGACATTTTAAAGGAGTTTTCGTACCCACAAGACCTCAGGATACAGATTGGCCCAGGATTAAGAGGATGGGACACACGGCCTGCCTTTGGATACCCAAATTCTGTACTTAGCAATTTTATCAGTCTTAGGGTTCCAACTCAATGTAATCGTACATGTGCGTTTTCTACCTAGACTCACTGTTCCTCGTGACAACAAGCGTTGTCACGGAAATGCGTCAAACAGTGGATGCTGTAGGTGAAACGCATGGGTGACGTCATCATGACGTCATTAAATATAGGTAACATTGTTTGTGATAATCCCCTTTGATGACTTTTTCGGGCCTAATTAGTCCCTAATCAGAAGCTTGCACTTATAATGGCGGGCTGATATATATCGCCCTGTTCAGGGTTTGAATTTATCCATAAATGTTGACTTTTGCGGGCCACCTATGTGGTCCCAATGCTTGAGGTTTTAGAATTCCCCCAGGCCACTACACTAATATTATAAGTAGTCAGTCCGGTGTGGCAATTATGCAGTGAGCGTAGTATAGTTAGTGAAAGAGTTATGCAGGCTTGCGAATAGAAAGTATAAAAATCAGACTGATGATCTGTGGTATGTATCAAATATAAAAATGACGAATTGTCATAATAACTGAGTGATAAACATTAAGAGCATGCCGTCGCTATTATGGTCGAGGCGGGACGATGATAAAGTTGCAGGAAATAAATGATAGATAAAGTGTTGAATGAAGAACGACCGTTCACTTGCATTATGCCTATTAAGTGGCAGGAAGGCGACTAAATTAAAGAACTGTCGGTACTCTACTAAATTTAAAGTATAGTGTGTATAAGATATAAGTGAACTGTAATTGTTATAGTGAGAATTATGTGACTTATCAAACAAGAGATCGAACTTTTTAAACCAGTTATTTCCCATTGAATGTCAGTTTCCTTTTATTCCATTGTCCAATACTTTCTTTATCATTTTAGGAAGTTTTAGTATAGAACTTTTATCTCTAATATCTTCTAATGTTTACATTATGTTCCCATCGGTGGATGGCCTCTTGATAATAGTGGACTAAACCAAAGCCTTCGACACCATTGAATGGAATTTTATAGAATATTGTCTAAATCTATTTGGTTTTGGCGATTTTATAACAGAATTAGTCAAACTTCTCCAAAAAAACTCTTTCTCAAGAATTGAGCAGAATGGCCATTTCTACGAAAAAATACTACTTCCTAGAGGTTGTCGACAGGGGGACCCCATCTCTCCATACCTTTTGGTTATTTGTGCAGAGGTTCTCCTCTCACATGTCATAAGAGGAAATCCAGACATCAAAGAGATAAGAATTGGTGATACTGAAATTAAGCCGATGACACTACCATCTTTTTGGGTGAGGATAAAAACTCACTAAAATGTGTCATGGACGTGCTGAGATGGTTTAACAATATATCAGGTCTTGCTATAAACAAAGACAAAACCAAAGTTATCAAAATCGGGGGAACATGGGACAGGCGGATATCTTGGGAAGGTCAATTCGGTTTAAAATGGACACATTCTTTTGAGGTTCTAAGCATTCAATATGATGTCTTTAGACTTAATGAAATAACTGAAATTAATCTAGAATTAAAAATTCAGAAAATAAAGAAACTTATAAGAACTTGGAGTACTAGAAGACTAACGCCCTACGGGAAAGTTGTTATTGTCAAATCTCTTTTGTTGTCCAAAATAACACATATCCTCCTGTCCCAACCAAGCCTGAAAGAAAAAACAATAAAAAAAATAGAGAGTATTTCGTATTCGTTTATATGGAGTGACAAACCTGCAAAATTTATTAAGCATATCATAGAAGCAGACATAGCTGAAGGTGGCTTAAAATTACATAATCTAACTTTGTTTAATAAAGCTTTGAAACTTGGATGGCTGAGAAGATACTTAACTTCTAATGGGAAGTGGACCATATTCTTAGACATGGAAGATGTTTATGAGATTTTTAATTATGGACAAGATTTCGATGAAAGGATGATAGAAATAATTCATACACCCTTCTGGCAAAACGTTCTTGAGGGCTTGAAAATGTTATTTAAAAGTCCAGTTTGTAATGATTTGCCCTTGATTTGTTCTACACCAATATGGTACAATAATGTTCTAAGATTGCCAATAAAACCAAGCTGGCCAAAAAAAGGTATTGCAAATATAAGTGATGTTCTGAATGAGAATAGCCAACTACTCTCATTAGATGATTTTAAAAATGTATATCATATATCATCTAACTTTTTAGAATATGGTGGATTTGCTGTGACAATAAAACTATTTTTGGACAATAGAGAGAAACCAACTGCAAATGTCACAAGAATCCTACCTGATAACTGTTTAGTAGCCACGTTTGATGTGGCAAGTCTTTATACCAATATACCAAATGACCAGGGCATTCAGGCAGCCAGAGAAACTCTACTCAATCACAGGTCTATCCTTGATAAACCCTCTACTGATAATCTCATGATTCTCTTAGAGAAAGTACTCAAAATGAGGTTTGAATCCAAGTTTGTTTCCACCTACCAGCAACAACCGTTGTTGTGGGTCAGATTTATAGATGACATTTTTGTCATCTGGCAACATGGCCTACCAGCCTTTAAGTACTTCGAAGTCTATCTAAATCAATGTGTCCCTTCAATTGAATTTGAAACAGACATTTCGGACACCTAAGTACACTTCCTTGATGTCACAGTTAAATTAGATAATGATTGCCATCGAATTACTACCAGCCTCTACACCAAACCTACTGACACACGCAATTACTTAAATCAGTCTTACTTAAATCATGTCACCCAAGGAATTGCAAATCGGCCATTCCCTACAGCCTAGTTCTAGCGGATCCGCAGAATCTGCAGTGACACTGATTATTTTGTCTTCCATGCCCGACAGATGACGAAACACTTTCTGAAGGCACAATATCCATCCAAAATTCTAGAAGAGGCGTTTAGCAGAGCATTCAATTTAGATAAAAAAAAATGATTAAAACTGAAAATGACAGTCGATGATGAACATCAGGACGACAAAATATTTTTAATCACTACCTATCATCCCAGCGGACGTATCTTAGGGGATATTGTCAAAAGCAATTGGGATATTCTGGACAAATCCTCCAGCACAAGGGAAGTCCTCGACTGGAAGGTCTATCAAGGTTTCAGGCAACCAAAGAACATTAGGGACCTCCTAGTGAGAGCACTAGTGGTCAATCCACTAGACGTCGTGTCAAACAACAAGCCATCTAGATCATATAAGCGGAATGTCTGCAAAACACCTAACTGCAGATATTGTCTTAAATTAGATTGCTCAGGCTCAATAACAAGCCCCATCACTGGTCGCAAATACAACACTATCCGGTGTTGCAGCTGCAAGACCAATAACATCATATATTGTATTACTTGTCAGGTGTGCTACAAACAATACATTGGGCAAAACAAAAGAACATTGAGTCAACGAATGTGTGAACATTTTCGTTACATCACTCAACATAAATCCACACATAGTGTTGGCCGACATTTCAACTAGGAGGATCATAGTGGTTTAGGAAATGTAAAACTTCATGTTTGGTCAGAGAGACCGTGATTCGAAGGAGTCCTTAGAAATCAGACTAGAATTCGAGCACCTATGGATTCATAGGCTACGCTCCACAACCCCAATGGGTCTCAACGTTTTTGATTGAAAGCAATGCCCCCATCATACAACTATCTGTATTCACGTTTGCCCCAGTCAATAACTTTTTACTCTACAAGGATACAGATTGTTGGGCTCAGAACAAGCATAACATGCGATTTGTTCTTTTTCTTCCAGATGAGCGTCATGTAAACCACTAAGTCCTTTAGGACCCCTGGGCAATAACACCAGGACTAATACCTGTGTGCTCCCTTTCTTTCTCACTTTCAGAACAAATTCTCTCATATATATTTAATACACTAGCAACTGCTTATGTGTTTAACTCCACACCAACATCTTTCAAACAAAATTGCGATATTCAATAAATTGGCTACTTCCATCTTTTCTTGTCCCCCTCCTCTGATGATTATTACTAAGTATGAAACCGCGGATGATTGGTGAGACATCACTAATCCAGAGGGTGCCACTTACTGGCACTGTCCGATCACATCCTACCATGGTAACAGATTTGTGTTATGGAAAGGAACGTGATCCCCTCTAATTGCGCACAGGGACGCTCATGTGTTGAGTGACGAATTCTTGTCATTAGTGGTCAGGTTATCTTTAAAGCAACACCGGAAGAAATTTTATCCCAGTTCCACACCCCTGTCTTATTATCTTCATTGAGAAAATGTTAGGACATCTTGACAAAGCACCCCTGTCTTAGATGTGTCTAAGACACATCCTCGACAATGTGAGGATAATCAGGACAAGTCTCAGACATCATGATTAGTCCTAGGAAATGTCCCCGACTTAGTTGGTACATCCAAGACGTGTCTGGGATGTGTCTGGGATAATGCGGGGGACATGTCTTGGACGTCTTGAATATTTACAGAAACAAGGATTTTGCAAGGCTGCTTGAATATTTACTTCTGGATGAGCAACAGTCTTAATCAAATGATTAACAGCCTAAATAAAATATGTGACCAGTTTTTATATTCTGCAATTTGCACAAAAGTACTCACGCTTAGTCATTATACATATATATATCATATATATATATATATATATATATATATATATATATATATATATATATATATATATATATATATATATATATATATATATATATATATATATATATATATATATACACATATATATATATATATATATATATATATATATATATATATATATATATTTGTGTGTATGTATGTATGTATGTATGTACGTATGTATGTATGTATGGATATATGTACATAAATATATATATATATATATATATATATATATATATATATATATATATATATATATATATATATATATATATATATATATATATATATATATATACCTTATTTCCGTCAGACTTAACGATTTTACGGCTGAAGAGAACAGCGGTCAAGAGCACGACGCCATGTTTGTTTATGTCTTCATTCCGATTGAATGACATCAGGGCTATGTTTTTTTTGCTTGCTGACCAGCCTGTGGTCCCACCGATTTTATTGGTGATCGTAAGCTGATATAGGGCAGCCTGACATTTAATAAAAACGCACCCCATTTTTACTCAATCCGATTAGTTGCATTCAGATTACACTCTTGCTATCTGGAACTAGACATTTTGAGCGCAAACGACCAGCCACTCCCTCTTTCGCATGCCTCGGATATATATGTTCTTGGTTATGTAACCGTTTTTTTTTTAATTGAGTTAAATGAAGGTTACACCGCATAGCATTTTAAAAAGAAACATTTTTTAATGTTCCAATGAGGCTCGAAACTACTAACTGCACGTGGTTGAACAAATTAATGCGGATTTTTAGGTCCTGTCATAATACAAGATAGTCCCGTACCTGTGACATTAGCTTAGACCTAGAGGCGGTGGGTCATATCTGGCATGTTCTAAAACAGTTGCTTCGAAGACAATCGTTATTCACATTCAGCCAAAAGATACGATGAACATATTGGTCAAAATGATCTAGCTCGAAAGAATCTGTATGGACAAAGCAGACAGCCAGGGTTGTGTTGATCCCGAAATAGGTATTATCAAGAGACGGCCGCGCCGTTGTTCTCTAGAAGGTATACATATAGAAAGTCGCTTGTTCAAGATTCGTGGCCAGTGATCACTACTCATGTGTAACCTTTTGTTTTGACATCCATACTTAAGGGGTAACCGAGGACAGAAATGAAGAAGGGCATGACAGGAAATGGTCACATAGAACTTTTGAATGTCATAGATATAACTTTCAATCCCGGGGGGGGGGGGGGGGGGCACTTGGGTATTTAGGGGGGCGCATAGGTTCGTTATCAAAGGACCTGTTCTGGTTTACTATACAAATTACCCAATTTTTTCAAGTTTCATGAATTTAACCAGAATTCTTATGATTATGTAGCTGAGGTGTTGCTTGTTCATAATTGCTAACATATTCCCCAACCCGCGCCCTGGATATTGCATATGACCACTCTGAAATGACATGTGTCAGCATATTTGCATTGACTCATATTTCAGCTATAACTGTGCCCAGTTGATCAAAAACCTATTTATGGATAAACTATGATGATGTTGGAGGAGATCCAGTAATGACATTTCATAGAAGGCCTTACTCATGGATTTTGATGAAAATCAGAAATTTTCAATGGAGTGACCTTGACCTATGACCTTCTACAAAATGGCTGCCTCCATGCCTACTAATGAGATTTGAGCCTATGTAGAAATGGTTCCAAATAGTAACTTTGCCCACCGAGCGCGTTCAAGCCAGATTAATATGTTATGTGTTACTAATAAATACAGATTATGTGAATTTCATTTGAGCGCGCTCGCTGGGCAAAAGGGTGAATTTTGTGACTTAGTGACCCCTGGTCACTTGTATAAAATTCACCATACTAGATAGTTCATAAGAGCATATGCGGGGCACTCACAAAAACAAAACTCAAGTAAACTCCTGTAGCTGTTCCCTAGGGATTCGTTGTCTCTCAAGTGACCTCGATTGATAGTGTATTGTCCAGGAAGGCCTCACACTGTTACTATTTTCAGCCTGGGTAAAGTGTGGTTCAGTCAGACATACCATGCGGCAAGAAATGTTTTTTCTCATGTCTCATGAAGTGAAAAAGCTCAATTGTGCCAAAAAGTACAGTGGGCAGATGTGCAACCAGTATTTGCAAACATTTCAAATGGAATGATTTTTGTTTTTTTACCTGTGAGAAGTGGATATACTGTGGGTATGCCTTATTGATTATATGTACAGTTGTACTAGTGTTGCTATTTTTATTTTCAAGTTATTTGAAGTTTTTAATAGTATATATTTTGTGAAAACTGGAATATCCTTATTGTTTTTAACATATCCTTAAAAAGGTAATGTGGTATCTGGTGACTCTTTTTGTGTTCTCTCCTTGCATACATTAGTTAAAGAGGGCTGATATTCATCATAAAATATTCTTTTATAAAGTAGTTTGAATGAGAATGTCAATGTCATGCACCTGTGCTAATCTCATATATTCTCTCAAATTATGATCTGGTAATATGTACGTGTTATTTCATCTGGAAATGTGATGTACTGAACTGTGGTTCTGCACATTATACTCGAATTATGATCGAGCATATGTCTTACTTTGCAGGATGTTGACAGTTTTGAACCTATATGAAAACTTTGTTTTATCATTCCATATCTTATATTGAGTTCAGAATATGATGCTGATGAAAATAAACCTTTATGTTTGTTCATGAATATTTCTTTTTTCCAAACTTTTAATAGTTTGCTCATCTATCCCCCCATTCTTGAAAAGGCCCACCCCCCAACCATGAATAACATTTTCATGCCAAAAATGCATTCAGTGTACTCACAATGAGTGTGACTATCCATTTCTATCATCAGAAAGCCTGTAATGAGGGATTTTTGAAATTGGGTAATTTGTACAGTAAACCAGAACAGGTCCTTTAAAAATACCCCTAAAGCACTGATTTCTGGCCAAAAAAGCACCCTTATTTTGATAAAAACGCCGACTTTTTCCACTAAATAAACACCCCTTCTTTTATCAAAACACTGACACTGGATGAACGGGAACATGTATTTTAACTTTAGATCTTATAATCCTCTGCGTGTTTAGCGGCAGCAAGTGGCGGCAGCAATCTGGGAAGCCCAGTCACTATGGGAGTCACTCGGCGTCATAGCCGCGTATATTTCGTAGATTGTAAGGGGATTTTCACTCCCATACTTTGAACCTGGGTACGAAAAATACCCTTCTTTTACAAAATCGCGGACATGCAGAGGTCTTAAAAAAAGACCCCTTCTTCCGCAAAATACGTAACGAAGGTGTGCCCCCCCCCGGGCTTTCAATCCTCAAGAGCACGCTAAAATCCTATATTAAGCTGTAACCTGTGTATTATATACTTCCTTACCTAAATATCCCACTGTTTGGTAGTCATTTTCAATAAAACTGCTTTTATACTCAATCTTCTTCAACGAGGGGACCTCTGTAAAGCTGTCACTTCTTGTGTAACAACCCCCTCGGGACAACTTATTGAATTAGACCATTACAGATAACAAACAGCACGTTCAAACCTCCCAGAGGCATAGCATTCCCGGGGGAGGAAATTGCTGGATGCATAGCCTGCCGCAAAGATGTTTTGAAGTTTGGTTAGTTCTGCGCACATTTATCGATTGTATATTTTACTGTTTGTTTGTTTTTATAAGATGAATAATAAGGTTTACCATGTGTGGTTGTCGGAAAAGATTTCTATGAGAGCTATAACACACATGTACTGTTAAAGCACTCCAGCCATTTCGTTATTGTATTGCGCCATTCTCTCTCATTTGCTTTTATGTTAAACATTTTACCCTTTGTCGTCCTGAATTAGTTAAGGTTATTTCATTAACCGATTCATGGCCACAGTACCTTAGCACTTTTAACCCTTTGCCACCCAGCTTTATCCAAGGATTATATTTTTTTATTAACCAACTGTATGCGTTCCATTGGAAAATGTTATAAAAATGATTTATTGAAATGAATATCAAAATTAATTGTTCAAATAAAGTCAAGATGATGTTTTTACACACACCAACGTGTTTGTTTCTTCAAGTTGATCATTATATGAATGTATTATGTAAAGCATGAAGGTAAGTACATATTATTTTCATCAGAAAATGGTTTATTAATCCATTCATAGCCAGCAAACCTTAAGATCACTCATTTAACCCTGAGCGGTGCCAATGGTTCAGTAAGGGTTCTAACGTTTTGAGTGGTGAAGGTATTTTGATTGTATTTCATTTTATTCTCCGCCTCTTTACTAACTGCGCGTGATTGAGTGTGACTGAGAATCCAAAACCGAGCAGCTGCTAGTATATATATACATATATATATATATATATATATATATATATATATATATATATATATATATATATATATATATATATATATATATATATATATATGTGTGTGTGTGTGTGTGTGTGTGTGTGTGTGTGTGTGTGGTCAGTGGTGTGGTTAAGCCTGAACTTGTCTTGAGACTACACCAAGAACCTAGGATTTTGTAAATTTGACTATGTTCTTGGATCATATCCAGGAGGTTCTTGGTGATCTCGAGACAAAATAGGCAAGTATTGGCACTGCTTAAGACTTTTTGAAATTCTTCAGCATGTCAAAAAATTACCAGAATTTCGTGGAGATGGTTCAAGATTTTTAAGTCTGGGACATATCTGCGAAAGTTTATTATCTTGAGACAAATTTTGTCTAAAGATCTACCAGAATTATCCCAGATTGTCTGGGATTATTCTTGCAAATGTAAGGATTATCTGGGATAAGACACAAGACTTCATTAACATAGTCTCAAGAACTTTGTTAATAGGGCGGAAATGACATCATATTTGGAACTCTCCACTCCCACGTGGTGCAAAACAACTTTTAATTCAAGTATGCCCTCTAGGTGACGCCTACGGCACATTGGCCAAGGGTTTTGTGGCTAATGCGAATCTATTCTTATTTATATAATCAACATCTTAACCAAATGGTTGAATTAAGAAAGAGTAGCCTAGCTTTCTTAGCATTGCCTTATGTCCATCAAACATTCCTAACAAACCTTGTTTATCTTTTTCCTTTCATTTATCACCTTTCAAATATCAACTTGTATATAGTTACTTGCTTATTAAGGTAAACAGTTGTTGTAGCTGACATATAGGCTTTTTTCCATGACCACAGTGTTCAGTAGTAGAAAGAGTTTCCTGACACAACTGCTAATCTTGAAAGAATAAATGTTCTGACTGTAGTGATTATCATACGTATTGAATTTGATGATCAAACACATTTTAGGGAAGTATGTGTAAATGGTAATTTAAGTATAACATAGGGTTCCTTTGCTAAACTACATATTATATAAGCAAGGACAGATACAGTGCAATTTGGTTAACTCTTTAGTACCATTTTTATGAAAATCTGCCAGGAAAGTCCTATTTGGCTTTCTTTCCATCTGTGGTTTAAAAGCTAACCTGATGACTTGTCATTTTCCTTGTCTTCTCCTTAGGAGCACTATATGGATAATTTAGAGCGGATTTGGTGATAATCAAACTCGGCATTTCTGACTTGGGGCATGAATTTACCAAGAAAAGTGCAAGGAAGTTTCTATCCCACTTACGTATCACACAAATTACAAAAATGACCATTTTTCCTCAGATTTTGTTTAATTCTTGGATGGTGTTGCCATGGCAACCAATGAAACTACGAAAACTACACATAAATGAATTCTCACGGTTGAAAGCTTTAATTTGATACCACATTTGCCATGATCTGACACCGATCTGAAAAAATGACATACTATGCAAATTAACATACAAAAAAGGGTCAAAATCACCCACAATGCCGATTAGGAGGCTATAAACTAGCAATTCAGCTTGGTATCCGTCATTTTCAGATTCAGTGCCCTTAAATTTAGGCTAAAAACACTGGATACCGACTTTAAAAAAAAGTCCCTCAACAGCCTTGAATAAGCCCTTTTTCTGGAATTTGCACCTGACTATAGGGAGAATCCCCATGTCACGTGATAAGGCCACGGCAAATAGCATGTCCTAGCAGTGTCCTGGCAGTGTCGTGGGTGGATCATGGTCAAAAACACGTGGCAAGGAAGTTGGACATGTTCAACTTCCTTGCCACGACAACCACACATGCCCTGCGTCGGGGATGCACCTAGGACACCCCGACGTTGCTAGGATATCACCTAGGACGCTGTCACGCTCAGGAATTGAACGAATTTTTCGAACGAAATTCCTGATTGTGGCATGTCCTAACACTGTCTCGACACTTGTCTTGCCTGTGTGAGACAGACTTTAGCAATCACCAATGCAACAAGACTAAACTTAACTCTGCCAAACAGATGAGACCTCAAATGAGACCTTAACTAAGTTTTATTCTCCAAGTCTGGGGCCTGGACCCAAAACACGCCTCTTTTGTAGGACCAGCTCAGGGCTCCAGAATGTTCCAAAGTGTTCAATCACAAATCTCCCACAAATGAAGCATGAGTCACTCACTCAGAACCCAGAATGTAGTACTTAGCTCAACCCTTAAAGCTCTAGAACTGTAAAATATTCTAGAATATATGATCAAGACACTGTAATAATAGAATTGGACAAGTGTCCCCAATAACTACAGATATGACATGATAATCCTTTGTCTGTTGTTTCTCTAGTAAGTCTACTTGTACTTTTAGTATATTTCCCCTTAAATTTATTAGATCCCCTTTACCATTGTATATTCTCATACTTTAATCAATATAATTTCCTTTTTCCATAAGTAAGTGCTGGATTCTGTCCTGACATAGGTTCAATATGGCAGAAAATATCTTAACAAAATCTTAATTACATAAAAGATGACTTGCTTGATCACGTGCACTGTCCATTACGGTTCAATCCTAGCCATTGCATCACTTCTGGCATGGTACCACTTCTTCAATAGCCCATTAATGCTTGCAGCACCAAAATATGGCCTGACAATTTTGGCCTTTGACTGTACTGGAGCATATTGGTCAAAATATTGCAAGGAAAAATATTTATCACAATATTTCCTTAAACGTTCATGCAAATATTTTGTAAATGAAGGCTTGATTTGTAAATTATTAATTCATTATCAAAAGTATCATAGATCTGGATAACACATTTTAAGGTCTCCAGGTATGAACGGGTTAAATATGAAGCTCTGGCTGCAAGATGTTGCTGGTAAAAACAAATGGGAAATTCTCAGCAGCTGTCATGGTTGATTCAGATAGCAAAATTGACAACTTGCAGATATTCTACGAACACAATGTTATGACATGGATGTTACAAGTGTAAAAACTTAAAAGGGGTTTGTTTAAATCAATCCTTTCACCTAAATCTACCGGAGATACATGAATACTACCTATACAATAAAGAATATTGTCAGCTTGTTTTTTAAAACATAGACTTAAAGGAGAGGTTGGGAGATAATTCTTGAAATTGATTTTTGGTAAATGATATAATGCTACGTGTATATGAAACGTAGGGGAATAGGGAAAGTAGATGTGACTGACAAATGAGAATGATATTAACGAATGTCTTACTTAAAAAACGGGGCTTAGGAAAATCTAACACTAATCAGAGAAAGTGACGTAAGGTGACCCTTATAGTTCAAAGATTAACCGTATAAACAGATATGACGGAGGCAGATAATAAGCATAAAGATTTCCTTTGACAAATTGAATGATGCATATTTTAAAACTATTAAAGCATTTATGAGGAGCTTTCCTTTTTTCAAACTGTACTTTAATTCATGAATTAACGTCATGGAGGTTGAAGAAGTTGAAAATGTAACCTCCCTCTTAATCAAAGTTAAAGATTAGTGTTCATGTTATTGATTTTATTGATAATCGGACAAGGCACCTTCTCAACTGGCACAAAAGTAAATTTGTGTCCCTCTCCTGATCTCTACTGCTATTTTTTGCTATCTCCTGAACTGTTCTCTGCCCGAAGCAGTGCAAAACAAAATACACCTAGGGTTTATGAAATAATTTGGAATAGAAATTTCGTTTTTCTTCACTTTTTCTGCCATATTGCGGCAAGTCGTGACTAGCCAGTTGTAACTGGTGGAGGAAACCGTAGTGCTCGGCGAAAACCACAGCCTAACCTCAAGTCAATGTCGACTTTCCCATATGCTCTAAGTGGGATTCAAACACGGACAGTGGTGAGAGTCAGCCAGCAGTCACTGACAACTGTGATTTTTTCACATATGTTCACAAACCCTTTTCTCAGTATCAGATCAATTACGACTGTCAAGTTCATCACTGAGCAGAGTATGATACCGACAAGCATATGACTCTTCATAGGCTTGCAACCTGGCATAGTCATAGCAAAACTAACGTTGAATAGAAGAGTACTAGATTTTATTTTTCGTTTTTGACTTTGTCGAAAAAAATAATAATTGAATAATGCCTTTTTTCTCATTTCCAACAGTTATTCCAAAGAATTGTTATGGATTTTAAAATAGAGAAAATGGAAAAGAAATGTGATAACCCTTTTCCTGCATTCGATCTGTTTTCCATTAGTTGTTAGATTGGAAGATCTTGTTGAGTATTGTGGATGGGAGTACTTTTTGAAAACACTATGGATGTTTTTCCCTATTTTCTTCGTCGAAAGTCGTACACCCTACTGGAAAGGGGCGACCTTTGCAATGGTGAACATGTATTCCACCAGACGACCTTTTAGGTAATATATTAATATCAATAAATAACTTATTGAACTAACCTCATTTTATGAGTAACACATTTACATATCTTATGATTAGCTAACATTATATTCTTTACATATTAGTTGATAGCGTGCAGATACCAATAAATCGAATATGCTATCTCAATGCCCTTTTTATGGTGGGAGAGTACTTCCAAATTCTTGTACAAGCTATTTACTAGGAGCATACAAGCTATGTAATACGACTACAGGAGCAGTTGTATCATGTTATATTTCAATATATTCATTAATAAGCTTTTAGCTTTTTGCGCAATAGTAACAACACCAAGCTTCTTTTCAAAACCCTGATGTCTATCATCTTACACTCAACTTTAAACAATTTCATAAAATGTCAAATGCCTCATTCCTCACTGTCAACTATATCAAAAACATCTCCAACAAGCAGACCCAATCGCCCAACCAAATATAAATAATATACATCGATATATATATATATATATATATATATATATATATATATATATATATATATATATATATATATATATATATATATATATATATATATATATATATATATATACATATATATTTATATACATATATATATATATATATATATATATATATATATATATATATATATATATATATATATATATATATATATATATATATATATATATATATATATATATATATATATATATATATATATATATATAGGGATCCGCCGTGGCCTAGTGGTTACGATGCCTGGCTCCCAAGCGTGAGTTCGCAGGTTCGAGTCTCCGCTGGATCCCCAAGCGGGTTGGCCTGGTCGCTATAAAAATGATCGGCGTTGTGGAAGGCTGCCTATGGTCTTTCGGCAACTGAAAGATCCCTTGGAACTATTCGTGAAGAGTAGGGAATTTCTTCCCGGTTCCGGGTTCCGGGTTTCTATATCGTCGTGATATGACCTAAGCTGTTGAAAGCGACGTAAAACCCAATTCCTTCCTTCCTTATATATATATATATATATATATATATATATATATATATATATATATATATATATATATATATATATATATATATATATATATATATTTATATATAAACTCGACGGCTACATTCGTACATGTAATATTGGAATCAAATACGCAGCAAAGTTTTCGTAAGCTTAAAAAGTGAATTTCATCCTCACAAACATTACCACAAGAATGTATTGAGTCAGCTTTACTATAATGACTCTGCAGATGTGCTTTCATTGTACTTAAACTATCGCTAAAACATAATGTATTGTAAGAAAAGCAACGTAGTAAAACGTATCGTGACGTACAAAAGAACTCTTTCCTAACGTACTGTTGTTATCATTGCAGCATGTAGGTGACTACATTTACTTCAATCGTCTAAGAAGATATGAACATTTAGGTAGCAAGAAATCTGAAGCTGAAGTTGTAAAAATTGACAAATCACATGTCATGAAAAGGTACACGGCATGCATAAGTATGCCCTGTGGACAGGCCCAGATTAACGTAGGCAAGTCAGGTTGAGGTTTTGACTACTCCTGATGTTCATATGTGAAAATGGCAGAAATATAATGTTGTAAAAGCGCTCGTAAAGTGAAGTCTGTGGTCCGATGTTTATGATCCATACAATCAAATTTTATATCGAACCCTAACCCAAAAACCCACTTTCATCAAACGCCAATTTACAAGAGGAACCGATTTAGGATGCAATACGCATTAGTTTAGTTATACCATTAAGGCAAACCATAACTATTACGAAATCAAATTTCGATAGTTGATAATGGAAGTAGTTGTGTGAAGCACTATTTTATGAAACATTTTGAAAATAGACAAATGAGACTCAGTTTAAGAAATAGTATTTATCTAGTAAATAAGCAATCGCCCCGTAATCTAATGAATATTCATTCTTATCCATATTAAGATCAATTTACATTGAGTGTGCATTAAAAAACTCTTGTACTCATGTGTTTGAGCCTCCTTTGCAAAAAAGATTTGGAAACATTTTCTTTAACAATGGTTCCAATGTTTTCCGGTACACAGTGGAATTTTCCTATAGACCTCATGGAGATGCACTGATCAAGTGCAATTCAAACTCATTGAAAATGGGAGTAATGTCATTTACAATGTCTCTTAAGGGGGACACGGTAAAATTGAACTTTAGACTAATAAAATTAAAATTTGCTTTAATCATTTTCACAACATGCGCTTATGATGGCATACTAGCTATACATCTATTAACAAATCAAACATGGTACCTTTCGACCGAGAGCCAGGGCCATTTATATATATATATATATATATATATATATATATATATATATATATATATATATATATATATATATATATATATATATATATATATATATATATATATATATATATATATATATATATATATATATATATATAATGCATTTGTTACAGATTTCAACTGCTTTCTAAAATGTAAATAAAGGTAGCGTCCAAGAACTGCACAAATCTGGAGGAGCGATCAACACTGAGGGAAGGATATCCCATATTTCTGATTTTCAGAATACAATGTTGGGAATGAGACGTGCAATTGCAAACTGTAAAATTTGCCCAATTCTGAGCATGTCCATTCTGAGATTCCATAAAGGGAATATAGCTAAATATCAATCCTGCTTTCCTGCTTTTGTTAGGTTTTGTGATATTTGGTCTCTTAATCTTGTCAATGGTTATCTAGAAAACCGCTGTTGCTCCCATAATGAAGAGCGAGGGGGGGGGGGGGGTAGAATATACATACATGTATGCAAACCTCTCAAAACTACCCTATATGTACTGATAAACCCTTTTGATATGTGTACATACAATCAAACGTATCGTCTTACCTGCAGTTGCTGCCAAGATGCCGATCAGCGCCTGAAGAATGTCAATTGCTCTTCTCTCGACCATGGTGGAGAAAATGACAAAAGTCTGTGCCCCACTCGTTTAAACACGGCCTTAAATACAGGTTTCCAGAACTCAGGCTGTCACATTGATATAATAAAAATGAATGATGCGCAGGTAGCCAACAAGATCAAAGGTATCATCAGAGGCGAATCTCATTCCAATAAAGACCATTCTGATTGGTCCGTAACAAGTGTCAACGTGCAGCAATAAAAATGTACCACCACAGGATGGGAGAAACGTATGGAAACATATGGTTATTGTATAATTTAGTGGAAGGATTTATAGCCCTTCATAGTCTACCTGATAGTGTTATTGAATGTGTTGGTTCCTCCACAGCACAAATTTACCTCAGCTATTATTCAACACCTCAACCTGACTTGCCTACGTTAATCACTACCTGTCCGCAGCGCATACTTCTAAAAGTCGTGTACCTTTACATAACTTGTGACTTGTCAATTTCTATTATTTGAGTTTAGATTTCCTGCTACCTAAATATTCATATCCTCGAAGACTATCGAAATAAATGTAGCAACCTAAATGTTGCAATGATATCAATAGCAAACTAGGAAAGAGTTGTTTTGTATTTCACTGTACATTTTACTACGTTGCATTTCTTACAATACAATATTGTCTACCGATAGTTTAATTGCTTTGAAAGCAGATCTGCACAGTCAGTCACCATTCTTGTGGTCATGGTTGTGAGGATGAAAATCGATTTTTAAGCTTACGAAATCTGCTGCGTATATGCTCGTTTCAAATATTACCAATGTATCTACTATGTATCCATGTAACAAATTTTATCAATATGTTAAGAGAATTGTGAGTTGTGTGCAAACAGTCAGAATTCTTTTTGTCACCACAATATTGTTTACTTGCAAAAGCTTGAGAATCAGTGGCCAATTCTAATATAGATCGAGGGTAGTGGACAACTGGATAAATGGAAAAGTATGTGCTAACTTCTAATGTAAAACAGGGGTAATAACGCAATGGAAAAACGTGATTAGCAGATAGTGTTGAGTTTAATATAAAAAAGACAGGTGGCATGATCTATGACTTAGTATATGTCAGTTCAAAGGCTGACATTGGAAATCCAAGAAATTTTACAAGATATGATAGACCTGGGATTTACATGACAATCAATGGTCAGGTGAGTGTCATGTTGTGAACAAGCTGTCATTTTGGGTTATGAGCTAAATCTAGTAAGATTCTCGCCAATTACAAAATTACAAAAACATCCTCGTACTGACGAATTGTGTTTTCACACAGCTATGTGACTGCCTTTGTATATAAGAAGAGAGAAATGTCCCTTTCTCAGGCCATTCCAAGTACTCAAGGGAGAAATTTGACATGCTATATGAAGTAACGAATAAGGTTTCAAGCTGAAAGAGGGAAAGAAGACTTGTTATCTACCAGCTAAACATTTACCAACCTGCTGAAGTACAGCCCAGAGAACAGGAATTCCATCAAATGTGGTTAGAGATAGTTTGAGAGACTTGCTGTTACGAAACTCAAGGGTCAGTTAATCATATCCGTTTATGTTAGGGCTATTCGCATATGCCATTTCCTTCATAGTTGAAAAATTATGTGAAAATGGGTTTAGTTTTGAGAATGATAACAAACACATGAGAAGTCAAATTTTGTCACCATGGCAACCACACGTGAGAGAAAAAACGTTCTCAGTAAACTATCACATCAAGAATCAGTAACTAAGAAAGAGTTTACGAAATAAGTAGGGGAGGATGATCTTAAGGATTAAATTAGAAAATCCTAGCTCTAAATCATTAGGTAAAATAGGTGTTTCTAAAAGAATTACAAGAAAAAGAACCGAAAGGGGTGAGGTACAAGTTGGACCTCGTTTGCCCCACAGAATAGGAGAGAAATATCAAAAGAATGACATTTATGGTACTAGGTTAACAGGCCACTGTTAAGAAAGGGTATGAAGCACTGTTTTGCAGTGGCGTTTAGTATGTATATTTTCAAGAGTTTGAAAGCTCTTTAACTGTTTAAAATCAAAAAGCAGAAAGGAAGAGAGATTTTGTGATACCTGCTATTCGACATGTGGTACTATAAAACAATACACTAAAGTATGCATGCCCACGTGGTGATTCCTCTCGTCTCGAAAATTTCCTAGTAAAGCCAAACATTCAACAAACGAAACGCAAGCTGTCTCCATTTGTTCAGATATTAAATCTAAAACCAATTTATTGCAGATGTTTTTATTTCTTCATTATTATGTTGGTTATGCCTACGCACACTCTATAAAGAGAAATCATCTTAATAGGCATGTCAGACAGGTTAATGACGGAATAATTGCAACCTCTCCACACTTACTCCCATACAAATTAGAGAGTAAGATATAAAATAGCAATGAGAGGTGGATATGTATCAGTTTTGCAGTATATTTTTTGTTTGAAAGTTAAATTGGAAAGCCATATGAAATACACAGTCAGACATTCGAATATGATACTTTTAGATAGAGAGATGTTGAGCACAGACATTTTCTGCATAACCAATGTATGGCAAAGAGAAGTGAGGGTAAAGAGATATGACAACATTTGACATCCACCTGCTGCCTCTGGTGCGATATGGGGGGGGGGGGGGATTTTGTGAAATATGAAAGAAAAATGATTATTTTTTAGTATAACTTGCAGGAAAATTGGGGAAAGCGGTCTGGGATGATACCTTCAGTAAAAACTTTCCTCTTCATAAAAACATTTTGAATTTATTACTGCTAACATAGAAAATGTATGCATTTCTAGTTTGGTCTGATCATATGTATCTGTCATGATTTCTGAAAGGTCCCATAGTTTGAAGAAGAACTGCTTTTTCATGAGTTAATGAGTCCAAAATCTAATGTATGTAAATGGAAATGGCAATAGGTGGTAAGATTATATATACACTAATATAGCCAAGTAGTGGATATTATATACATAAATATATAGCTGAAAAGTGATTGAATTAAGAGAAAGCGTTTAAAAAATATATTGTTAGATTGCTATGCAAATTATTTTCTTAAAAAAACATATCATTCCAAGAATTTTCTTTTTTCAAATTTCTGAATTTAAGTTGATTTACACTCACCCTTCTGAAGCCGACTGCCCTTAAGATTTCATAATCTTCTGACAATGCTTTGCTTAACAATGGCCAATTAAGATTTTTTCTGAATGCAAACCTGTATCAGGTTAGGGTACAGCTCTGTCTCATTATGCTAATATCCATGTTTAATTTATCTTTAAGAAACAGGTAATTGTTTATTGAACCAGTCGAAAGTTGTCTAACATTTTGGGCAATTTACAAAATGAACAGTCTAAGGTACACGAGGTCTAAGCCTGTCAAATGGGAGTGACATTATCGCGAACATCTGAATGACAAATATTGCCTACAAATGCCTAACAGAACTCGCGAAGAGGATATATATATATACATATATATATATATATATATATATATATATATATATATATATATATATATATATATATATATATATATATATATATATATATATATATATATATATATATATTGCTTCATTTTTCTGCCTAAAGGCTAAAAAAAAAACAATATCAGAAGATGTGGACCATGGGGTGTTGACACAGTAATTTGAAATCAACATCCTCTCATCAACTGATGGAGGTTGAACTAGTGTTATCAAAGCAAGCCCTTTTAAATCTTTGACAAGAGGTAAAAAAAGGCGATTATGTTTATCAATGACAGGGTGGCAACAGTCGTGGTTGGCATGGACGACTCTTCTTTTTTTCTTTGCCATTTGGGCACCTTTGAGGAGAAATATTAATAATCAGTTATATTGATTAGCCAGATATTTATACTGGAATTTTCCGACTATACAGCAATGCATGAAACATGCAAACTGCAGTGGTGATTTCTCCAAGCTAGTATACTATTAATGAAACAAGAGTATCGTACAATTATCATTGTATGAGCTCGTAATTACGAGAACTGCACATGTGGCATTCCTGCCTGTGTGCATGTAGCATTCCCCCCAAAACTAAATGTTTGAAAAGTGAAACACAAGCTGCCTCCCTTAGTTTAGACAATAAATATCAAGCCAACATATTGCAGGTAGTTTTATTTCTTTATTATTATGAAAGCTATGCCTAGGTACCTCCGATACCATGAGAGAGAGAGAGAGAGAGAGAGAGAGAGAGAGAGAGAGAGAGAGAGAGAGAGAGAGAGAGAGTACAAAACTTTTCTGCAGGAGGCAGGTAGTGTTTTTGGAGGTAACTCGTTGGGGAGGTTACCATTTAGGCAGGTAATATTTTGGTAGGTAGTTATTTTTTAAGGTAGCCATGGAAGAAGTTATCATTTTAGGCAGGTAGTCCTTCAGGCAGGTTTCTATTTGTTTAGATCACTTTCTAGGGAGGTAGCTCTTTAGGTGGGTAGGTTTCGCTGATATCCACTGCACATGAAATTTCAACTTGTAGTGCTAATCATATTTTAAATGTGATGTGTGGGAGCTGATGATCAATTCGTTATCCCTGGTGTAAAAATGAGATTAGGCCGATGTTTGCATTCAACCAGCTGTTTTGAACTCGCACCACGACCTCATGTGATACAACTGGCTTTTCGAAGACATCTGGACGTATCCCATTTTTACAACAATGGTTACTAATAATATTGGGACATGATCGAGAATCAATCCTTTCGAGAAATCAATGAAATTAGCCAAATATGGATACTGGTATTTTCCAATTATACAAGAATTCACTTAATTTTGCAAGTCTCAGTGGTGATTCAACCAGGCTAGTACATGTAGCATTCTGGTAAAAACTAAATATTTAACAAATGAAACACAAGCTGATTCCCTGTGTTCTGACATTAAACCTCAAGTCAATATATTGCATAAAAGTTTATTAAGATAAGCATGTTAGAGAAGTTAATGACGGAGTTATTATAACCTCTCCACACTTACTACCATACAAATTAGCGAGTAAGGTATCAAATAGCACTGAGAGGTGGATACGTGTGGGTTCTGCATGGTTTTTATTTGAATGTTAAAATGGAGGGTCATACGAAATACACCAGCTGGCATTCTTGCATAATAACTGTACACGTAGACAGGCTTAGCACAAAACGTTTCTGCATGACCAATGGGTGGCAAGGGGAGGCGAGTGACCATAGGTGAGAGGTAGGCTGCCTCACAGGCCATATTTAGATGTCTTCCATTGTGGATAGATGGCACTGCGGTATACTAGGGGTTCAGTTGAAAATATGACACCAATCTCCCTCGTGTGGCAACTGTGTGAACTAAATGGCCAACAGTAGGCCGCAAGTTTATATATAATAATGTAAAATCATAATAGAGCCTCGTAGCTAGGCTAGTAAGAGGTATGCATGATATGACATCATTAAAATACCTCCAAGTGCCTCCTGTTGTGCAATGTTGGGAAGGAGTTACACCGCAATACGATGGAAACAAGTGATTATATATTTGTATAACTGATTTGTATAAATGAGGAAGGTGGTTTGCGAAAACGCCTTCCACAAACAGTTAAGATAATTCCTCTTCATGAAAACGTTTTAAAATTAGTACTGCTAACATAGCTAATGCTTGCATTTTGGCTTGGTTTAATTATTTTAATTTGTGTCCATTTCTGAAAGGTCCCATAGGTTGAAATAAAATGATGTAGTGAGTGCAAAACCTATTATGAATGCGTGGAAATGGTAAGATGTTGTATGATCCAAGTACTTTATCCACGTAATGGATATCTAACAATTTGTAATGTATGTATGTATGTATGTATGTATGTATGTATGTATGTATGTATGTATGTATGTATGTATGTTGATTCTTTGTACTCTCAAGGGATACACAATCATACAGAAAATGTAATAAATCATAAACATATAACAGAAGCTTGATATACGAATCAAATCACGAACAAAGTAAACAGAGGTGAACTGATGAGCCAGGACACTGATGGTGGAGATGGATTGGCAGACAGATCCGTAGTCTTGGTCCATTAAGTTCGTAAAGAAATATAAAGGAGTCTAGCTATAGGCATTCCATAAGTATCTTAAGATCACTTATGTACGGGCAAATGGCCATAGCTGACACGCTGGTCATGCGATTGGCAAATCTGACAGGCAATTTAAATGCAAAAAAAAAAAAAAAAAAAAAAAAAATGTTATTGGTGGCCATCTTGAAAATACCAAAATGATGGCAATTGTAAGAAAATCTTACGATTCGTCTTCCTTATCTCAATAAACTGACAAAGGTGGGTAATTTAAAGCAAAAATAGTATTGCTTGATACTGTGCAACTATTATTATACATCAAGATCACACTTCTATGCGTTTCAATACCTGAATCACTGGAAAAATTGAGGAATTTGGCGGCAATCTTGGAAAATGCCAACATATCGGCCATTCTTTGAAATTTGCGCTGGGGTCTTGATCTTATTTTAAAATATAGATGAAAAGCAAATGATAGTTTGTGGTGGTTAAATGATACTCACTTTTCTACAGCAAACTGCCCTTCAGATTTCATTTACTTCTGACAATGCTTTGTGCTCTATGGCCAAATGGAAACCGTGTCAGTTTTCACGTATCGTGAACAAGTAAATATGTTTGAATCAGGTGAAATATGTCTAACATTTGAGGCAAACTACAGATTGAACAATGTAAGTGCATGTTGTCTGAGTCGGTCAAAGAGGAGTGGTGTTATCAGAAAAAATCATTTTCGTGATAACATAGTGTAAATTTGCTTTTTTGGCTTGATTTGATCCGTTATATTTTGGAGAACTAATGACTGCATAACCACTCATCAATGGCTCGAATCTAAGCATCTTCGTGTCAAGTGCTGAACATAACGACAATTGTGTCATACCTATATTAGGGTACATTTGGGATTGACCACAAAAGCTCCCGATGCGATCAGCTTTATAACTACGGCGCAATGGACGTCGCAAGCTGCACGCAAGCAGACCATAAATCCAACACTTAGCACATACATGTACTTTTGTACTAATAGCCCCTGCATCGCCCAAAATTTGGACGGGTCAGTCACATGATGATACCTATTACGGTATCAACTCAATCCTGAGTCAGTGTGAAACACGTACACACCAGTTGTCTAAAAGGGGTTGAGGTGTCAGAACCATTGAATTTTTATTCATGGTGTTTATTTAAACCCTATTGCTACGCAGCTAATTAGAGGTATTTTGTCATAAATTAGGAACGTAACAACATCTATCGTAAGTCTATAAATGTAAGGTATAGGGAATAGGCTGATTTACAGCTTTATATCAAGACAATGTCTTAAAATAGATGGGGGTATGGATTTTGAACTATCTTGTTTTAGGTTATGAAGATGCGAGGAACTGAGCAATGGTATAATTCAGGGGCGGATCCAGGAATTTATCATGGGGGGGGGGGGGCCAGGTTGGGTCCGGTGTACCACAAATTCTTCCCCCCCCCTGGAAAATGTCCCCCCTCCCGGAAATTTCCTAGGTTTCCCAGGAAATTGTGCCCCCCCCCCCCGAGGGAATATTTCCAAGGAAAAATTTGCCCCCCGGGGGGGAATATTTTCTTATGAAAAATACCCCGCCACCAGGCAAATGTGCCCCCCCCCCTCGGCGGCAATTTTCCTAGGAATTCGTACCCCCGGGGGACAATTTTCCTAGGAATTTGAACCCTCCAACTATTTTTCTAAGAAAATACCCCCTGTCAGGTGGTAAAAATTTCCTAGGTTTCCCAGGAATTCTCCCCCCCCCCCCACCCGAGGGATATTTCCTAGGAAAATTTGACCCTGTGAGCGAAAATTTCCTAGGAAAATCCACCACCCGGGGAGGGGTAAATTTTCAGGGTGGGGGGAAAATTGCCTAGGAAATCTTCCCCCCCCCCCCCCTGGGTATATCATGCACTGTCTGGCCTTCCTGGGAGGTACAACCCTAGTGCTCTCAGCCAATCAGGTCGCTTGTCACAAAATACATCTAGTTACAAGGCAAAAGAGTGCTGTAGGCTCCTGGGAAGTTGGGTATGTCATGTTTTGGCTGATTTCCTGGAAGGTACATCCCTAGGATGAAATGTTTTCGGCCAATCAGGTCCCTTGTCACCCTGAAATTCCCTGCTATTGATAATATCTTTCATATTTTTTTTTGTTGCCAGAAATTAAGGGGGGGGGGGGGGGGGGGGCAGGCCCCATGATTTTTTAACAAGGGGAGGGCCAGTGCCCCCTCGGCCCCCCCCTGGATCCGCCTATGGAGCTCTAATGCAATGCCATTCAATAGCCAACGTTGAGTATGGCGCCACCTTTTGGCTGTTTTGACAACACCAGAGTTTTTCGGAACTAGGGTTGGATGCCATGTGTCGGCAGTAGAATGGGTGTAGTAAGGGGGAGGGGGGGGGGGAGGGAGGTTGACTGTAACGTGTTCGTGTTCGGCGTTCATTTACACTACAGAGTCTGTAGTGTAAATGAACGCCCGCTGTAAATGAACGCCCGCTACGCGTCGCCACCGTCGCGTATTATAATATTATAATTACTTGTGACGTCATCAAAACTGTAAAATCGCTAATTTCACTGATTTGAAAAAAGGTTATTTAATTTTCCTAAAAGTGTAATCTTAGTACAATTAGTCCATTGAATGTATCCATGCTGTTTGACCAAAACAGAGTGGACGCTATTATACATAACTGGAAGAACCAAGTTTTTCAGTAATGAAACAATCCCAGGCGTTCCACAAGGCATTCGACGTGTTTGAAGCCGCCTATCGGCAGTTTCCGAAACCTCGCGTCAAGTACTGATAAATGGCAGACGCCGCAAGCCCTGACTTCTAGGCTGACATATGTATTTTTTCCGTTCTGTTTGTTTTTTGTTTCAGTCACCAAATAGTCTAGGTGGCCACATTGGCCAATTTAGTAACACTTATCTTCTCAGGTGAATAAATAGTCCAGCGGATTATCGCTGATTTTTGGGCAAATCGTTAAATCTTTCGCAAAGCACCAAATTGTGCACATACATAGCTTTTCATCTATATTTTAAATAAGATCAAGACCCCAGCGCAAATTTCAAAGAATGCCGATATTTTGGCATTTTCCCAAGATTGGCCGCCAAATTCATCAATTTTTCCAGTGATTCAGGTATTGAAACGCATAGAAGTGTGATCTTGGTGTATAATAATAGTTGCACAGTATCAAGCAATACTATTTTTGCTTTAAATTACCCACCTTTGTCAGTTTATTGAGATAAGGAAGAAGACTCGTAAGATTTTCTAATAATTGCCATCATTTTGGTATTTTCAAGATGGCAACCAATAACAATTTTGCTGTAATTTTCTATTTTTGGAACTAAATCGCATATATTTTTGGAACTAAATCGCATAGAAGCGTGGATTTTGTGCCTATTCCTATGTTTGTAGGGGTAAGGAATCCAAATATGTGCAAGGAGACAGGTGTTTATCAATTTTCTTAGATAAGATGAAGACCCAAGCACAATTCGCCCAAAATGGACAACTATTTGTCATTTTCTAAATTGCCGCCAATTCCATTATCAGCTCAGAAAATCAAGGGTCATAGATATGGGCCAAAAGGAGCAAAATATTCTTTTGTAACACAACATGTACTACCACTAGGTTGATGAAACTTTGCAACAACCTTAATGAGGTCATGGAAAACAGCTTAATCAAATCGGAAATTGGTTGCCAAGGCAACAAATTAGACAAAATTACGTTAAAATACAGTATTTTTCAAAAATCCTTGAATTTGACAACATTTTTGGAAATAAATAGCATAGAAGCATGTATTGTGTGCCTATTCCCATGTTTGTAGGGGCAACGAATCTAAATTTTGCACACAGAGAGATGTTTATCAATTTTTGTTCAATAAGATGAACGACCCCAGCACAATTTTTCTAAAATGGCCAATTTTTCCCATTTTCAAAATGGCAAAAGGAGCAAAATATTCTTTTGTATCACAGCATTTACTACCACTAGGTTGATGAATGTTTGTAAAAACTTTAATGAGGTCATGTAGAACAATTTAATCAAATCAAAAATTTGTTGCCAAGGGCAACAAATTAGAAAATAGAATGCCAAAATACAGTTTTTTTCAAATAATCTTTGAGTTTGACATAGTTTAGGAACTAAATTGCATAGAAGTATGAATTTTGTGCCTATTTCTATGTTTGTAGGGGCAAGGAATCCAAATATTTCGCATACAGACAGATGTTTATCTATATTGTTCAATAAGATGAAGACTCCAGCACAACTTTTCTAAAATGGCCCAATTTTTGCCAAATACAAAATGACCGCCAATTCCATTATCAGCTCAGAAAATGGAGGGTCATAGATGGGGGCGAGATAAACAAAACATTCTTTTGTAACACAGCATGTACTACCACTAGTAAGGTTGATGAAACTTTGCAACAACCTTAATGAGGTCATGGAGAACAGTTTTATAGAATCAAAAAACTGGTTGCAAAATAAACAAAATCATGCCAAAATTCAGTTTTTTTTGAATATCCTTGAATTTGACATATTGTTGGAACTAAATAGCATAAAAGTGTTGAATTTTGTGCCTATACCTATGTTTGTATGGGCAAGGAATCCAAATGTTGCACACAGACAGATGTTTATCAATATTGTTAAATAAGAAGAAAACCCCAGCACAATTCTTCTGAAATGGCCAAATTTTAGCCATTTTTCAAGATGGCCGCCAATTCCATTCAACTCAGAAAATGGAGGGTCATAGATGGGGCGAAAGAAGCAAAACACTCTTTTGTACCACTAGGTTGATGACACTTTGCCACAACCTTATTGAGGTCATGGAGAACAGTTTATTCAAAACAAAAATTGGTTGCCAAGGCAACAAATTAGTCAAAATAATGCCAGAATACAGCATTTTTCACAAAATCTTGAATTTGAGAAAACCTGGCAAATTTGATTTTGAAAAAGTCCTTTCAACGTAAATGTATTATTGCATTATATTTATATCTTAAAATCATGTGTCAAAGCAAATTTTTCAAATAGTTTCTCTGTTTGATTATGAAATCATAGCTTCTGTTATTTCCCATAGTGACACTGCCTTTATTAGTAGAGAGACCAAACAAAGTGTGAGTGCAATCGAAAACTCTTCGACTTTAGGCTTAACTAAGTATAATAGAGGAACACTATATGTACAGCAATATACTAATCTGATGTGTCGTCTCATTGATGAACACATCCTCTTGAAATGAACCATGTTCAAGATTGCATATCTTTATCCTCAATCTTTTATCATGTATTACCCTCTACGCCATTACTGTAAATTCTATTACCATATATAAAATACACATTTACTCCAACTTGTACTACTTAATCATCAATTAATTGCAAAATTAACCACCATCAATTTAGATTTACCGAGCCTGTTCATTAAATGCATCCACATCCCTGTTGAAGGATAAAACCGTTGGTTAATACACTATTTCATCCATTCAATTACATAATCATGGAGAAGCTGGCTGCAAAAGGGATGGCTGGGTCGGAAATTTTCGTTTTTCCGAATCATAATAAAATGATCTTGCCCAGATGGATTCAGCTGAAAGGACTGAAAGAACTGCACTTTTTGTTTGGCAGCATAATTGTCTAAATACTTTTCCCAAGCTTCAATATTCAACCCGGTGGGTATTTGGACCCTAACTTGAACATATGTGTTCATGTCTGTTTCTGAAACCTTGCCAAAAAATAGTCTAGCTTCTGTAACTAGTCTAGGAAGGCAAAGCCCTTGGTCATGGCCAAGGAAGTATTACATCTTTTCCCTCCCCTTATCCTCAACACTCATCTATTGTGTTTATGACTGGTATGTAAACCACCCCTTCAATTTTATACTCACCTATAGGGTTAGAGATTGGTATGTCTCTCACCCCGTCACTTTTGCACTCACCTATAGGGTTAAAGACTGGTATGTCTCCCAACCCATAAATTTTACACCCATCCATGATGTGTAAATTTAAGACAAAGATGGATAACCGAGTCTATATATAGTTCAATCTCTCTATATATGAAACTTCTTAAGCTGCATCATCAACACACTGTCTTGGTTTCCCTTTCCACTGTCCTACAAATATGTACCTCAGATACACATGATACACAGATACACATCTCATTCTCACAAAAAGGATAACTTATAATATTGGGACATGATCAAGAATCAATCCTTTTGAGAAATCAATGATATTAGCCAAATATGGATAATGGAATTTTCCAACTATACAAGAATTAATTTAAACTTTGCAAGTCCCAATGGTGATTCATCCAGGCTAGCACATGTAGCATTCTCTTAAAAACTAAATATTTAACAAATGAAACACAGGCTGTCTCCCTATGTTCAAACATAAAACCTCAAGTCAATATATTGCATTAAAGTTTATTTCTTTATAACTATAAAAATTGTGCCTGTAGACGTACATCTGATACCAAGGAGGGTATGCTGTGAAACAAGCAATAACTATATAAACAGAAAAAACCTTAGATAAGCATATTAGACAAGTTAATGACGGAGTAATTGCAACCTCTCGACACTTACTACCATACAAATTAGCGAGTAATGTATCAACTAGCAATGAGAGGTGGATACGTGTGGGTTCTGCATGGTTTTTATTTGAATGTTAAAATGTAGGGTCATACGAAATACACCAGCTGCCATTCTTGCATTATAACTGTACACGTAAACAGGCTGAGCACAAAACTTTTCTGCATGACCAATGGATGGCAAGGGGAGGCGAGTGACCATAGGTGAGAGGTAAGCCTGCCTGCCAGGCCATATCTCGATGTCTTCCTTTGTGGATAGATGGCACTGCGGTATACTAGGGGTTCAGTTGAAAATATGACACCAATCTCCCTCGTGTGGCAATTGTGTGAACTAAATGGCCAACAGTAGGCCGCAAGTCCCTATCTAGTATAGGTGCAGGCTTTTATATATAATAATGTAAAATCATAATAGAGCCTCGTAGCTAGGCTAGTAAGAGGTATGTACGATATGACATCATCAAAATACCTCCACGTGCCTCCTGTTGTGCGATGTGGGGAAGGAGTTACACCGCAATACGATGGAAAAAAGTGATTATATATTTGTATAACTGATTTGTATAAATGAGGAAGGTGGTTTGCGAAAACGCCTTCCACAAACAGCTAAGAAAATTCCTCTTCATAAAAACGTTTTAAAATTAATACTGCTAACATAACTAATACTTACATTCTGGCTTGTTTTGATTATTTTAATGTGTGTCCATTTTGGATATCTAACAATTTGTAATGTATGTATGTATGTATGTATGTATGTATGTATATATGTATGTATGTATGTATGTATGTTTGTATGTTGATTTGTTGTACTCTCAAGAGATACACAATCATACAGAAAATGTAATAAATCATAAATATATAACAGAAGCTTGATATACGAATCAGATTACAAACAGAGGTGAACAGAGGTGAACTGATGAGCCAGGACACTGACGGTGGTGAGGGATTAGCAGATAGTTCCGTAGTCTTGGTCCATTAAGTTCGTAAAGAAATATAAAGGAGTCTAGCTATAGGCATTCCATAAGTATCTTTAGGTCACTTATGCACTGGCAAATGGCCATAGCTGACACGCTGGTCATGCGATTGGCATAGCTGACAAGCAATTTAAATGCAAAAATTAAAAAGAAAAGTAAAATAATGATAGTTTGTGGTTGTTAAATGATACTCACTTTTCTACAGCAAACTGCCCTTCAGATTTCATTTACTTCTGACAATGCTTTGTGCTCTATGGCCAAATGGAACCCGTGTCAGTTTTCACGTTTCGTGAACAAGTAAATATGTTTGAACCAGGTGAAATATGTCTAACATTTGAGGCAAACTACAGATTGAACAATGTAAGGTATACGTTGTCTGAGTCGATCAAAGATGAGTGGTGTTATCAGAAAAAAATCATTCTCGTGATAACATAGTGTAAATTTGCTTTTTTGGCTTGATTTGATCCGTTATATTTTGGAGAACTAATAACTGCATAATCACTCATCAATGGCTCGCATCTATGCATCTACGTGTAAAGTGTTAAACATAACGGCAATTGTGTCATCCCTGTAGTAGGGTACATTTGGGATTGACCACAAAAGCCCCCGATGCGATCAGCTTTATAATTACGGCGCAATGGACGTCGCAGGCTGCACGCAAGCAAACCATAAATCCAGCACTTAGCACATACATGTACTTTTGTACTAATGGCCCCTGCATCGCCCAAAATCCGGACGGGTCAGTCACATGATGATACCTATTACGGTATCAACTCAATCCTGAGTCAGTGTGAAACACGTACACACTTGTTGTCTAAAGGGGTTGAGGTGTCAGAACCATTGGATTTTTATTCATGGTGTTTATTTATACCCTATTGCTACGCAACTAATTAAAGGTATTTTGTCATAAATTAGGAACGTAACCCCATCTATCGTGAGTCTATAAATGTAAGGTGAAGGTATTCGGTTTATAGTCTTGTATCCACCGCTATGTTAACACGGCCTTCCTTCCCTAGCAGGCACTGTACACACGGAAACCAATTCAATCCCCCGAGGGATATTCCAGAGCAGCTGGCAGCATATAGCGCACACGCTCTAAGCACTGCCTTTTTATTACCAAATACCCATTTTTCAGCTGGATGGTCTGAGGCAATATGGAATAAACTGTCTTGTTCACGAACAGAGCAAAGTGCCCTGGCCTGAAATTGAACCAGCGACCTACTGATACCTAGTCCGACACCTAACCAACTGAGCTACTTGGTCTATGGAATAAAGGCTATTGCACACCTGTATCGCATATGTTGGGGGGGGGGGGGGGGACAACAAAGCTATGGCATTGTAAAGAACTCAGGGAATAGGCTGATTTACAGCTTTATATCAAGACAATGTATTAAAATAGATGGGGGTATGGATTTTATAACTATCTTGTTTTAGGTTATGAAGATGCGAGGAACTGAGCAATGGTATAATTTACAGAAATCTATTTGCTAAGGCAACACTTAATCATCATGAGTTTTCGGATTAGCATCTTTTCTCAACCCATTAATTACCCTAGACAACTATATATCCTGTGGTACACAGGAAGTGGTGATAAGTAGAGCAGTGCGCATGCACAGTTGAGTCAGTTTGAGCCCCTGGGAATGAGTCGGGTACAGATAAGAGCTCATTTGCATAACAATAGTGTCTGACTGGTGTAGGAGCTATTATTACTTGTATCATATCTCCTTAATCTGTATCTCTGCTGAAAGTGAACAACGATAGAGTCTCCAAAGTCAGTGTTTTGGAATTTGAATTATATGAACCCCCTCTTAGTCCAGGGTCATGTGACTGATAACATGTCTTATTTGTGACCAGGCCTTTGCCTATCCCTGATATTACAGATCCCTTGTCATAGATGAGAGAAAATTGCCAGAGAGTAGCTACACAGTGAATTCTATCATCTTCCCTTGTCATTGAGCATATCTACATATAACAAATTTTATACACATCTATGAGAAACGAAAATTGCTGTCATTGTGAGAAATGTTGTACAATAACAGTACGAGCTCTAATGCAATGCCATTCAATAGCCAACGTTGAGTATGGCGCCACCTTTTGGCTGTTTTGACAACCAAACACTGATTAATGGCAGACGCCGCAAGCCCTGACTTCTAGGCTGACATATGTATTTTTCCGTTCTGTTTGTTTTTTGTTTCAGTCACCAAATAGTCTAGGTGGCCACACTGGCCAATTTAGTTAACACTTATCTTCTCAGGTGAATAAATAGTCCGGCGGATTATCGCAGATTTTTGGGCAAATCGTTAAATCTTTGGCAAAAGCACCAAATTTTGCACATACATAAAGAAGGACCTCCAAAAACTTAGTTTATATCTAAATTTGAGTTATTTTATCATTCAAAGGAAAGTATGGCGTCAGTGAATTAGATAGCTAAATTGAATGCCGATATCTCATTTTGATAAAACGTGGACACCATTAACTCAAACAACCATAACTTTTTTTATTTGCGGACATAAAATTGTATTTGGAAACTTGAAATGTGTTTTTTTGTGGAAATTGAAAATTGGGATACTTGTGACTCGGTCAAACAAAAAACATGTTTTTTTAATTTTTCTCATATAGAAAATTGGACTAAAATGCTCAAAACTCAATAAATACAGGTAAATTGGATGTGATGAATGATGAAATGGCCATTTTGGAAAAATTTCATTATTATGGTAGTTTTTGAACTAGGTAAAAATCAGTGACTCCGTCACAGCTTATGTCATGCAGAATATTAGGAAGAATAAATGAGGGAAACATCAACCTTTGCAATAAAAGGCTTCTAATGGTTTGATGATAACAATTATAAGTTAATAAGGTGTTATCAACTAGTATAGAGATCATTACTTTGACTCAAAAATGGTCTTCTCAGTGGGAACAAGTTTTTCTAGGTACTAATGTACTCTTGATGTATACATCAGTTCATACCTGAGATATAGCTGTCTTGACGATGTGATCTGAGTGAAGAAGTTACTTTTTCATAGCTTATTTAGCAAGTAGGATGAGATATGGTATTAATTTATTTCTTAATATGCACCTCTCTTCTGTGTTAGTAGCTCTGGAAATGACCTTTCTCTGAGGTCTGTACCACACCATGATGTAGCATTAAGATGACAGTTCCAATAGACAGGAGACTTGCCCTATGCATTGCCTTAGCAAGTACATTTCTGTAAATAATTCTGTTCCCCAGTTTTTCACATCTTCATAACTTACAACAGGAAAGTTCCAAAATCCATACCCCATTGTCTTAACCTATAGCTCTAAATTATCCTATTCTTCAGTTCTTCACAGTACACTAGCTTTGTTGTCCCAAAATACATGATGTTCTCGTGGCATTGGCTTAATATGGCAAAGTTCTTTTAGTCAGTTTATTCCATGGTTACACAGGTCCATAGTTTCAGACATGATGCAGTGACAAAACATGATATGTTCCGGTCTCATTGTATTGTCTTAATCTACTGCCACACCTTTCAGGGGCAGTACAGGAGGTCTGCTTAATTGCAATCCCCTGGTCTGGGCCGTCTGGCTTCTGACCAGTAAGTACATCCCTGTCTGGAGCCTGAAGCTATAAGTACAGGATATCAACCCAATATACACATGCCACACTGCTTTTGTTTCTCAGTTATGTATCTAAGGAAGTGAGAAGATGTAAGGGGGCTATGAGTAGATATCAAACCTCTCACCCTCTGTCAATGTTACTCACTCAAGACGGAAAGAATTTCTATGGCAAAATACCTAAACTGCTCAGAGCGGTTCAGAGAATATACTATCTGTATTGTTGTGTTTTTCAAAATGTGATTCATCTTTGTTGAGTGTTAATGTTTATTCAAACTTTAAATTTCAATGAGATACATACATTTCCAAAAAAATTGATAATCATTTGCACTATCAGTGTTGCTTCCGCCACAGTGAGCAGATGTGACTAAGTCACAAGACTTTGTCTGACATTTTGCTCAATAAAATCATTATTGGAGATCAGTTTTACTAAATATTTAGTTTTCTCATAGAAAACAATATTTCAAAACATACCATCTAATAAAACTTTGAAGATTCTGAAAAGAACAGCATGTTATGGGGTTTGGAATTAAAGGGCTAATATCAGGTGCTAATTTCCTGTGAGTATGATTGGCTAGCTGTATGGCTTAATTGGGAAAATTCCTGACAACTGCAATTCTGTGACTCCGTCACATGTGACTCCGTCACAGCTTGATCGAGCCCATATATATATATATATATATATATATATATATATATATATATATATATATATATATATATATATATATATATATATATATATATATATATATATATATATATATATATATATATATATATATATATATATATATATATATATATATATAAAGCCAAGGTAACTAGTAGGGGTGCCAGAAAAGTAAAGTAAAAAGTAAAATAATATTTATTTTAAGTCGCTAAAGTCGGTAATTTTTACAATAAAAATGAGCTGCCAGGGCTCTTGGCCGACTGGACCTACGGCTTTAAACACCATCCGAAGCACTTGGCAACGATAAGTAAACTGTCTTGCCTAAGGACAGACCATAGTAGCCGCTGGCTGGGATCGAACCTGCGGCCCTTTGGTCGTCGGTTGAACATGCTACCAGTTAAATCATAGCTTTAGCCAGCAGGGCGTCTGGGCATCATTTGGACATCCAAACCCTCAAAGACCACCCTGCAGGACATCCAAAATCTTTTTTGGCGGAATTTCTTAAAACGCCAATTTCAAGCATATTATAAAAAAACTACCTCAATATAATATTAATGGCCTTGTATATGCACATCATGGTCTTAGCCAGCAGGGCGTCTGGGTGTCTTTATGGACACCCAAACCCTTAAAAAGCACCCCTCAGGTCACCCAAACCTTTTTGTTAGGAATTTCTTAAAATGTCAATTTAAAGCATATAATTGAATTTTTCCATCTCCATATAATTTACATGATATTACATAAGGATATTATGCATTATTTTGATAAATTTATACATATTTATGATTGAAATCTGTGTAAACTGTAGTCCTCCTTAAAAATGTGGACACCTCAAAATTTTGCAACTGCCAATTTTAGGCACCCAATTTCTAAATCCTGACTAAGACCCTGATGCACATTATGCTTTATTTTATGTATGAGATGCAAAAACCTGAAAAATGACTGAAACCCTGGCACATGGGTACTCATTTTTGAGAGTACTCAATGAGAGCTATCCAATTGATACCAACATGACAGGGTTTAGATGGCTTTCAAAAACGTTTGCCTCCTTGTCCTTTGGACGGAAGGAGCCTCAGCATTGGAAGGGTTAATGCTGTGCATTCCTTATCTGTGGCATTATTTGTTGCGAAGGTTGTATTCAGTATGAGAAAGTAGGACCCACCCGCACACCACTTGAAGTTTAGCAATTTCATTTTTCCTCACCTTTCCTGCCATATTGCGACTAAGCCATGACTAGCTAGTTGTAGTCAATTTCTTGCCATATTGGAAGTTCATTTTCCATCACTTTTTATGCCATATTGTGACTAAGTCATGACTAGCCAGTTGTAGCAAGTTTTTGCCATATTGAAATTTCATTTTTCATCATGATGAGGCAGTTGTTACTGATGAAGGAAACTTGAGTAGCCGGCAAAAACACCTTCCTAACCCCCAAGTCACTGGTAGCTTTATGCACATGCCCCGGGTGGGATTCAAACCCGGACAGTGGTGGCCCCCAAATGCAGCTACTACTACTTTTACTACTACTGCTGCTGCTGCTACTGCTGCAGCTGCTGCTGCTGCTGCTACTACTACTCCTGCAGCTACTACTACTATTACTACTACTACTACTACTACTACTACTACTACTACTACTACTACTACTACTACTACTACTACTACTAATACTAATACTATTACTACTTCTTTTACTACTACTACTTCTTTTACTTCTCCCAGTCTCACAAGCAAGCCTTAAATGGCAACAGCGTTCTTGACTTTTGCCATTTTGTTTGTTTGTTGAAGTATATTTTGTCTTTTCCAGGAACCAAGTCCTACTCAAGAAGATGCAGAATCCTTAAAAACAAATGGAATAAAGAAAAACAAGAAGAAGAAGGAGGAGTTATGAGACGAAAAGAAGAAAGAATTAGAGAAAAGGATGAATTAGGAGTTGAGAAAAGGAGGAGTTATTAATGAAGAGGAGTTAAGAGGGAAAAGAAGGAGTTAGGAAGGAATAAGGAGTTATGGAGAAAAATCCTCACAGACTGTAAAATACACTTGCCATTTGAAACTATTGACTCTAGTTTTTTTACTTGCCCTGCAGTCTTCCAATTTTCATACATTTTACTTGCAGTCTTAGGCAATAATTTATCTGACACATTAATACTCATGGTGGCCATAAGCAGCCTGGTAATTTGTATGAAATCTTACAGGCAAAATCACTAATAGGAAACATTTTGAAGGAGAAATGTTAAACAGACCACTACCAACAAATCACCTTCAAATATTTTGTAAAATTATTCTCAATTACAAAGTTATTGCCAATTACGGAAAATTAACGCCCAACGTTTTTTTTGCCTTGCTGTTTAATACTTTTTTTTACATTTTTATTTACATTTTGTTTTCACTTTTGGTTGATATTATTAATGTTTTCTTACCCTGCCAATTCTATTATTTTTTTTACATTTTTTATATTTTTCTTATCGTTTTGATTAAGATTATTAAGCATTATTTATGTATTTCCTCATGGGTTTAGAGAATGACATGTTTTATAAAACTCTTCAAAACTGCTTCCCTTCTTGGAAAGGTTGACTTCATTTCTTAAAACAATTTCTATTTGATATTGGTCTTAATCGATTTCCCCAGGATTGAAATATGTGATGAGATCGCATTCATTTCATTTATATTCATTTTGTTTTCATCTACAGAGCATGTCTGTTGGTTGTGAAAAGGAATTGATTGATCTCAATTACAAGACTTGACAGTGATCAGGTGTTTGCTAGGTTTTCTGTGTTAGATTTTTGTTCTCTACGTAGACATGTTGAACATTCCATCTCGAGCTTGGCTCGTCTGACTTCAGTACTCGAGCCAGTCTAGTTTGTGATTGGTGAGTGGAATAAATGATAATGATAATAATTGGAATTTATATAGCGCCATTTCCTTTCATAGAATGTTCAAAAGCGCTGCCCATTGTCATTACTTGAGTCATAGTCCTCAAAGTCTCAGTGGGTGAGGTGTGTTTTGAGACACTTATTGAAGGCCTGACATGATGTCGAATCCTTCAGGTGTTGTGGAAGCGCATTCCACAATCGCGATTCACTACTGGAGAAAGCACGATATCCAAATTTGAGTCTAGTCCTAATCAATTCTAATCTCAATAAATCATTAGGATGAAATATTTGCTGGTGAGGATAAAATCCCTGCCAAAGCATCAATTGTTGAAACAAAAAGCTAAACTAGTTAATGAGTAGGTATAATAATTTGACCTTGAAATTTATTTCTTAATCTGACAGTGTTTAATTTAACAAAATTTGGCCCCTGGGAGGCGGGCAGAAATGTTATTGTTACGGAAAATTTCTATTGGAGTACAGAAAAGATTGTTGCCATTCCCTGATAGAAATAAATGCAATCTAGGGATTGGCACTATAAAAGTTTTAATGAAATGATACAATATCCATATTTACTTAACAATACAATATAACAAAATATAGTAAACTGCATTTGGAAGGGTTAAAAAAGAATGGATGCATGGTCATTTTCATTGTAGTAGAGACTATATTTCCAAGTGAAAAAAAAAATTGTCTAAAAAGTGAATACTGTAGAATAATAACAATATTTTTAACGATACTTCCTGCCTGGAAGCAACTAGAAGTAATTGAATTTGACAGTCAACTTTAGAAATTTTACCTACAAATAGTGAACTGCCTTCGTTTGAGGATATCCAGGTAGCAAATAAATCAAATTTATATTTTTAGCAGTATCAGTTTTTACAGATCTTAAAGGGTAAGATACTCTTACCTATTTGACATTGATATGCAGTATTGTTTCAAATACTGCTACCAATCCTTACTGCAGACTCTAGAAAAGTTTATTTAAAAAAACAATGATAAAATGTGGCTGAATTTTAGACATGCTCATATGCTGTCTTTCCTTTTGTGTACAGCTCCTCTATAATCTGGCTAACCTTTCCAATGCTGGGGCTACTTTTTTGTTCAGAGAACAAGAACGCAAAACTTTTGAAAACTATCTAAACCCTGTTATGTTGATATACATTGGATAGCTCTTGCTGAGTTCTTTCAGATGAGTACCAATGTGCCTGGGTTTAAGTAATTTTTCAGGTTTTTTGCATCATTTTGTATTGGCAAAATTAGCTACCGGCAGTATTAGGGCTAAGAATAGCACAGCAGGTGCTATGTCTCTTCTATCTCATCTGTATCCCATGACTAGAGTCATTTTCATCGTAGTATAGATTTCCAACATGAATTAATACATAAACATTTATAATGACTGAAACCCTGCCATAGTGGTACTCATCTAAGGGTACTCAGTGAGAGCTTTCCAATGAATACCAACATGACTGGGTTTAAATGGTTTTCAAAAGTTTTGCGTCGTTGTTCTCTGGACGAAAGTAGCCCTAGCATTGGAAGGGTTAAAAACATGGATGCATGGATGCATTTTCATTGTAGTAGAGACTATATTTCCAAATGAAAAAAAAATGTCTAAAAAGTGAATACTGTAGAATAGGAAATGATTCCTAGCATGTAATTAATCCAAATTTACCGATTTAGAAAATCTTGGTATAATTAAAATCGGAATAAAATGTGCGCCCATCTGTGTTAATGTCTAATAACGACTGTTCGGTAAAATTAAATTCTGAAAGATTATATTTGGTCAAATTCGGTATACAGGGTCGGACACTTAGATTTTAGGATAGGGGCCCAAAAAGGTCTTTTTGATGAAAAACAGTGGTCAAAAACAGGATTTCTGGTTGATAAACATACTATTTTGGGCCCCTAGTCTGAAAAATCTAGGGACCCACAGCTGAAATCTAGGGGCATATGCCCCTGGGCCCCTGGGAATATCGAACCCTGGTATATTTGCACCACAGATTTATTTCCTATTCTACAGTATATGGATACTATATATTTTGTATTTCTGAAAATAAAAATCTTGTATAAAAAAGTGATATGGATGCCTACTCTTAGTTGTATTCATATTTTGCTTTCATATCATGTAATCTATGGAATTTTGTTGTTTTTTGTCACAAATTGTGGCTAAATCGTTTCCAGACAGTTGTAAAGGGTGGAGGACAACATAGTACCCAGCAAAAATCAACACCTAACCGTAAGACCTTAGAAACTTTCTCACATACCCCGGGGGGATTCTTCCCCAGGCAATGGTGAGAGACAACTAGCTGTCAATGGCAACGCCTTAGACCACACCACCATCAGGGTAGGCAGCATATGTGACTTGAAATATAGCTATATGCCAAGCATGAATCTATATATATATATATATATATATATATATATATATATATATATATATATATATATATATATATATATATATATATATATATATATATATATATATATATATACATATATATGTTATTGCACTTGCGTCAGCTTGTTATTAGGCCTGAGACAAAGGGACTCTGTTGCGTGCATATGAATGAGTACTATGCCATGAATGGAGAAACTTATTATTACTAAATGGTCAAAAGCCAACCAAGGTTAGGCCCAGACCCTGGGGGGGGGGGGGGGGGGGGGGGGGTAAAGGGGTCTTTTTTTTGTCCGCGATTTTGTAAATGAAGGGTACTTTTTTGTACCCAGGTACGAAGTATGGGGGCTGAAAATCCCTTTACAATCCACGAAATACACCCGGCTCTGACGCCGAGTGACTCCGGAAGTGACTGGGGCTCCCAGTTTGCTGCCGCCACTTGCTGCCGCTAAACAGGCATAGGATTATAAAATCCAATGTTAAAATATGTGTTCCCGTTCATCCAATGTCAATGTTTTGATAAAAGAAGGGGTGTTTATTTACTGGAAAAAGTCAGCGTTTTTATTAAAATAAGGGTGCTTTTTTGGCCTGAAATCAGTGCTGTAGGGGTACTTGGAAATTTTGATAACGAGCGTATGCGGCCCCCTCAGTACATGAGTGCCCCCCTCCAAGGGCCCCAGATCTGGTGAAGAAAGTGAAGATGCTCCAAATGACACCCCCCCTGTAAAGTTACTTTCGACGACGCTCTCAAGGCCGCTGAGACTAAAGTTATTTGCCTCTGATTGCAGCATGGACCTTACTGACATGGTGAAACCTCATTAAATGGACTTTACCTAGAACAGCAAACCAAGGCATCAACCCAGTGTGAAATCAGCGAATGACTTGTTAAAAAGTAAAGTGATAGATATGTTTAGAAAGAAGACACTATTAGTTTTTATTTAGTGCATTTTTACACCCCCTTGCACATTTTGTATAAAAAATATGGCTTCATACATAGAAGCGGTAGTGAGGGCGATATACAACAACTTGGTGAAAACTCAACTAATGACCATTTCATTCAACCTTTTGGTGTCTTAGGAATATTCTTCTTTCATATTACGCCTGACAGTTCATGAAGTACTTGTCTTGGGAAATTATTGAATACAAACTTAAATATGTGTATGTAATGAATGGACCCTTTAGGTCAAATATGCAGAAACGGGAAGAAGTCTAATTCTGGACCTTTTTGTTTTAATAAAAGGTATGCATGAGATTGTGCAGGCAAACAATACCTACTCTAGAGGGTAGACACTGAGCATTCATTTGATGTATTTTCCTACCACTTGAGCATTTTGTCTTAGAGATGTGGCATCCTTCATTCAAGCTTTGGTGAGGACTACATACAACACCGTAAAAACCGGCATCTCACAGTTTCTGAGTCTTGATGCTGCTTGGTCCACCGCTTGGTCCACTGCCGTATATATATGTATATATAGGTATGTATGTAAGTATGTATGTACTACGTATGTATGTATGTATACATACATACATACACACATACATATATATATATTTATATATTTAATATATTAAATGTACATATATATATATATATATATATATATATATATATATATATATATATATATATATATATATATAAATATATATATATATATACATATATATATATATATATATATATATATATATATATATATATATATATATATATATATATATATATATTATACATATATATATAAATTAAATATATATATATATATACATATATATATATATATATATATATATATATATATATATATATATATATATATATATATATATATATATATATATACATATATATATATATATATATATATATATATATATATATATATATATATATATATATATATATATACATATATATATATATATATATATATATATACATATACATATACATATACATATACATATATATATCTATATATCTATATATATATATATATATATATATATATATATATATATATATATATATATATATATATATATATATATATATGTATTTAGAGAGAGAGAGAGAGAGAGAGAGAGAGAGAGAGAGAGAGAGAGAGAGAGAGAGAGAGAGAGAGAGAGCGAGAGAGAGAGAGATTGATAAATATATATATATATATATATATATATATATATATATATATATATATATATGTATATATATATATATATATATATACATATATATATATATATACATATATATATATATACATATATATATATATATACATATATATATATATATATATATATATATATATATATATATATATATATATATATATATATATATATTTATATGTGTGTGTGTGTATGTATATACACATACATAAATATATATGAATATATTATATATATATATATATATATATATATATATATATATATATATATATATATATATATATATATATATATATATATATATATGTGTGTGTATGTATACACACATACATAAATATATATGAATATATATATATATGTGTGTGTATGTATATATATATATATATATATATATATATATATATATATATATATATATATATATATATATATATATATATATATATATATATATATATATATATATATACAGGGAATCTTGTGCTCGTGTGGAATCCTGCTTGTCTTATATAAAATTGGCGTGTGAGGATCTGTCTAAAGACACCATGCACCTAGAAGATCCCCTAGGCTGGTAAAGATCTGCAGGCTCCATTCTCACTCTCCTTCTTTTTAATCTTTCACCTAGAATTGTTTCTTCTCAATGACAAAGGACCACCTTTTCTTAATATTTGTTTGACCTTTTATCTACTATTTGTAGTAACTTATCACATGGTAATGTTTTATGGTGTTTTTTAATGGAATTCCAGTCATTAAACAAAACATTTGCTTCGATCAGATTCATAAAAGTGGCCTTCAACGTGTTAAGCTCTGATAATCTATCTTTTGAATGAACCTAGCGTCATTACTTGCTCTAACATAGCCCTGTTGATCATCCTTAAATTAACTAATGTTGATCATCCTTAAACAAACATTCAGTATCTAATGGTCTCAGGATTGCTTTTCATCTTACCCATTTACAGCTAAAAGATTTTTTAAGAGATGGGTATCACTTTCCTTTCAATTTTGACTTTGTTCTGAAGTTAACTAAATTTAGAAAATTACCTTTTTTAATACTTAACAAAAAAACATTAGAAAAAAATTGCTGAATTCGAAGTTGGAGAGATTTTGAGAAAATGTGTTACTCTTCCCTCTGTATTGATCTTTTGCAACGTTTGTGAAATTTGGTGGTTCTTGGTTCATAGCTGTGCATAGACGTTCCGTTAAAAATCACCTTGAATATTGTTTCAGTTCTTTAGCCATAATATCCAACCCCTCCTGATATTGCACTTTGTCAATACTCAATGTATTCCTCAACATAAGACTTTTTGGGCAAAATAAAATTTCGAATAGGCAAAGTAGTCAAATAAAAGCAGGGCGTTGGAATAAAACCCATGACCTACTTTTAGCAAAAAAAATGTAATACTTACATACAAATTGGAAATCTCAAATAAAATTCAAATTAAAAACAATATTGCATCCATTTCGCATTTTATTGGTTTCCTTAAATCATTCATACATGATAGGAAATGTAGTACATCTCTAACGAGCATGCTTCATTGATCATTGCCAAACGTGTTATTATGCAGATTGAGGTATTATTTATGCTTCTTATTTATATCAATGGTTTCACAACTGTGGCTTTATTATGCTTCAGTGATAATGTATTCAATTTGTTATATGTCAATATTGAATGTAGAAATTTGAATAAATAGAGTTCACGGTGAAAATGAATTATGTCTGATTTTCTGCAAATATGCTGTTCATTTCCTATTGAAAAAATGTTGTACACTTTGGAAAAGAAAAATTGAATACCCAAACCTCCATAAAAACGATCTTTGGCAAGAAGTATCTACTCTTTAGGAGGCACCTGTTTGAGGGCTGTGTACTCAGGCAGTTGGCTGTATTTATTCCGCCATATGACCACGGAGGCAACCAGAATGACAAAAAGACCCCCGCTGACAACTGCTGAAACAACTCTCCAATCTTTGCCAGTTGTACTTCTTGTCTTGGAGGTTACTGTAAAAAAAACAGAGACCTATACCTGTTACGACTATCAAAATGTGAATTGAAGCATTGCTTTCATACTATCATGTTGTAAAAGTGTACTTTAGTCAGAGAGAGAGAGCGAGAGAGAAAGAGAGTTGTTCATCAGAAAGATTTGCATATTTTTCTGCCTTAATATGGCGTGTTTTTATTTGCCTATCGACATGCATATGCTTAGAGCATGACAAAGAACCATGAAAAAGGAATCAGAATATTAAAGGAAAATTTTATTTGTTATATGAAATAAGGTACTTTTCACAAAGTTTTTTTGTAATTTTTTAACATATCATTAATAGGACCGTGGCATATATGTAGGAAAATGTCAAAAAAATGTAAATACTCACAATGGAGTGATCTTTTCCAGTTGGTCTGCTTGAATGGACCATGCGTGATGGCATACTTTGTATACTTGGTACCACCCTTGCGAGTCGAGCGTCTCCCTTTCTTGGAACAAGGTGCTGATGGCTTAAATATAATGCAAAACCAAGCAAATGTTTCATTCTTAATTAAAAGGAATAACCACTGAGGAAAGTAGTGAAGCCTAGCACCCTCAATGAAATGCACATAAAACAAAATACTATCATTCCCCTGACAGGGAGAGGGTTTAATTTTGTTTGAATATTTGCATTATACAGAGCTCCATAGCTAGTATAAATATACTCTATTTAGTTCCTTAATCTGCCTACAGAAGTGCTTTCAATTTGCATAACTATTCCAAGCTCAATAGGAATTGAATTAAAACCAATTAAGCATGTAATCAACAAAACGATCAAGCAATAATTGCACTTCACTATATTGCTCTATTGCTGAGTAAAACAAGTGAAACAAACAATGTGGATTGATTCACCAAAAATGAAAACAATAAAGGTGTTACATAATTATCAATACAACTTGATCACTTACATTTGTGCATGTTTGTGTAGTTTCACCTTCCTCACAGACCACTACCGTACAGTGGACAAACACTGTATCTCCGAGTTTTGCAAAGACAAAGGACTGGAATTTAAACTTGAATTCTCTGGCATCTATCTCACCTATAACTCCAACTGTCGAGTCAGCCAAACACCTTAAATGAGAAGAAAACGCCATAATCAATGATATTTCTTCAATTTAGGGTTTAACACATTCACACCTGAAACTCGAAAACAGTCTAAGAATTCCTTCTTAATTTCTGCAAGCATTGCATGTTTGTTTTATTTCATCTTGTCATAGAATCTGAAGAGTTTTCCTAAATGCTGGTAACAAAGGTGATTTGATTTACTCATTATTAAAGAAAAAAGTGCTGAAGAAAAACTCAAATCCAAATACATTTTCAGCATTTTACTACAAATAATGACAATCTTTTAGTTTATTTCCACAGGAAAATAATTTTCAGTAAACAAAAGAGTCACCATAGCTGCCATGTTCAGGCATTGCCGTGTGGGATGCTCACCTGAGTAACCGACTAGGGGGGTTGATTAGTTGGGCCAGTCTTGAGCAAGCACAAGATGTGACGTCATCTTTAACTGGATTGCACCCGCATATTACATAGATTTAAAAAAAAACTATTTTCTAAAGAATCGTATGTTTTTCATACTTGAACTATCTATATTACCATTCCGATACTTGAAAACATGTTTTATCCTTTTTCCTGAAATTTACACACTTAAACATTGGGAACCTGTTGCTGCATTTGCCCTCTATGTTAAATGCCCTTCTCCACTATATATTTGAACACCCAATATTACGTTCTATAATAATGTAGATATGGTTAATTTGCCTTTTCCGAATTTTGCGGATTTAGCCATTTTCTGAATTTGCTGAATCTTTATTCCCCGATCTTGGTCATATGTGATCGGCAAATAAAAAAAAAATGGAGGATGGAGTGGCACTTCCATTTGGATTTTGGGTGCGATTAAGTGATGGAAGGGATTGAGGGGTGAATTGAAATAAGTACTGATCAGACGAGAGACTCCCAGTGGCAAAGGTAGGTGTCAGCTCTCATCTCGGCTTTTCACGAGTGAAATCAACAAAAAATCACTGGTCAGTATTAATTACAATTTACCTCGGCCTAGTACACCCTTTACCAGAATGAAAAAAGATGTGTACCATGTATTTTTCCTAAATTAATTCAATTCATTTTAAGGAACAGGGCAGATACACAATTCGCCTATCAATGTTGTAAAATTCAGAATTAACTGATTCTTATTTTGCTGATCAAGTGTGATCGGCAAATATCTGCAAATTAAAAATGTCGGTAAATTAACAGGATTTACAGCATGTAGGAGCAATGGCAAGTTCGGACTAAACCTTTTTATGACTTATGAATACCATGAGTAGACTGAAATTTTAATATGAAAATATATCTTGTCAGAGACAACTTTTGTTAATGAGGCAGCTTTTTGAAATACATTTGTCAGAAAGTTGCTGTTTGGGTAAACACGCCCTCATTCTTTGGAAGCAACTCTTACTTATGAGTTAAGTTGTTACCTAAGATGTCAGAGCGTATGTGCACCTTAGATGCAAATAGAGTTTAAACCTGTCCTACATACGCAAACTACCTGCAAATCTTAGATGTGTTTTTGAATTTATTGGGCATTCAACGGCACAGTTCATATGGCGTTGAGGCAGATAATGAGAACCCAAAAGAATTTCCCTTTCCTCTGCGAATAATCAAAGTAGCCTTTCAGTTGCAAAGGCACCATAGACAGCCCATCAAAATTCCCAACATGTGTATTTCAAATCAGGCTAATCCGGGCAACAGCAGAAAAAATGCCCTGTATAATATATGAACTTAGGTGCATTTATTTTGATCCTTACTTTTAAAATAGGTGAGTAAAATGACATAAAGAAGCCATTGATTGGTAATACTATTTTCATAATTTCCCACAAATATAGAATAATATTTGAGGTAAATGCACCGGTCCTCATCTGGTAACTGAAAGCCTCTGTGTTTTTCATACAGTTTTATTCACATATATCAATTCGAGGGAATGTGTTAAGAATATTGTATAAACTGACCTGTTGGTGATAAGATCATGGGTATAGGTGGCATTAGTCGGAGGAGTATTATGGGGGGTGGCGATGCAAGACTGAACAGCCATTTTGATTGATTCACCACTGGTTCTGAGGCTAAGCCTTGCATAGACCGTTCCAAGCACATCTATTTCGTCATTTGGTTGTACCGCCTGCATAAACTTATCTTCCTTGAAAAGTCCAATTGAAAGATCAAACGTTCCATACTTTGTTGCGTTGTACTGAATTTGGCTGCAACAAATTGGTACTCGATATTAATATTTAAACATACTAACTATTTGACTTTAGAATTGTGAGTGGGAGAAAACATGTTATGTTTATGTTATCAATATGATAGCAAGGTAGCAATTGTTAATTTTTTCCTACATGTACTCCATCAGCCATATTTTACATGAAGGCAGTTGACCTGATTCAGTTTAATCATTCTTTAAACCTCACATTATACATAAAAGAATTAACGTGCAATGTTATTTTCAAACATGTTTTAGACTATACTGTATACACCAACATGAACGGGGAGAGACTCTGCGCTTAATGACTATTGCACAGACATTTACGTACGTGATAGCTCCTGAAAACTCAACATTGTTCAGTTTGTTCTTTCTGTTATATCGACATCTAAAGCTTATAGCTTTCTCATGTTGACGCTGAATCATGCCTTTTGTAAGGTTATTGTTAACACGGATTGTGTTCTCATAAACAATATATTCCTCTGTACTCTGTAAAATGGCAAATATACAGTTACTTGTTAGCTGAAATAAATAACTAGATGTGGAATTTGGTTTTGTTTTTATTTATGCATGCAATTTTATCTATCAATTTGGTATTGAAAGCCCAATGATATCTTTCTTTAATCACATTGAGGATATTTCCTCCCATGGCCCTACATCTGACACTGGGGTATTCTACTATCATGAGAAAAAGTAATGGTCAAGTCCTTACAATGGGCGCATATAGTAAGTTTCTTTTAGTTAGATTATGTCACAAAATCTCTTCCCTGATTATCTTTCATAGCAAATCAATTGAGACAAAAAGTACAGTATGTACATCTGCAGGGAATAGTGATAGCTGATCCAGATGGATTAAAATGTAAAAATATCATCTAAAATATGTTATTTGTGTACATACTAATCTAAAAGTTACCTAACACTTTTTGGTACAGCTTTGATAAGTACATGTCTTTTAAAATACACCTACCGTAATTGTTGTGCCACAATCATTCAAACCAATATTGAAGGAGAAGCTGCCATCCTTTTTCACTGCTGAACAAGTTGTCCCAGATACGGTTGAGAGGTGAAGGCTACTTGCACCAGCAATCACACTGCAGTAAAAGCAAAATGAGTCATTCATTATGCATTCAAATGTAAATGAACATGCTTGCAATGAAAGATTGTCCATTTCCTAACACCTGCTTGAGTACTGTGAAGCAAATCAAAGGTTTTCCCCCTTAACAAGAACAGTATATCATAGTGTTTGTTTTCTGAAGAACTCAAGTAGGTACTAGATCATCTCAAAATTCAGAAGAAAGCAAAAATGTCTGTGCATTTTATATTGTTATTTCTGTTGGGTGAAATAAGGGACATACATTGCCATGCATTATGTGGATAGCTTGGGCTACATCTACTTTGCTATCTACATACTAAAATCAATTGAACAAATATGGTAGCATCAAGGTCACTTTAAATGCATGCTATTCTATAGGAAAAATGATCAGCCACAAACAGGATATAACATCTCCTGTCATGTCACACATTTTCTTTACTCACTTGTTCCCCTCAATATGAATGTCAATACTCTCTCCACATGAAATTGTCACTCCAGGTGCAGGAGATAAACTTGACAGACTGTGTGCAGGAGTTGGACCAGGCATCAAAGGTGAGCTTGGAGCCTGAGACATAGTTGGAACAGATGTACTTTTACGAGCCGATGGACCTGATAATGAAAATGTAGCTTTTAAAATATTGAACTCATGTAAGAACGTGCAATCCTATTGGTATTTTTTGGAATCATTAGTTACGTGTATCTGTCAAAAATAATTTATCTACATGTTGCCGTCTTTGGAGGTTTGAATGGACAACCACAATGCAATTAGTTGGTCCGAAAAATAACACGTAGAATCAATATTACAAATTTCCAACCCATGTTTTTTAATATATTTTGTTTGGCTGAGAATCAAAATGCAAACATTTTACACAGGCATTGCGTGGAATTCCTATTTTTCATGCTCAAATTGACATGACTCCAATTCCAAACAGCTTTTATGAAAACTGAAGAGCAATGTCTCAGGTTTTGGCCATAGAGTACTAAAATACCACCAGACAGTGATGTGTGACACTAGGTATGATACCAATTGCTTACCATGGATGATAAATGCCCTATCCCCTTGGAGTTCACCTTGGTAAGTTTTACAGGCAACACTCCCTTTTGCTAGGTACGTATAGATTGCATCTGGACCACTATTGCATGCACCATCTTTTGAAACTGTGAATGCCATCCAGCCCCTCTCATTTGCTGCTTCATAGCATTTATGTGTTGGATCTTTGCGTTTCTTATAATCACCATCCAGTTGCAAGGCCTTGTTCTCTAATGTAGGCACTGACCCTGATTTAACACATCCATCATTATAGTAGGGGAGACCCAGGAGCCAACCTTTAAAAACAACATACAACGGTTTTACTTAAATAATTATATTGAATCAAGACCATCCTTACAGCACCCAATAGGAAACGACTTTGAATCTAGTCTTTAAACTATTAAATTACATAATTACTACAATGAAGCAGTCAGGAACATAGAAAATCTTCCTCCCACTATATTTCATAAACGTGCCTGTGCGGGTAAAATGTAGAAGGAAACAAATTATCTTGAATGATATTTCTGCTTGCTTTTGTGTACTTGAGATCTAATTGGAATAGTATTAAGGCATCTGACTTTTAAATGCATGAAATGATGTGTGCTTCATACTTTAGAATTGGTAGTCAAAAAGTGGAGGACAAAGACAAATTAGTCAAACGCAAAGAATCTATTAGTATTACCGATACCTCATAGTAATCAGCAAAGGCCTTCGATAGCCATCTGTGCCTTTGTACTGCGGCCTAAGAATGAAATCGCAGACAACAACACAGAGACTGCTGATTCTGTGCAAAACTTTATGATCCAACTGAAAATATTAATATTGTTTTTCTTTTAAGAGAACTGGAGAAGGTAATTTGATTATATGGACCAGCAACTCTGTCCACTGACTTTTTCCATTGCGCGTCTGAACATTATAGGTGGTAAGGGCACAGTGTCAACTATTGAGTTATCATATTCATTATCTGACATAGTTTTAGTCTTATCACTCACCACTTGCAAAATACACATTGCTACCGCCTGAACCTCCTTTGCCATCTATTATGCTCGAACATTTGCCTATACCATTTTTTTTGTAAATATCAGCAGCATTTGCAGAACTCCTACATTTGCCTCCATCTGTAACTGCAAACACAGACCATCCTCTCTCTCTCACAGCTTTATAGCATTTATAAATGGCATCAGTGCGCACTGTATAGTCGCCGTCTAATTGGCTGGCGTTTCTCTCCAGTGAAGGCAACTGTACTTTTTTCCAGCATCCCAAGGGCACGAACGGTTGCTCTTGTTTGTTATCTTAAAAATAAAACATTTGTTTTGGTATTCCACCAGATCTAATTAACTCATAATTCTTACAATAGCCAAAATATGCAATCAGAAATAATTCCTAAGAAAATACAATGCCATGTTTGCTAAACCAGTTGTTGGAATATTTGCTTTTGGTATTGATATTGAAAACAACATGTAAAGGTCCCAGGTCAATAATTGTCGATAGGAGCTTTGTTTGAAAATACTATACATGTTTATCAGTTTTTTAGCCCTAAGATTTTACATCTTGCTGGGAAAGTACTTTTTGCGGTGCCTAATATATTTCTCATCAAAAGGTTTTCCAGACATTGTAGACTGTGCATAGGAAGAATTGTCAAATTAAAGCAATGTTGAAGGTAAATGCATCAAAGATATTAACCCAAGAAGCAACCTTATTATACAATATAGATAAGAACGGAATCTGTTCTCACATAATGTTTCTACAAGCAAAATTATAGCACATACACCAAGAACGTTACAATTTATAAAAGTATAAAAGTTATCAGAAATAAACGCATTTGTGTGTATTCATGCTATATGCGGAAGTATAAGGAGCATAAAAAATGATAATTTAATAGCTTACCATTATAATTAGGGGAACCATGAATGCATCAGCGTTACTCTTCAATTGTTATCTTGAGCTTTGATAAACTTTGCAGTAACTTGACAATTGGGAAGGATTTTACAAGATATTTTAGGGAAAGTCGTTAATTATTTAACATTCCCCCATCAAATAACGATGATACATCCAGAAAGGTAAGATGTATTGATTAAAAGAATATCTCCATATCTGGATGTTTTTAAGTTTTTCTGCTTACTATTAAGTCTAACACCCTATCTCATCTCACGACTGATTTCAATACTTTTAAAAGCTGTTCATTAAATAAAAGGGGCACTGGGACTTCAAGCTGTGAAGGTTATACAATGCAATTATACCCCCAACAGTATCTGACCTCTCATTGGGTGCGTGCTGTGTGAGGCTCTAGGTGTGTATTAGCACATTTTCCCCCTCTGCCCTTCCCCTCTATATGGTTTTGTATTCCAATCAAGAAAGTTCTCTGTTTCCAAATCATGAGTGTTTGATATGGAACTAATATGTTTGAAAAAAGGATGCAATTCTTGTCTAGCCTTTGTCTGTTCTTTGAGATGTAAGACAGGCAATCTTTAAATCTTAGAATAGTAAAGGAAAAATAACATCTCCATATATTATATTTTTTTGCAAATAAGCCAGCATGTTTATGGTTTCGGAAAGTAATGAGGTCTTGCAGTTAAAATTAAGAACGGGAAATTGTCCCTTCAGTACAGTTCCTTCTGAATGTAGCAAAACCGGGTTGAAATGTACCATCACGATGGGAAGCATTTCGAAATGGAAGAAAAGAAAAAAAAAGAATTTAATCAATGGGATTCTGCAGCCATGGTTTAATTGAGGGAATAATAGCAGGAATCTCCTGATTCAATTCCTGTTACCAGAACTAATTTTTGTAAACAAATGTTATGAGTGGACTGGGCCATCAGGCAGCCAATCAGTAATGTCTAATTACTAGGCAGTTAGCTATAATAGTCACAGCCGTCAGATGGAGGTTGTGTTGTCCACAGGTCCGTACACACACGCACACATATAGGTAGATAGATAGATAGATAGATAGATAGATAGATAGATAGAGATGGAGAGAAAGATAGATAAACATAAATATATTCTATATTACATACAATTCACTTACGAATGTTTCTATAAAGTTGACTTGCACGTGGACCACCTTTACCGTCCTTTGCACATTTTGTTGAACGCCCCTGTTTCATATACGCCTCGTATGAACGAAAAGTTAATCCCTGGCATAAACCACCATTAGTAACCGCATACATCCTGTCGAAATTCTCTCTTGATGCAAGGAAGCATTTACGAACTGCATGAGAACGATTTGTATAGTTGCCGTCCAAAATCTCAAACACTCCTTCCAACGAACCCAGGTCTAAAAAATTCCAGCAGCCAAGGGAAAATGAGCCCTCGATCCCTGTTTCATATACATCATCTGAAAGATTCAGAAGCTATGATATACTTCAATTATTTCATCAAATCCTTAATTCTTTCATATAGCTATTACAGTTGATTCTATAAATCACATATGCAATCTATTTTTGACATCTTACAAATAATGTATTCCTAATAGTAGTTTTCAATAGATGAATTAGCTAAAAGTTAAAGTAAAGTAAGAAAATACATATTTATCTATCACCTCTGTTCGAAATATGAAAATGATCAAATTGTATGACAAAGATATGCCCACCTGAAGTTGAGTAATATATGAAGGATAAAGGAAAACATATAGTAACTTAAAATGCCGTTGGAAAAGGATGCAATTCTAATCTCATTGGCAAATCTCTTTTTTTAAAACTTCATTAGCTGAAAAGAACTGATGTCAAGTGGAACCTGGGGAAAAAGACACCCGTGTAAAGTGGACACCCTCACTATAGTGGACACACCTTTGGGTCCCAAAAACTTTCCCCATTTTAAACCCTGCCAATCACCCCCCCCCCCACACACACATTAAGTACACATTCATTTGCTTCCGTATGCGAATTAATCCTTATTACCTCTCTGATTTATAGAACTATCAATTGGAGAATAGATATTGTACAAATTCATATCATTAAAAAGGATTGCCTTACAACTACCATATATTTGTCTATACATAGATATTGTTGCAGGCTCATATGAGTATGTTTAGGAGCTGTCGAGTAGCAGAAATCATTATACTAGTTGAACCATATTAATTTGCATGTTGTCCCATGAGAAAAAAGCATAGGTATACATGTAACTAAATGTAAAGTCTCTCATGTATTTATCTCATTGAATGTTTGCTAAGAATAGGGTAGAGCTCAGCCTTAACCTGAATATTGAGAATAATAATAATAATAATAATAATAATAATAATAATAATAATAATAATAATAATAATAATAATAATAATAATAACAACAATAATGATGATTGATATTTTATATATATATATATATATATATATATATATATATATATATATATATATATATATATATATATATATATATATATATATATATATATATATATATATGTGTGTGTGTGTGTGTGTGTGTGTGTGTTTGTGTATTTATCTGTAGTATAATCAGAATGACAGAATATAGGGCAAAGGGAGATATCAATATATCAATGTGACAGTTTATGGTAATTTGATCACCTGGTAGCCTCAATTTAGCTACTCTAGGGGTGGCCCAGTTAGGTAATTGATCATCATGAGGGTCAATAAGAGAGTGAGTGTTATACAGCAACATGAGGTTCTGTGGGGGACGATATGAATTTAGTTCATTTTACCAAAAGATAAAATGCTCCTCACATTTATCATACAAAACATGGATTGTTTAAATATGTAGAGAGGGTGGTTTAAGTTGGAAACATTTCGGAATTGTTGATTATCAAAGATAAAAGCCCATTTCGGCCTTGTTGATTAAGGTTGATAACCAACATTTCCTCAATGTTTCTCTATAACATAAGAAACCACTCATAACGGACCTTACATACTACCTTACCGGATACGAGTAACAGTAAAGTTGGCAAATTTGTCCTTAAAATCAAGGTCAATTGATCCCCTTTTCAGGAAAAAAACTTTGAATATCCTGTATGCCTCCAACCTGAGACAGTATAAACCCAAATGCAGTTGATTCATTGATCTTAATTCCTAGTAAAAAATTTCCAGGGGGATAAGGGACTCTCTGAAAATGGTTCGCCAAAATCTTGAGACATGGTGTTTGGCCAAAGGGTATAACCCAATAGTCCCTAGAGATGCATCCTAATTAAAATATTAAGGTAGGAGGTGGATTTCTGTGCACCATATTGTTCTTTCCCCGAGTAATCTCACAAAAGACCACTCAGGAAGGGCACATAACCCCCTTTCCAAAGCAGAGAGAGAGAGAGAGAGAGAGAGAGAGAGAGAGAGAGAGAGAGAGAGAGAGAGAGAGAGAGAGAGAGAGAGAGAGTGTGTCAAAATCTTAAATGTCGTATGTGTTCAAAGTAGGCCTGCTTACCTACTATAATGTAAACATTTGTTTCTTTTAGACCACCCTTTCCGTCAGTACCACAGGATGAGGACATTCCTTTCCAATAATACCAAAACGAGCTCTCAAGACATTTGCCACCATCCATCAATGAAAAGAAAATGTGACCAGAGGAACCAGTTTTAGGTTTCATAGCTTCATAGCATTTTCGTACCGCATCAGTACGAGTTTTATAGTTGCCACTCAATACATCATCCTCATTGGCACCGGTACCGAAACTGTACTTCCAGCAACCCAAGCTCATATAGGGAGTTCCTTCGACCCAGCCTAAGAAAGACAACAAACACAATCATAAGTTAGTATTCTATAATGCTGTAATGAATGTTCATCTTTTTTATATATGTTATTATATGGGGCAGACAGGTTGGGGATTTGATATATCTGTAATGCTAAGTTAATGATACTTGAGTCAAAACGAAAAACAAGATGATACGATGAAAGCAATGTGATTAAACTGAAAACATGGTATCCTCATGAATGATGAAAGCTAATATAGTACAAAAAGGCAGACCTCAAATATCTTTACAATGTCAATTCATATTTATAAATGTTTTACAAACTCAGACTAGATCAAAATGCACTATGAAAGAATTTATTTGCTAGCTATTTTTCAAAAATTAGTTCTGTTTCGACAGCTTGCTGATTTGTATTGTCGAGAAATACACCAAAAACTCTTGAATCCTGTATTAATTGCTTAAATTATAAACAGCAACCGCTTACAATGTCACACATTTGTAAAGCAACCATGCCTATTCAGTCCATGAGGGTTGGATTGTACAATATCGGGGATCAAATTCCTATTAATGCATTTGGATTCCCCATATTCTCAGCTTCAATTTGATGTGTGATAGCAATGCAGGGGTGGCAGCCCTGTCAAAGATATTCAGCTTTTTGACTAATTCGAAATTGTAACTGCGAACCTCTTGCAAATGATCCTACCTTCAACACTTGATGTAAATCATCTTAACATTCAGGTTAAGAAAACAGGAATGCATGTAAAAATGATGTTGATATTTGATATATTGCTTTTGGATACGTATATATTTTTTGTTATGGTGCTTATTTGACAATACCAGTGGTACTCTCTTGTCTTCTGTATGTTTCTAGTCCATATAAACAATAGTGACAATAAGAAAAAAAGAATTCCAAATCACCTGCAAATACAGTTATGTCCTCATTAGTAAAATACCAATTGCAGATTACTTAAACATCACATACTTCTACTCTGTTTGTATCCTGCATCTATGGTCAGGTGACTCAATCTATATCAGTAATCGTTTTATTTCGAAAACCCTTGTCTTATATGTCTCATATAAGTCTACTTTCCCACTATCAAGAACTCAGACAAGAACTCAAAACTAACTCAGCAGGGGATGGACTTGTCTGAAAGTCGTGGCCAAAATGTACCTCAAAAATGGGCAAGAACAAGTTTAGACATTGATAGGAAGTTGTTGAGAACTGTCTAAGGAATAGTCTTGAGAATATCTTGAGAGTAAGTTAAGAATATATACGACTTTTGTATGACATTTTCAAACTTACCAAGACCAATATAAGACATTCGTAAGTAGCTCTTAATACATTCTTTGGACAGTAGCACAAGTATGCTAAGAATGATTAAAGACTAAAGGCCAATAAACCAAAAAAGCACTTGAACAATCTTCAAATGAGTTTATTTTCAACATATTAATATATATATATTTATTTGTCGATACTCAAATGATTCATTTCAATTGTTATTACTACAATATCTTGAAAGTTGTGATCAACAAATTTTGGATAGTCCATCCCCAAAACCATGTAGATTTTTTGAATGGTTCTATGTTTTTTCTCACAAATTCTGCCATAGATTGAATGGGATTTGGGGATGTTGGTTTACCTGTGCTGTCCTTGGTAGCATTCATTTGCTCACTCACGTTTATTTTCTTCTTTCGCTAATCAGTTTTGCATATTTTTGGAGCTTTTCTTGAACTAGTGATTCACACGCCTCTGCCCAATGATGCCATGTTTACATAAAGTGCCCTACTTTCAGGCAAGTCACGTGATGCATTCTACTTAGTTCTGGTAGCCCTATCATATTTGTAGTCATTCTTAGGAATGTTCATAGGACATTCCTAGGACATTCCTAAGAATACGGTAAGAACTTCCACGAATCTTTTGAACATGTTCAAAATTTCGAGACTCAGCAAGGACTCAACCAAGGTGTTCTGAGATGTTCCTAGGAACAAACACGAATAAACAAGAATGACATGCAGAATCTTCCAAGAACACCAAATGTGGGTGTTCTTGGCAAGGTCTTGCCTGAGTTCAACATGGTGGTAAAGTAGCTTAACTAAACTTTCTCTATTAATATTGCATAGGCTTCATCTCACACTATACTTTGAATAATATTTCAAAGTGTATAATGGAATGTGCAAATTTTTTTTTTCTATTTCTATAGATTATTATTTTCAAAATCATTCTTACCAAATTAGATGGCTTATCTATTTCTTTACTAGAAAAAATATTTCTTTATGCTCCAGTCTAAAATTCTAATAGCTTAGTGTTGTAAGCCATATGATAATGTCATTCCTCAGATATACACAGCCCCGATGGACAGCAAAAAGATGTACCTTTGTCTCCTCTTCGTTGCAATGTATTTATCTCTCTATCTATCTATCTATCTTTCTATCCATTCATCTATATGTATGTATTTATGTATGTATGTATGTATGTATGTATGTATGTATGTATGTATGTAAATATATCTACCTGTCCATCTATCTATCTATCTATCTATCTATCTATCTATCTATCTGTCTATATATGTATATATATATATATATATATATATATATATATATATATATATATATATATATATATATATATATATATATATATATATATATATATATATATATATATATATATATATATATATATATATATATATATATATATATATATATATATATAGAGAGAGAGAGAGAGAGAGAGAGAGAGAGAGAGAGATACATTTGTATATATATATATATACATATGTGTTGTATGTATATACGTACGTACATATTATAACATAGGCTTTTAGTCGTTTACTTCTTTCAAACACAATTGCGGTTTTAAACAGCTGTAGAGTCTAGCGGTTATTTTGTTCATGGATGAGAAGCAGACAGCCTGCTTGATGTCTCTAAAGCTAATTGGAAAGCAATATTTTCCTTTATAAACACCGGAATACGATACCTACCACTTTTTAAAACATGCAAATTATAATTTAAACCAATAAATCGACACATTCTTTCTTTACTCCAATATCTAGACCCTTAGGTGGTTACTCTGTTTCCATGACGACAGTCCGTATAATAAAATCATATTCAAAATCATCTGTTTAAAGCTTTGTCAAAAGATAATTATGCCTTGTTACTAGGACAACATTATACAAATATGACATCCCTGTGGGGTTGCCAACATGATTGTCAAACCCAAGTGAGCTTTGTTTCCCGAGGGCGTAGCCCGAGGGTGACAATGCTCACGAGGAGCAGACTATCATGTTGGCAACCCCACATGGATGTCATACTTGTTTTATTTTACCGAACACCCCTCACCCCCGGGCACCCAAAATCCATGAAAAGTTGAAACTTGCAAAACTCACTTGGGCAGTGCAATTTCTGAGCAGCAGGTTTACCGTGCTGACCATCCTGGGATGTCATACATGTTTTATCATAGAGAAAAACCTACCATCTCAACTGGGTTGAGATTTCACTTCTTGTTCTCAACAATAAGATAATTCCATAGTTGACGGCGGCATCCTGCTCATACTTTCGCCACGCGTTGGTATCTTGAAAGCATGACGTCCTCAACAATATAGGGAATCATGAAACGGCACCTTGACAACTTATATGTCGTCTCCTTGACAGCGGGTGCTAAAATACGTCGAATGGTAACCGCTGTCAAGGAACCTTCAGAGGCACAGGTTGCAAACCGCTTTGACACATGGCTCTCATCCAATGGGATGAGAGTATTAGTCCAGGCAAACTAGCGTTTTTCAAAAAACTAATTGCAACAGAAATTATTTTACCACCATGAATTTTCATAAGGTCCCTAGATCAACATACTAAAGTCTTAAGGAAAAATCCGCATGGAAAATAAGCTAATTTGCATAAGTCCAATATGGCCGGCAACATATGAAAAAATGGCTATATCTCTGTAACTGAATCATTGTTTTAAGTCATGAAAAACCTATACTGGGGTTTTCAGGGGCAAGGATTCATCTGAAATACCTTTCATTACAATTATCCTATAAACTCATTTGCATAAATCCAATATGCCTGCCAAAAATTGAGAAATGGCTATATCTTAACGACCAGTTCTCATTTTTGAGTCATGAAAATTTGTATCCTAAGGTCCTTAGGTGCTACAGCCCTTTGAAAAGGTGCTAAAGCCCTTTAAAGTATCTTTCAGCATAATTTCTATGTTAGAAATTTGCATATCTTCGTCATGGAAAAATGCTTATTTAGATAAATATAATCGGCTGCTAACATATGAGAAATGGCTGTATCTGTAACTAAATCTCGGTTTTAAATAATGAAAAAGCATATACTTAGGTTTTCAAGTACTACAAGCATTCATTTGAAATACCTTTCGAAACGATTACATCATAAGCTCATTTGCATAAATCCAATATGGCCACTTATGAATTGGAAATGGCTATATCTCAGGAACCAAATCTCATTTTCTTAATTATGAAGATTTGTATCCGTAGGTCTTTTAGTGCTAAAGCTCATTTGAAATGTCTTTCGACACAATTATTTCTCTGGACATTTACACATTCTCAGCGTGGGAAAATGCTGATTTGCATAAATCCAACTTGACACATAACTAAAATTCTCTTCACAGGGTATATATCATGTGAGTATACTGTTGACCACCCCTACCAATTTCAAACTGCCACGAGAAGGTGGCAAACACTAGGCATGATAGTGATTAAAAAGGGAGGGGGGGGGGAGTTCTGCAGGGGTAAACACATACTGTTGACCAATGAACTGGATATGTATATAGAAACCCTCACTCATTTCTAGCTACTAGGAAAAGATGGCAAAAGCAAGGCATGCTAATCATCAAAGGGGGGTTGGTTTCTGTAAGGGTAAACACATTTAGATATATTGATACCCCTATCCATTTCTAGCTGCCACGAGCAGATGGCAAACACAAGTTATACTAGTGATTTAAGGGTAGAGGGGTTCTATACAGGGACTGCATGACCTTAACATTTTCAGGCAGGTACAGATTTGGCTCTCAGGATTTAAATTTAGGAGGATACATTCCTGTGCATGCAGTGTGCTTGTAACAGTGTGCCAAAAGTACAGTGTCCAGGCTAGGGGTCTTGGTATAAGATAAGATAAGGGGTGATAAAAATTGAAATTAAATTCTAAAAGTGCTCCTGTTGAAAATTGATATGCCTATTTGCAGAGTTGGCTCCTAAACATTCATCATCTGGTTGCAAAATCACACGGTCCAGGGGGAAATAACCCTATATAATCAGTAAGGTCAATCCCTGGCTGTAAGGGTAATCACACAATAAGCCTATACACACCTGTATTCCCCAAGAAAGCCTGCATATTTCTGTGATATCCCTCTAAGAACAACATCTTTAAAAAACTGATTAAAGGAGAGATGTTACTGTAAACTCAAAAAAATCCTTCAAATATAATGTGAAATCATGCCTTATTTATAAGTTAACTTAAAAAGCAATCAGACAATCAGATAATGTTTATCCAGAGGGACACTTGGCATAAAAGGGTTAAAGAGAGCTAGTTGGCAGGGCCTATCATAGTGTAAAGTATTGGGATCTTTACTCGGGTATTTTGCACTAAGAGAAATAATATGGTTAAAATTCATTTTGCTGTATTGCTAAATAATTTTGTATTAGGATATCTGTAAGGATGACTAAGAGTAACATTCTAAACTAGAGAATTAGTTCACATTCCCAAGTCGCATGATACAATTATATAATGGAAATAGTCCCTTTTCAAACCCTGTTCCAAATGTATAACAAGTAAGGGTATTTAGATTGGAATTATAATTTGTTTATCAGTACCTTAATTTCCTTTTGGTGGGCGTCACTCTCATAAGTGGCCTGTTGTCAGCGTCATTAATGTACGCCTAATGAGCTTTGAGTCATTAACTCACAAGTTACATAAGTTTTGATCAGTCATATGATTTACTAAAGTAATTGGATGTCCTGGTTCTGTTTCGTTCAATTTAGTAGTGCTAGCGAACACTTTACTGACTGGTTGAGATGTGGGTAAAGGTGAAGGTCACTGTTTGTCACGTGACATCAATACGGAATGACGATTGGTCGAAGGAAGAAGAAGGTGAAGGTCATTTTAGATGAGTGGATAGAAATAGTAGTGTAGTGGTTGGAAAAGTTAGTTTTGGATTGGGAGTTTTGAGATGTACACCAGCAACAAAATAAACCTACTAGTCTAAACCAAGGACTGATGTTTTTCAATCAAAGTCGCACCACTCCAACGATGTGCGTGAACCTGCATGATCAATGATCAGATTTTACAATCTGGGGAATGACTGAGAAATGAAAGCGTGGTCCTGTCATCTGGTGAATGACTGAGAAATGAAAGCGTGGTCCTGTCATCTGGGGATTGACTGAGAAACGAAAGCGTGATCCTGTCATCTGGGGAATGACTGAGGAATGAAAGTGTGGTCCTGTCATCTGGGTAATGACTGAGAAATGAAAATGTGGTCCTGCATGACATCTGTGGAATGACTGAGAAATGGAGGCAAGGTTCTAAGAAATGAGGGGAATAGCTTATATCAAATACATCTACAATAACAGGCACAAACAAAGGTTTGTTTCAAAACTAACTTACCATGCCGGGCAAGTAGCTAAGGATTGTTACATGCCTGCCATAATGTTTTGCTTGCCCGAAACAAGTTGTAACATATGCAAGAATGGCAGGTATTTAATGACTTTAAAACCATTTTCTTTTCAATTTTGTTGCATTTTGCATATTTCTGGGCATTTTTGTCATTTCACTATATGAATATCGTATAGTGCTCAGAAAATCAGCTTGCCCATTCGGGCAAGTGCAAACTAAAGTGTACTTGCCCGAAATCCCTTTTTTCAAAAATTCACTTGCCGGGGCCAGCGGGCTAGTACTTATGTCAAACCCTGAATAATCTATCATTAAATGTACCCTGTGTCAACAGTACATGTTCACCCTTACAGGACCCCCTCTCAAATTACTAGCAGGCCTTGTGTTCTCCTGGCAGCTAGAAATGGGTAGATGTTTTAATATACCTATCCACATCACTGGTCGACAGTTTGTTATAACCGTTACAGAACCCCCACCTCTTTAATCACTACCTTGCCTCCAGGGAGAGGTTTCAATAAACATTGTCAGATTACTGGTGAACAACATACACTCACATGACATATACCTGGACACCCTAAGCATTATGAATATCGCCATCTAATATCTATAGGACACCATGTTGGATTTATGCAAATATGCATTTTCCCATGCTAATATAATGAATATGTACAAACAAAATGATTGTGTTGAAAGACATTTTAAAGGAGCTTTCGTACTTATAAGACCTCAGGATACAGATTGGCCCAGGATTTAGAGGATGGGACACACGGCCTGCCTTTTGATACCCAAATTCTGTACTTAGCAATTTTCTCAGTCTTAAGGTTCCAACTGAATGTAATCGTACGGGTGAGTTTTCTACCTAGACTCACTATTCCTCGTGACAACAAGCGTTGTCACGGAAACGGTGATACGCATGGGTGACGTCATCATGACGTCATTAAATATAGGTAACAATGGTTGTGCTAATCCCCTTTGTTGACTTTTTCGGGCCTAATTAGTCCCTCATCAGAAGCTTGCACTTATAACGGCGGGCTGATATATATCGCCCTGTTCAGGATTTGAATTGATCCATAAATGTCGACTTTTGCGGGCCGCGTATGTGGTCCCAATGCTTGAGGGTTTAGAATTACCCTAGGCCACTACACTAATATTATAAGTAGTCAGTCCGGTGTGGCAATTATGCAGTGAGCGTAGTATAGTTAGTGTATGAGTTATGCAGGCTTGAGAATAGAAAGTATAAAAATCAGACTGATGATCTGTGGTATGTATCGAATATAAAAATGACGAACTGTCATAATAACTGAGTGATAAACATTAAGAGCATGCCGTCGCTATTATGGTCGAGGCGGGACGATGTAAAGTTGCAGGAAATAATAGATAGATAAAGTGTTGAATGAAGAATGACCATTCACTTGCATTATGCCTATTAAGTGGCAGGCAGGCGACTATATTATAGAACTGTCGGTATTCTACTAAATATAAAGTATAGTGTGTATAAACTATAAATGAACTGTTTTTGTTATAGTGAGAATTATGTGACTTATCAAACAAGAGATCGAACTTTTTAAACCAGTTATTTCCCATTAAATGTCAGTTTCATTTTATTCCATTGTCCAATACTTTCTTTGTCATTTTATGAAGTTTTAATATAGAAATTTTATCTCTAATATCTTCTAATGTTTTACATTATGTTCCCATCGGTGGATGGCCTCTTGATAATAGTTGACTACACCAATGCCTTCGACACCACTGAATGGAATTTTATAGAATGTTGTCTAAATCTATTTGGTTTTGGTGATTTTATAACAGAATCGGTCAAACTTCTCCAAAAAAAATCTTTTTCAAGAATTGAGCAGAATGGCCATTTCTCCGAAAAAATACTACTTCCTAGAGGTTGTCGACAGGGGGACCCCATCTCTCCATACCTTTTTGTTATTTTTGCAGAGGTTCTCTAAGAGGAAATCCAGACTTCAAAGGGATAAGAATTGGTGATACTGAAATTAAGCTGTCTTAGTATGCCGATGACACTACCATCTTTTTGGGTGATGATAGAAACTAACTAAAATGTGTCATGGACGTGCTGAGATGGTTTACCAAATTATCAGGTCTTGCTATAAACAAAGACAAAACCAAAGTTATTAAAATCGGGGGAACACGGGACAGGCAGATATCTTGGGAAGGTCAATTCGGTTTAAAATGGACACATTCTTTTGAGGTTCTAGGCATTCAATATGATGTCTTTAGACTTAATGAAATAACTGAAATTAGTCTAGAATTAAAAATTCAGAAAATAAAGAAACTTATAAGAACTTGGAGTACTAGAAGATTAACGCCCTACGGGAAAGTTTTTATTGTCAAATCTCTTTTGTTGTCCAAAATAACACATATCCTCCTGTCCCGACCAAGCCCGAAAGAAACAACAATAAAAAAGTAGAGAGTATTTCCTATTCGTTTATATGGAGTGGCAAACCTGCAAAATTTATGAAGCATATCCTAAAAAGCAGACATAGCTGAAGGTGGCTTAAAATTACACAATCTAAGTTTGTTTAATAAAGCTTTGAAACTTGGATGGATGAGAAGATACTTAACTTCTAATGGGAAGTGGAGCATATTCTTAGACATGGAAGATGTTCATGGATTTTTTTAATTATAGACCATATATTTTTGAAAGAATGATAGAAATAATTCATACACCCTTCTGGCAAAACATTCTTGAGGGCTTGAAAATGTTATTTAAAAGTCCAGTTTGTAATGATTTGCCCTTGATTTGTTCTACACCGATATGGTACAATAATGTTCTAAGATTGCCAATAAAACCAAGCTGGCTAAAAAGGTATTACAGCTATAAGTGATGTTCTGAATGAGAATTGCCAACTACTCTCATTAGATGATTTTCAAAATATGTATCATATATAATCTAACTTTTTAGAATATGGTGGATTTGCTGTGACAAAACTATTTTTGGACAATAGAGTGAAACCAACTGCAAATGTCACACGGCCCGCCAACTGCATACTAAACAGTATTTTATGTGGAGACACTAAGGGAGTATCTCACCTCTATAAAGCCCTTCTAGGTAATCAAACCGATATCTTAAACAATATTTGCCTTAAATGGTATAATAAGGGATATATAATCTTAAACCCTTATAAGTTGAGAAACTCTTTTACTAAATCACATAGAATGGTGGATGATATTCATTTGAGATATACTCAGTTCAGAACATTACATTATAGATATTTCACAAATGATGTACTAGTTAAGTGTATAATTAAGGAGGATGATACTTGTGCTATGTGTTCTTCTGAAAAAGATAGTAATTTCCATATGCTAATAGACTGTATTAAGGTACAAGCTCTATGGTCCAAGGTCGAAACATGGATTCAATCTTTAGGTATGGTTGATTATTATCTAACTGATAGGAAAAAGATTTTGGGAGATCTTGAAAACACTTCTCAAATCAACCTTATGTTGTTAAATGTAAAGAAAACAATATACCAATCTAAATTGGACTGTAGAGCTCCTACCCTCCTACAAGTGCATTATAACTTGAAACAAGTCTTCAAAAATGAATACTACAACAGTATCATTAATGACAAAGAGGTTCTTTTTGAAAGGAAATGGTCTTTATTATTGAACTTTTTCAGATACAAAGCATCATAACATATACTGTCACTCAAAATACTCTATAGCTACTTCAACTTCACAATGAAAATATCACTGTTTTTCTTTTTTATGTGTTTTATTTTCTCTTCACAAATCATGTCATACAAATCAATATGCGATAATTATGTATGTTACGCCTGTTTTCTCTTTTTGCAAGAACTGAATCAAAAAGTTACTGAAAAAAAAAATGTTGCCAATAATGCAACTCACCCATCCATTCAAAATCATCTTTCCCTTCATATTTCATCCTGTTGCCCCCATTCCCTCTAAGCTTTATGACCTTAGTTGTTTCAGTCTAGAAATCTTGATGGTTAGTTTTATTCAATAAGTCTATCAAAGATTTTACGATTATACTTCAGCAGTAGGGTGGTGTTGTTAGCACATCAGGGTGTTGTTAAAATAGTGTTGTTAGAATAGTTCAGCACATGATTTGAAGATAGGTGCTAAGACAGAGACACCCTACCTTCACCCTATCGCCAAATATACATGCTCTGAGGGAAAACCATTTTGACATATCACTGATCCCGAACCAGTTTATGGTCATAATACATCATACGTCTCTATCTTATCCATTCCTTTATCAATATGTATGAAATTCTGAAAAAAAGTATCTAGTGGTACCACCTATCATAAAACATCCTCAAATAACCAAATCGGAGCACTTATGCATGTTGCCATGGCAACCGTTTTTGTCAAATTCTTGCCATGGCAACCGTTTCAAAACATTTTACTTTTATTAGCAGTGAAAGTATAAAATTTGAATACCTTCATTTACGATCCTCAAAGTTTCAGAAATATTGGGAGAAGTTTACACCATGAAATAACAGTTTGGTTTGGCATCAATTACTCGTCACACATGTCTAGTTAGTTTCAATTCCGCTGTGTTTTAAAATGCAGAATTGTCTGAGACCGTTCTACGATTGTTCTGCGTATAGTCTGCGTATAATATTAAGTATGGCTGAGACTTAAAAATTCAATTTGTTTTAACTCAAGACAATTCTTGTAATGTCTGGGAATTATCGACGAATTTTGCAAATTAATCCCAGATTATCCCAGACTTATCCAAGAACAAACTGTGACATGTCTACGATTTTGGCTCAAGAAAAATTGTTGTGAGAGTTTCTCTTGAGACTCCATTAGGACAAGGAATTCTTGGTGTTCTTGGTGTTCTTGACCGAGTCTCAAGTCAAGTTCTTGACTGTATGAACCCCGCTTTAGTAGCTTAAGTCACCACCAATTCGTGACTTTGTGTGTCATTTCTGGTCGAATAACCTGCTATTTTATGATAAAGTGGGTCATGTAAATCTCTTTTGAGTGTTCAAGTCAGAAGGTAAGTTTAATTTCTGTACGAAAATGTATGTCAAAGTACGAATACATTCAAAAAGGTACGATATGAAACGAATCGATATTCAACTATCCACATCAATGTACGATAATTCACGAAAAAATACGAACATATACGAAATGATGTTCAGCTGTGTACGCCAATGTAGGACAAAAAACATCTCTATGAAATAAATGTTGTCGCACACAATAGTTTTACAGGTCAAACTTTTTTTTCTAAATCGCAGCTTTAGCTACGAAAAGCTAAGAATAACTGCGAACAGCCGCGATAAGCTAAGAAAAGCCAAGACAAGCTGCAAATTATCAATTCGCACCTTGTCTTCCCTTAAAGGTCATACGTGGGACAGCACCTATATTTTTTTTATTCTCCTCAATTCTTTAGTAATTCCTAGCATAGTACTGCTTCAGTCCTAGGAATTTTATAGGAGCTACTTTCTTATGTTGGTCTTGGTAAGTTTGCAAATGTCGTACAAAAGTCTTATATATTTATAAGTCTAGCACGTTTCCCACTATCAATAACTGACAAGATTTTGTCAAGAATGCCAAATTTTGATGTTCTTGGAAGATTCTGCATGCCATTCTTGTTTATTAATGTTTGTTCCTGGGAACATCTTAGAACATCTTGGCTAAATCCTAGGAGAGCCTCGAAACTTTCGGAAAAATATTCTTAGAAGTTCATGAGTCAAAGATCAATAAGTTCTGGTCCTAGTGAACTATGACAGTTACTTTAGTGTGTTATAATTTAGATTTTTGTCTTCATTGATATGTCACTGCTCTCAGGTTTGGTTTGGGCATTACTAACATTTAATTATTCTCATGTTCTTATTTGGGCATTATTGTTATTTGATATGTTGATAAGGTATGCCAATACACTTGGTCCATTTTTGAAAAGGTCCTGATACTAATTAATAACTTGTCATTTTGAGAAAGTGTCTCAAGTTTCATATAAGTGTTATACAGGTTAAACAAACCTTTTCTTTTCCTTTCTTTTCATTTTTTTGATATGGTGTTTCAGAGTGTGTCCTGGAGCCCAGGACTACAGTTCAATTGAACTGAGTGTTCCCTATTTTTCATATATATGTTTGTTTTGTTTTAATGTGTTGTTTGTGTTAGTGAACAATGTCATCTTACCAGGATGCAAAGTCTTCTTTAAGCATTTTGTTCACATATGTAAAGTTCTGTTTGTTTGGTTTAACTTTGTAAAAAACCTTCTTCAAATATTCAGGTCGGGACAGGATATCCTCACAATATTGATCATGGGTAGTAGTGACATAGATTTTATCTCTGCTAACATAAGAGGATTGAGACAACAATTTAAGCGGTTTGACCTTTTTGAGTACTTCAAAAAATTAAAAGCTGATACAGTCTGCCTAGACACACTTGGTACAAAAAGACCTTAACACACTTAAGAGGGAATGGAACGTTGATTATTTTATAGCTGGCAATTCTACTAATAGTAGAGGGGTAGCTGTACTAATAAACAACTCTTTTGAATTCACCGTACTCTCAAGTCACAAAGACCCAGAGGGTCGTTATATTATTCTAGAAATCTCGGTGACGAACCTATATCCTTTTTTTCTTATAAATGTCTACGGTCCTAACAGAGATGACCCTGATTGGTTCAGTACCCTATTCAGTAAAGTCACAAACTTATCTAATGGATCTGAGATCTGGACAGGAGACTGGAATGTAGCCCTTAGTGAGCTTGACATATATAATTATCCCCAATTGAGAAATAAACAGGCCAATATGACAATTAACAAATTCATTAAAAAATCAGGTCTTATTGATATTTGGCATACTCTATATCCAAACAGAAAACGTTTCACCTGGCGCTCAGAAAAACTGTGTAAGGCATCTCGCCTAGACTATTTCCTAATTTCAGAAGATATTTTGTCATTCAATCCCACTACAAAAATACTAAACGCTTATAAAAGTGACCATAATTTTATTAAATTATCCATAAACAAATCAACTCAACAACGTGGTAAAGGAATTTGGAAATTCAACAATGCATTATTGGAAAACAATGAATTTATTGACATGGTTAAATCTGAAATACTTCTTGCACAGGAAACTTATGCTTTGCCCATATACGACCCCAAATTTGTGGCTCTGGATAAAGGAGAATCCCTTGAAATTACAATCAGTTCCACTTTGTTTCTAGAAACACTCTTGTGCCAACTGAGAGGACAAATTATTAAATTCTCTAAGAATCAAAAAAAAAAAAAGAAACATTGATGGAACAAAATCTCACAATTTCTATTAAAAAACTACAGGAAGAAATTGATTCTGATCAAAACAATGATCCTATTAAAAGAGATTCTCTTAGAGATCTTACTCTGCAAATGGAGAATCTTCGTGAGAATAGAATCAAGGGCAGCATCATCCGGTTTAGAGCCAATTTAATAGACACTTGGGAAAAACCTTCGAAATTCTTTTTAAACATCGAAAAAAAGGAACCATGCCAATAAAAACATTCCTTCATTAATAGACAAAAAAGGCAAAGGAACAAAAAACTCTTAAGTTATATTGGACATCCAACATCAATTTTATCAAGACTTGTTCTCTTCCAAAGAGACGACTCCCTTAAAAAATGACAAATGACAAACTCCATAACCTTCCGAAATTATCAGAATCAACAAAATCCAATTTGGATGCCCCTTATACAATTGAAGAACTGACTTTATCGATTAAACAAAGCAAACTTAATAAAGCTCCAGGTCCAGATGGTTACTCGAACAAATTCTTTAAATTCTTCCTCAATGAACTCAAATTTTGGATCTTTAGATATTTAACTGAAGCAATACATAACCAATCATTTTCAAAGCTAGCCTTACATGGTATTATAACTTGTATACCTAAACAAGGAAAACTTCGCAATAACTTAAAAAATTGGCGACCTTTAACCCTCCTCAATTGTATATATAATTTTTTCTCATCTATGGTTTCCAACCGCCTTAAGCCTTGCCTTTCAACCATAATTAACGAGGACCAAACAGGGTTCATCTCTGGAAGATTTATAGCAGAGAATACACGAATGGTGTATGACACCATAGAATACTGTCAATCACACAGCACAAATGGACTCTTAATGCTCCTAGACTTTTCTAAGGCATTCAATATTATCGAATGGTCCTTCATTTGGAAGTTTTAGATATTTTCAATTTTGGTGATTTATTCTCACAAACCATTAAACTTTGCCAAACCAACTCAACCTCAAAGGTTGAACAAAATGGTTATCTATCCAATACATTTGAAATTACAAAGAGGATGTAGACAAGGTGATCCGCTCTCTCCGTATGTCTTTGTTCCTTTGCGCAGAGATATAATCTCATGTCATTAGGGAAAGTGGGGATATCAGAGGTATAGTGGTACATAACGAAGAATTCAAAGTTACACAGTATGCCGATGACCCGACCTTGTTATTAGATGAAGACTATCACCACCATTGTTTTTGTCATCAGAGTGTTAAAATGGTTCAAATCAGTGTCCGGTTTAGACATAAATAAAGAAAAGACAAAACTTGTAAAACTTGGGGTTACGAGAGACAGCAGCATACAATGGCAGGGCAAATTTGGTTTCAATTGGACAGACGATTTTGAGATTTTAGAAATTCAGTACAACATAAAAAAATTACATGAAATTACAGACATTAATATTCAAAGGAAAATGGGGGAAATACAAAAACTTATCAGAATCTGGAGCACCAGAAACCTGACTCCATACGGGAAAGTAATAATAATAAAGTCATTATTAATTTCCAAAATAACTCATATGCTGCTGTCTCTCCCTAGCTCCAGTGTTTGGTGTATCAAAGAGTTGAATGAAACTTTCGCAAAATTTCTATGGTGTGGTAAACCCCCAAAATGGCGCAAAGAAATTTTGGAGGGGGAGTATTCTGAAGGAGGTCTCAAACTCCACAATATCAAATTATTTGACAAAATGTTAAAGCTGAGTTGGTTAAGAAGATATTCACAATCAACAGGTAATGGACAAAAATTCCAAATGATTTTGAATTGTCTGAAGTATTTAAATTCGGTCCGGATTACCTTACACGTATCTCTGAAATGACATCTAATCCCTTTTGGAAGGACGTTATTAACAGTTTATCTGTATTCTGGCAATCAGATGCCCCTTACCATAAGGAATTTATAGAATACACCCCAATCTGGCTTAATCAAGTCTTCTCTATTCAAATTAAGCGAGAATGGCTTAGCAAAGGTATCTCAACTATTGCTGATTTTTTAGGTACCATGAATGTCCCCTTGACAATGACTCAATTTATATCCAAATATGAGGTAAAGACAAACTTTTTGGAATATCATTCCCTGATCTCTAAAATTAACAAACACATCCAATTATGAGAACTACCTCTACATGAGGAAGAACAACCAGTAAACAGTGCCCTAAATGCAATATTGAATTTAAGCATAAAAGGTTCTTCAAAATTATATATTTTGTTAAAGGGCTCCCCTGAACATATTCTAGATATAGCAACAGACAAATGGAATGAAAAGACAAATCTAAACCTTATTAATTTTGGTATAAGTCAGTCCTTCAAATACCACCACCTGAAATATAAGGATACATATCTCAAATATATCCAATTTAGAACACTACATTCTATACAAATGATCTACTTCATAAAATGGGAATAAAACATTCCAACATTTGCACATTTTGTGCCGAGAAACAAGATTATGCTCCCACATGCTACTATTCTGTAGTAAAAGCATAGATCTGTGGCGAAGTGTAGAAACATGGATACAAGACCTAGGTATGGATAATTATAACTTATCCGCAGAGAGGATAATACTAGGTGATCTGGAGAATGCAACATGTATCAACACAATTATTTTATTAACAAAAAAGACAATATACAATGCAATGAAAAAAGAACAACAGCCTAATATTTTCACTATAAAAAATGACTATAAAAACTTTTATTTCCTTGAAAAGTACAGATCATATGTGAAAGGAAAAGGTAAACTCTTTGATAAACAATATTCGCTATTAACTATGTTTTATGCAGACAGAAAACAAAACACTTAAATACTGTATAACGTTATATTTCTGTATCAGTTGATATTTTGTACCCTGTACATTGACATGTGTTTTTGAAGAAGGAAAATAAAAAAGGATTGAAAATTAAAAAAAAGTTCTGGTCCTAGCTTATTCCTTGGAACGTTCCTAAGACATTCCTTGGACATTCGTCTTAATTCTTGTTTATTCGGGAGCAAATTCCTCACTAAAAAAAGTCTTACCATATTCTCAGGAATGTCCTAGAAACATTCCTAAGAAGGACTGCACATATGGTACGACTACCAGAAATAAGTCAAACACATCACATGACTTGCCTGAAAGTAGATCACTTCCTGCAAACACGGTGTCATGAGGCAGAGGCACGTGAATCACTAGTTCAGGAAAAGCTACAGAAATACGCAAAACCAAGTAGCAAAAGAAGAAAAATAAAGATGAGTGAGCACGTGCATGCTACAAAGGACAGCACAGGTGAACCAATATCTTCAAACCCCATCCAATCTGTGGCAGAATGTGTAAATAAAACATTAGGCCATTCAGAAAACCCACCATGTGAGAAGGACATTACTAACATTTCAATGGAACAATATAAAGACATGACTTATGATATTAAAACATGTTTTTGGTCTGGACTAACCTTAATTTGTTGATCACAGCTTTTAAGATATATTAGTAACAATGATTGAAATGGATCGTGTGAGTGTGAACAAATAAAGATGTTAATGTGATGAAAGAAAAACTCATTTGAATATTGTTCAAATGCTTCTTGTTGTTTCATTTGCCTTCAGTCTTAGATCATCATTAGCATAGTTGTGCTGCAGTCCTGGGAATTTAATAAGTGCTACTTAGGAATTCTTATGTTGTTCCTGGTAAGTTTGCAAATGGCGTACAAACGTCTTATAAATTCTTAACTTATTCTCAAGATATTCTCAGGACTATTCCTTAGACATTCCTTATTCCTTAAACTTCTTATTAATGTCTTTACTTGTTCTTGCCCATTTTCGAGGTACATTTAACTTAAAGTATAATATCCCGGACAAACCCAATTAGTTAAGAGCTAAAATAGATAAGAAAGACAGAATTTGGAATTTTGTTTTTAGTCACTTTTTCTGCCATATTGCGGCTAAGTAGTGACTAGCTATTGGCAACATTCTCACATGCCCCAGGTGGGATGTGAAACAGGGCAGTGATTGAGACAGCCAGCAGTCAGTGATAATGCCTTATATCACACGGCCATCAGGAAAGGCCCGACAAGAAAGACAGAAACCAGCAGATTACTAATGATAACAATTTGATAGCACTAGTAAGATAATACATTAATTTCACCAAAGGTTTCGGAGATAAAGGCATTCAGTTCCTACTAGATGAGTTCACATGTCTTTTGCTACACACATCTATAAATAGAATCTGCTTCTTGTATGCATGGGATGCTTCTGAGGAGAACCACTCTGTGTTATAAGTCGGTGGGGACAGAAGTGAACTGGCTCAAAATCATTACGCTGGGTCAGACTTATCTCTCACTCAGGTATATGCTTTCCTTCAGAAAGTAAGTGCACTTTAATTCTAAAAACCTGTATTGAGGCCGAGGTTCTGGTATTTCATTATTTGCAAGTATTTTCGGAAAGACTTACATTTTATATATTAAGACAATCAGTCCATTCATCATATAATCTCTTTTCGTACAACTTAAAAGGATGATGGTGCCTGGATCGCAAGCGTTAGGTCGCAGTTTCAAGCAGGTTGGCCTGGTCGCTTTATGCATGTGCGGCATTGTGGTGGACTGTCTATGGTATTTCTGCAACTGAAAGACCCCTTGCAACTATTCATGAAAAGAATGGAATTTCCTCCTGGTTCCGGGTTTCTAACTCGTCACGATAAGCCGTTGAAAGCAACGTACAGCCCTATTCCATCCCTCTTCTTTAAGCAATTAATTTATATTTGAGGACTGTTGAGCTAGTGAGTTCCAAGTCAAATAATTGACAAACATTTTAAAACATTTCTTTTCGTGCTGGTACTGGGCTTTGGTTAGATAAAGACAGACATTCCAATGTCAAAACCTCCAAAAGTGACACAATTAATACCAGGACACAGGATTCAATGGACAGCCTTCTTACAAACCATGTGACATCATCAAGCAACTAGTAAAGACCATGGCATGCTAAATCTGACTAACTTTGGTGTATTAGACAATATGGTGAGTGAGTTGTCTCAGTCAGAAGACTTATTTCAATGCTGCCGGGACTACAAGGCACCCCATGCTGATAAGACAAGTGACTGATGTCGTCAAAATACAATACAAGTATTGGGCATTCGGCTGGGGTGTTGGATATTTTTTATACCTTAAAGGAACTTGGTTGTGTATATAGGCATGATAGCATTTTCGGCCTTTCTCTAATAAGCCATTGACACACTGGTCAAACCTATCCAAGTCAGACAGCGTTCACTATAATCATGGTCAAAGATAATCACACTCAGAATTATATTCAGTCCATCTACTTGCCAGTTAAAGTTCTGGTAAAGCACATTCAATTAACAGCTGTTATTGTCTAAGTCAGCAATCATTAAAGAGTTAGCAATCACCAATGCAACAAGACTTAACTCAGCTCTGCCACACAGATATCCTCAAATGAGACCTTAACTCTCAGTGTTATTCTCCACGTCTGGGGCCTGGCCCCAAATCATCCCTCTTCTGTAGGACCAGCTCTGGGCTCAAGAATGTTCCAAAGTGTTCGATCACAAATCTCCATCCAATGAAGCATGACTCACTCACTCAGCACCCAAAATGTATTACTTAGCTCAACCCCTTGAGCTATAGAACTGTAAAATTTTCCATAATATATGATCAAGACACTCTAATCACAGAATTGGATAATAATAACTACAGATATGACATGATAATTCTTTGTCTGTTGTTTCTCTGGTAAGTCTTCTTGTACTTTAATTATATTTCCCCTTTCCTTTATTAGATCCCATTTACCTTTGTATATTCTCATACTTTTTTCAATATAATTTGCTTTTTCTTAAAGTTAGTGCTGGATTTTGTCCCGACATAGGTTCAATATGGCAGAAAATATCTTAACAAACTATTTTCCAAAATCTTTATTACATAAAAGATGAATTGCTTGGTCACTTGAGCACTGTCCATTACGGTTCAACCCTAGCCATTGCATTACCTCTGGCATGGTACCACTTCTTTAATAGCCCATTAATGCTTGCAGCACCAACATATGGCCTGACAATGTTGGCCTTTGACTGTACTGGAGCATATTGGTCGAAATATTGCAAGGAAAAATATTTATCACAATATTTCCTTAAAATTTCATGCAAATATTTTGTAAATGAAGGCTTGATTTGTAAATTATTAATTCATTATCAAAAGTATCATAGATCTGGATAACACATTTTAAGGTCTCCAGGTATGAACGGGTTAAATATGAAGCTCTGGCTGCAAGATGTTGCTGGTAAAAACAAATGGGAAATTCTCAGCAGCTGTCATGGTTGATTCAGATAGCAAAATTGACTGCTAGCAGATATTCCACGAAAACAATATTATGGCATTGATGTTACAAATGTTAAAAACTTAAAAGGGGTATGTTTAAATCAATCTTTTCACCTTGATCTACCAGAGACACATGAATACTACCTAAACAATAAAAAATATTCTCAGCTTGTTTTGGAAAAAAACAGACTTGGCGGAGAGGAAGGGAGATAATTCTAGAAGTTGATTTTCGGTAAATGATATATGCCACCAAACGATAGAGATACCGACCTCTTCACTTGCCAAGTGAATTCAACACTCGACTTACTCAGTGTCAGTATCAATTTCAACCCACCCTCCCTATCCCATGTAATCACCTAATTATAATGTAATTAAATACAAGTAGATATGCCTCCGTCTTATCTGTCCTCCTGGGGGTAACCTAAAAGTGTCGATGTTATGGACTACAAGGCGACAAAGACATAACAGTACATATACAAATCGTTGAAAAATGGAACAAATATGAACGGATCGTAATATAAGCGAATCTGACCCACTCGCTTAAGTCGCCAATAATAGTTCCACGTTAATATTTCGAACTTTACAGTAATGCTACATGTATATGAAACGTAAGGGAATGGGGAAAGTAGATGTGACGGACAGGTGAGAATGATATTTACGAATGTCTTAGTTAAAAAACGGGGCTTAGGAAAATCTAACACTAATCAGAGAAACTGATGTAAGGTGACCTTTATAGTTCAAAGATTAACTGAAATAACAGAGATGATGAAGGCAGAGAATCAGCATAGAGATGTCCTTTGACGAATTGAAGGATGCTTATTTTAAAACTATTAAAGCATTTATGAGGAGCTTTCCTTTTTTTCAAATACTACTTTAATTCATGAATTAACGTCTTAGAGGTTGTGTAAGTTGAAAATGTAACCTCCTTCTTAATCAAAGTTAAAGATTAATGTTCAGGTTATTGCTTTTATTGATAATCGGATAAGGCACCTTCTCAACTGGCACAAAGTATATCACTGACAACGCCTTAGACCACACGGCCATCAGGGTAAGCCCTTTATGAAACAACTAAACATACAGACATAAAGACTAGTGAAACCAATAGACAAATTGAAGTAAAGCAGCCAATACAAACTAGGTACAGTGGAACCTTATTTAAGGTGGCTAATATGGGTTTAATTTATGAATATAAGATCATTTTGACTTTCTTTACATATTAAGAAGCCTCAAACCTCTTTTCTCAGTATCAGATCAATTGTAACTGTCAAGTCCATCACTGAGCAGAGTATGAGACCAACAAGCACAGTACCTTCCATAGGCTTGCAGCTTGGCATAGTCACAGCAAGGCTTACATTGGAGAGAAGAGCATAGATTTTATTTTTTTCGTTTTTGACTAAAAATTTAATAATGCCTTTATTCTCATTTTCAACAGTTATTTCAAATAATTGTTACGGAATTTAAACTAAGGGAAAATGCAAAGAAAATTTGATAACCCTTTTCCTGCATTCGATCTGTCTTCCATAAGTTGTGAAATTTGAATGTCCTGTTGAGTATTGTGGATAGAGGTACCTTTTGAAAACACTTTGGATGTTTTTCCCTATTTTCTTCGTTGGAAGTCTTACACCCTATTGGAAGGAGGCGAACTTTGCGATGGTGGATATATATTCCAACAGACGACCTTTCAGGTAATATATTAATATCAATAAATGACTTATTGAACTAACCTCATTTTATAAGTAACACATTTACATATCTTATGATTAGGTATCATTATATTCTTTACATATTCGTTGATAGCGTAAAGATACCAACACAGCGAATATGCTATCTCAATGCCCTTTTTATGGTGGAAGAGTACCTTTCAAATTCTTGTAAAAGCTTTTTACTACAAGCATACAAGCTATATACTACAGGAGCAATTGTATCTTATTATATTTCAATGTATTCATTTATAAGCTTTTAGCTTTTTGCGCAATAGTAACAACACCAAGCAAGACTATTCTTTTTTCAAAACCCTGATGTCTATCATCTTACACTCAACTTTAAACAATTTCATAAAATGTCAAATGCCTCATTCCTCACTGTCAACTATTAGTATATCAAAAACATCTCCAAGTAGCAGACCCAATCGCCCAACCAAATATAAACAATATACATCGAAACTAAATATATATATATATATATATATATATATATA
>OZ012701.1:24181997-24194497 GCA_963942565.1 Maea johnstoni | reverse complement strand
TCAACATTTTCTTTTAGTCAATTAAATTGAATCGAAAGGTTGGGTATCGAATCTAAATAAATCGATATTCTGTACCCCAATAATGCTGTATGATTATTAATAAAAAAAATATATACTTTTTCCAGACGTTTTCCTGTTTAACTAGTGCAAATTGAAACTGACTAAATATTGAAGTAATTTTCATGGTGTTTGTAAGAGAAATTTGAAGGAATGGTGTACTTTACTCAGGCATGTTGCCAAGACACAGGGTATTGAACAGAAAATCGAATCGAATCTTTATATCGGAAAGAGTGCAGCAATTAATCGAATCAAAAATAAAAGGGATATCAATGACATCCCTACCTTCTGCTGCTGTTCGCTAGTTTGGCCAATACAAGATCTTGTCAAAAAACCTTTAAAATGACTAAAACCCTGGCACATGGGTACTCGGCTAGAGCTGTCCAATGAATACAAACATGACGGTTTATATGTGTTTCAAAAATCTTTGCGTTCCTAGGCTTTGGGTGAAAGAAGCCTTATCATTGGAAGGGCTAAACGTACTATTCGATAAAATACCATACTTCCATTACAGGAAATGTGCACAAACTGTTCCGTCACGAGGACCCTACTTTCCGGGTCGCAGCGGCAGTGGGTGGCTGTGCATCCAGCAAGTTCCTCCCCTGAGAATGCTATGCATCTGGCAGGTCCGTACGTGCTGGTTGTTATCTATATAGGTCAAATTCAGTGAGCTGTCCGAAGTAACAGTCTTACAGATTTCCATTCGTTAAAGAAGATTGAGTATAAAAACAGTTTAACTGGAAATGACTACAAAAAAGTGGGAAATTAAAGTAAGGAAGTATATAATACACCAGCTTGCAGCTTAATATAGGAGTTTAAGTGTGCTCTCGAGGGTTGAAAGTTGTATCTAGAGACTTTAAAAGGTTCTATGTTACCATTTCCTAATTTAATCACAATGGTGCAGTACAAAGGTGAGTCTTTGAGAATTCCTCTCAACTTTTCTCTCTTTCTAGAAAATCTCTGTAAAAAGGCTAGATGTCTATCAAGGGCAATTTCAAGGGCAAGAGTTCAAGATTCAGCTTTTGACTTTTAAAGGCATACAAGGATGTGCCCCTCTATACTTGAGGGAACTGTTAGTCAAACACGCCAATGGAAGGACTCAAAGATCAAACACTAAGAACTTATTACAGATACCACTCACTAATCTGAAAAGGTTTGGTGACAGAGCATTCTGAGCCTATGCACCCCGCCTTTGGAATGAGCTCCCTGACAACATCAAGGGTGTTGATAGTTCGAGCAACTCTAACAGTGGCACCGGCCGATGTTTACTATATGCTATGTCTACTATTGGCGTAGGCCAATAGACATTGCATATTAAGGTGATTACTGAAAGTCGGCCCGCTTCCATTTTTCACTTGAAAATCTATTGTTTTAGTGTTTTGCTAGATTACCAAAGACGACTCGGATTGTTTCATCGTGTTTGCGCGATTGTTAGCTCACATTTCCGACAGTTTACCAGTTTGTCGGCCACAACAGACGTACAGCATTCACAATTTAATTAGCACGTTCACACTTTGAAAATATACCCAACCACGAATTACGAATAATCATAATTACATGTAATTAAGGAATATTCCAAAATGAATCATGATTATTCATCATTCAGCCTTAGGGGAATATTTTGATTCGTTAATAAGTATTCATCTGTCATGATGATGTCGCGGAGAGGCATATGTTATGCATATAGTATTATTTGTGCCCATCTATGTTCACATAGTCCAGAATTTGAAATATTAATTGGTCTTACACATATGGATTTCTATCCAAGTAGAGTGTGTCTATCCGCCTGAGTGATCGGTGACGTAATTTACGCACGTTTTTAGTTGTCCCGCATTGGCTAACGAGGTGTTAGTAGGCGTGGCCTCGCTTACTACAGCGCGCTCCTAGCGGTGGGTCCATCATTACTATGACCGGGAAAGTTTCTAATGATTATTATTATTATTATTATTATTATTATTATTATTATTATTATTATTATTATTATTATTATTATTTGATAACCAGTAACGTAGGACTAGTTCAGACATAAACCCTACTGACCTATTTTCCCGTTTCTGTTTTCATCCTACTGACGGTAGGTTACATGTGCAACACAGAACATCCACAATAAGATATCGTTTCATATATAGTAAGGTTCAATATTATTGAACTACAAGCCCTGCGGGGAGTCTGCTGGCAGTTAAATTGCACTCAGAGAATGGAGTTATATTCAAAGGAAAATATGAAATAGTAATATCACTGATTCTTCAGTGGCAGGACAACCCTAGAAAAACGATGCGAAACCAATTATATCAATCATTATATTAATGCAGGTGGTTAATGTGGGTTAACAATCAAACATGATGCCCTGGACATGTCAAAGCTTTCACAGTAGTCACAAAAAGGCCCTACCATCCAGGTGCATGTAATATCTGCCTAATAAAGGCATACTTTGGGCGAATTTCAAATGGTGTAAATGCAAAAATAAAAACAAAACAACAACTATTGATTTATAAATTTGTACTTTTCAGCCAATCAATCGCTTTTTTTTCTTATAAATGTCTGTCAATTTCAGCGAACCAGTCGCCGGTACGTAAGGTGGCGCTGAAGGATGAGTCTGATAGGCCGAAGAGCGGGGGCGGGGGCCTCAAGCGCTCGCACTCGTCCCCGAACATCGCGCAGATGATGCAGAATGAGGACGACCTTCAGCCCAGCTTCAGCCGGCTCCCCTCCGTCGACAGACAAATCAAACCCAAAAAGTAAGCCCTTCCATTCTCATGGCCTAGAAAATATTTTTTTTTTCCTGTAATGGTCCATTAAAAAATAGGGTAGGTAGGTTGTAAAAAGATTTTTGGATTATTTTTTTTTGTTCAAAAAGGTGTTTTATGCATGTTATATGTTGATTAGGAGTTGGGAGGGCAGAAAAAAAGTTTAGGGTAGGAAAAAAAGTAAGCCCTTCTGTACTTGAGATGACAGGGTTTCATAATAAAGCCTTATTAACTGTTGTAGAGGGCGATACAATATTTGTCAGGCCTGAAGGCTGACGGACTGACTCGTAGCGTAGCAGGGCTAGTCTGGCAGCCTGAAGGCCTATGACAAATATCATATTGCCCTCAGTAACAGTCTATAAGGCATCTAGTATTGCTTAAGAAATAATAGATCACATTTAATGAACAAACAATCATGAAAAACAATCATCAGAGACATTTCTTTTCAACGAACTAAAAAAAATCCTGTATTTTTCAACTTAGCGGGTGCTAAAACAATCTAGAAATTCCCCTGGATTCATATCGGCATTGAGTTATATGAATTTGCATTGATATTTGAAATTCTCAGATTGCATGTACTATTAATTAGTAGTAGTAGTAGTAGAACTTGGATATGACAGACTCGATGGGACCAGGAAATTGGTCCGTCATATGCAAAATCCGTTGTATACATATGACGAATACTAGATATGCATCGGACTGGGACCAAGCATATCGTCCGTCATATACAAAAATCTGTCATACAGTGGTCCGTCATATCCAAGTTCACCTGTACTAGTAGTAGTACTAGTTCTAGTACTAGTACTATTATTGTTATTATTTTTATTATTATTATTATTATTATTATTATTATTATTATTATTATTATTATTATTATTATTATTATTATTATTATTATTATTATTATTATTATAATTATTATTATTATTATTATTATTATTATTATTATTATCATTATTATTATTATTATTATCATTATTATTATTATCATCATTATTATTATTATTATTATTATTATTATTATCATTATCGTTATCATTATTATTATTATTGTTATTTTCATTATCATTATCATTATAATTATTATTGTTATTTTCATCATCATTATCATTATTATCATTATTATTATTATTATTATTATTATTATTATTATTATTATTATTATTATTATTATTATTATTATTGTTATTATTGTTATCATTATGACCCCTTTCTTTATTTTCAGGCCTGAGATATCCCAGAAGCCTCTGACAGCAGAGGTAAATGCGGCACGTTTACGGAATTTGAATCCCACCTATGGAAATGTGGTGAGTGTATTATTGAAGATTTCTCACTGGTTCTTATTCTTAGTGTTCTCGTTGACAAGTGATTTTACGGCAAAAAGGAAAGGCTTATGTTTTTTTAAAGAAGTCTGCTGTAGTTATTGTATTACATACACATAGCATTGAATACTGTAAATCACTTAAATATTGCGTGAACATTATATAGCGCAATTACAGTACTGCCCTGGATAGCGTGATCTAGGTATAGCGGTCTTATTTCTGAGGTTGGAATAGTGTTATGCTTAGGGTTTAGTATTTGCAAACATTCAAAAAATGTAAGGTTAAAATCTAAGCTCAATTTGCAAAATGTCATTTTGCAAGAGAAATGTCAAAAGTATAGGGAGGCAGTTTTACTGTTCAAGCCTTATAAATTTAATAAAGAAAGGGATTTTACAAGGGTGCATATGGGCAAAGCGCTATTATCACTATCTTATTGTTCCCGCTATACTTAAGTGATTAACAGTATGCATATTTTGTGAAAAATTGTACATATTGTACTTTGTTACCATATTAACCATCAATACATGCCATTTTAACAGTTAATAACATTATGTCATTATGTCCATTTTGTAAGTAAGATACACCAAGAAATATCACTGCAATCATGGGTTTATATGTTACAACATACTACAGATTTCAGAGCTTTGCTTCAAGAAAGATAAAATCGGCAAATATCTCCACGGTTACTTAACAACCTGCATTAAGCCATGTGAGTTGTACCAATTAATTTCGCAAAATTTGTGAAAAAATCTTAATTTTTTTCAATTTTTTTTTCAGAGTTTGGGATTAACAGGTCTGCGTAACCTTGGCAACACATGTTACATGAACTCCATCATCCAGGCGCTTAGCAACACAGCCCCGCTCACCCTCTACTTCCTGCAGGGCAGCTACAAACACGACATCAACAGGTAGGTGGCAAAATCCACGTGCCCCTTTGGAGGGCAAGTAGAAATCTCCGGTATTTATATTTATTTTGCTGTGCATGGATTCCTGTTTTAATTTAAATCTTAAAATAGAAGCTACAAACACGACATCAACAGGTAGGTGGTGAAATCCACTTGCCCCTCTGGAGGGCAAGTAAAAAACTTGTATATTTTTGCTGTGTAGATATTCCTATTTTGTTTTATTAACATCAAAAAGGGAAACTACAGACACAACATCAATAGGTAGGCATCGCCACATGTGACATGGTCAAAATCCACCTGTTATTTGGAGGGCAAGTGGGTATCTTGTATTTTAAATTTATTTTGCTGTGTATGGATTTCTATTTTAATTTAAAGCTTAAGAAGGGGGACTGCAAACGGGACATCAACAGGCAAGGGAGTCACATGTGCAGTGTGGTCGAAATCCACTTGCCCCTCAGGAGGGCACGTAGAAATCTTGGATATTTTTTAAGAATTTGATATTTTTTTGCTGTGTTGATATTTATGTCTTTATTCAAACCTCAATTAAATGAGCTGCAAACATGATATCAAGAGCAAGTGGGTGCCACATGTGTGGCATGGTCAAGATCCACTTGCCCTGTTACTGGAGAGCAAATTAAAGTCTTGGATTTTCTTTTGCTTAATAGAGAATTCTGTCTATATTTAAATCTTAAGAAGGGAAACTGCAAACATGACATCACCATGAAGATGGCGCCACATGTGCAGTGTGGTCAAAATCCACTTGCCCCTTTGGAGGGCAAGTAGGAATCTGCGATATCTAAAAATTTATTTTGTGTTCATGAATTTCTGTTTTAAATTAAACCTAGATGTAGATGAGCTGCAAACAAAACATCAACAGGTAGGCGGCACCACATGTGTGGCGTGGTCAAAATCCACTTGCCCCTTTGAGGGCAAGAAAAAATCTTGGACATTTTAATCTTTATTGCAGTGTTGAGATTTCTGTCTTTCTTAAAACCTCATGAAGGGAAACTGCAAACATGATATTGACAGCTAGGGCGCGCAATTTGTAGCATGGTCAAAATCCACATGCCCCTCTTGCCCCATTGAAACGCATATTCCTTGATATAAAATGCTTTGGGCATTAATTTTGACCAATGAAATTATTTGTTTGTATTTACCGATATGATAAACTTTGGTTGTTCATCTTGACCAATGAAATTATTTTGTTTGTATTTCCCTATGTATTATGCTTCCCTATGTATTATGTTCTTATTGACTGATGACATTATTTGTTTGTATTTCCCGATATGATATGCTTTGCTTGTTCATATTGACCAATGAAATTGTTTGCTGTTTGCAGAAGCAATAAGCTGGGCTGCGGTGGCGAGATTGCCGAGGAGTTCGCTATCATCATACGGGCGCTCTGGAGTGCACAATATCGATCCATATCGCCCAGAGACTTCAAGGTGAGTGGGCGATACAATAAGAAACCCTGTCACTTTGGTATTCATTGGGTGATATGATAACGATTTTGATTGAATCAATACAGTTTTTACCCCTCCAATGCTGAGGTTATTTCTGTCCAAAGCACGTTGGTTTTAGTTCCATATATGGATGAAATGTCCATATTTGCATCAGCCAATAATTTGGTCTGCATGTGAGGAGAGGAGGTGTTACAGCTATATTTTCTATTTTATTATCTCTACTTAAAGTGTCAGAAAATGATTACAAGCTTAGGAGCTACAGGGTCAAAATTTCTGACATAGATGTTTTTTTGAGGAAAAAATGTCCTTATCGATATAAATTGCCTGGAGTAGGCAAACATTTAAGAAAGTCATTTTCGTAGGATAACAATTCATATTTTTTTCAATAAAAACAAGAAACGGCATAACAATGTAGTGTTATAGTCTTTAATTTTTTTATTTTACTTTTCTTGTCATAACCCATCTAATGCTGAGGCTACTTTCATCCAAATCACATGGGCACAAAGTTCTTTGAAAACCATCTAAACCCTGTCATGTTGGTAATCATTAGATAGCTCTGGCTGAGAACTCTCAGATGAGTATCCATGTGCCAGGGTTTCGCCCATTTTTCATGTTTTTGCATCATTTAATATTGGCCAAGTTAGCCACTAGCAGCATTAGGGTGAGTGGTTTTTGAGGAAAAATTGCCCATATTGATTCAAGTGAGCTGGAGTTAGCTTAAATTCAAGAAACTCAATATAATGTTATAGTCTTTATTTCTTTTATTATATTTTTCTTTTATTAATACACTATAAACTTTATGAGCAAATTGCTCAAAAAACAAAGCTGAAACATAGGCAGGAAATCTGCTTGCTTAGAAAGTACAGTACCATGTTTCATGTTTCCTAGCTTTTTGGACTCAAAACATTTTGACTTGTATGCAATGATATTTTTGCAGTACTCAGTAAGAAAACACAATACCATGTTTCAAGTTTATTTATATTTTTTTAGTTTAAATCTTAAATGATGATTACAATAATGATGATAATGATAATAATGATAATGATGATAAAAATAATGATTCTAACAATAATGATAATAATAATAATGATAATTATAATAATAATAATAATAATAATAAAATGATAACAATAATAATGACAATAATAATAATAATAATTATAATGATGATAATGATGATAGTAATAATCAAAATAATGATAATGATAATAATAATAATAATGAAAATAATGATAATAATAGTAATAACTATGATAATGATAATAATGATAATAATTATAATGATAATAATAATAATAATAATAATAATAATAATAATGATAATGATAATAGTAATAATAATTATAATAGTAATAATGAAAATAATGATAGTAATTATAGTAATAACGATGATAATAATGATAATAATAATAATAAAAATAATGATAATAATAATAATAAGTAGTTGACATATATATATGTTGTTTTTCAGTACTTGGTAGGGAAATACAATGCGATGTTTCAAGGCTTCAATCAGCAGGATTCCCAGGAATTCCTCCTTTTTCTCATGGACGGACTGCACGAAGATCTTAACAAGGTCAGTAGAAACTTGAACCCTTTCATGCTTGTTAGGAGTGTCATCGATACCTCCCAGATAATCGTATCGCCAAAACGAAGCAGGCAATTATCGTATCGGGAAGGGGTGGTGTATCGTATCGTGTAACGCAAATCGGCAAACTACTCCAACCGGAAGTCTCACGTGAGGCAAAATGCCCCTATTCCGCCACAGTTGTGTGTTTCCTGGCACTGCACTGGCGGTTTACCACTTGTCTAAACAATAAGTAATGAAGCTAACGGCCATGACTGATAAAATACTTAGTGGAGAGACGAAGTAGGCAGGGTCTGAAATGGGAATATGCCCTTAAAAGTCTAACATTTTCACCTTAAAATAGGAAAAATAAATGAAAATGAATAAATTTAACAAAAATCCAATTGAAAATCCTATTGAAAAAAATTGGTATCGGCGGAAAATTTTGCAATAATCGTATTGGAAAATTTTTCTTATCAATGACACTCCTAATGCCTGTAGCAACCAATACCACCCAACTAGTTACTGCCATCTGTTAATTATGTGCATTAACATTTTACAGTTCATATTAGCAATTATTTTTCACGATTCCTCTACAAGTAGAAGTTAGTTGGTGCAAAAACACTACTTTGTGATGACAGTGAGAATCAACATTCTAGCGTAACAACTTCATAAGAACTGCTAGAAAATTAGCAAGGTGCCTTTAACCAGTTGATCATGTGAAGCAGGCATTTCCTCTAAAACAGTCCATTTATCTGAAAATCTGTAAGTTTGTGCGAAAAACAATAATTCACTAAAAACGTGAAAAATATGTAGCCAAATTATCGTTCTAATGTGACGAAAACGCAAAAAATTATTTAATAGGAAGGATTCTGGTTGAGCATGTGAGGCAGGCATTTTCTGAGAACTTACGGTATAACAATAATAATTATAATGATAATAATGATAATGATGATAGTAATATAGAAAAATATAATAATGATAATAATAATAATAATATTAATGATGAAAATGATAATAATAATAATAATAATGATAATAATAATAATAATAATGATAATAATCGATGGATTTATTGTTGATATATTTTTTCGCGTGTTTTTCAGGTTACGAGTCGCCCCAGCGTGAAGGAGTTGGACAACGAGGGCGTGCCTGACCACACGGCGGCGGAGAGTGCTTGGGCAACGCACAAGCTGCTCAACGAATCCATCATCGTAGAGCTTTTTCAGGTCAGGATGATAAAAAAACGATATATGCCCTGCTGACCCCGCATAAAATAACAAAAAATTCAATTGATTATAATTTTGTTGAATTTGAAGTGGCCATTTTTTCAATTTGTAATTTTCCCACAAGTTGCTGAATGAATCCATCATCGTAGAGCTTTTTCAGGTCAGGGAGAAAACCAATACCTGCTCTTCTGACCCTGCGTAAAAATAACAAAAATAACTAAATATACAAGTGGTAGTAGCAGCAGCAGCAGTAGTGGTAGTAGTAGGAGTACTAGTACTAGTACTAGTAGTAATAGTGGTAAAAGAAGCAAAAGTAGAAGTGGTAGTATTAATAATATTGTTTTGTTACCAGAAATGTCTCATGATGATCATCATTACCATCATCATCAACATCATTTTTTTTGGATCGCTTTTATCTTAACCTGTCTGTCTCTGTCTCTTCAGGGTCAGTTCAAGTCCACTGTCACGTGTAAGGTGTGCCGCAAGACGAGCGTCAAGTTTGATGCCTTCATGTACCTGTCTTTTATCTTAACCTCTCTCTCTCTCTCTCTTTAGGGTCAGTTCAAGTCCACCGTCACGTGTAAGGTGTGCCACAAGACGAGCGTCAAGTTTGACGCCTTCATGTACCTGTCTTTCATCTTAACCTCTCTCTCTCTCTCTCTTCAGGGTCAGTTCAAGTCCACCGTCACGTGTAAGGTGTGCCGCAAGACGAGCGTCAAGTTTGATGCCTTCATGTACCTGTCTTTCATCTTAACCTGTGTCTCTCTCTCTCTCTTCAGGGTCAGTTCAAGTCCACCGTCACGTGTAAGGTGTGCCGCAAGACGAGCGTCAAGTTTGATGCCTTCATGTACCTGTCTTTCATCTTAACCTGTGTCTCTCTCTCTTCAGGGTCAGTTCAAGTCCACCGTCACGTGTAAGGTGTGCCACAAGACGAGCGTCAAGTTTGATGCCTTCATGTACCTATCTCTGCCGATCCCTTCTAGCAGTCGATGTTCAATACAGGTACGGTCCTAGGTTTCACTAAAAGGAAATTACCGTATTTGTCCGAATATCCCCCTTTTCTGAAAAAAGATGCAAGCCTAGGTTTTAGTATAAGAATATTTACCGTATATGTCTCAATAAGCGCACAGACCCCAAATGACTGCATCCCCTCTCCTCCAAAAGAGTGTTTAAACTTGTGTATATATATATATATATATATATATATATATATATATATATATATATATATATATATATATATATATATATATATATATATATATATATATATATATATATATTTATATATATGTATATATGTTAATTTGGAGTTGGAATTTATTGATGAGTGTTTTCTATTTTCAGGAATGTCTTAAAGAATGATAATGATAATGATAGTAATAATAACAATGATTATAATAGTAATAATAATAATAATAATAATAATTATAATAATGATAATAATAATGATAATAATAATAATGATATATTAGCTAATATTAGCGTACAAACAATATTGATATTTAGATTTTACATTGTATATAGATATTACAATGATATATGGTTTACATTTAAAGTAGTAATAAGTGTTTCTATTTTTAGGAATGTCTCAAAGTCTTCTCTAAGGAGGAGGAGATGAGGGGAGCAAGCAAGTGGCACTGTCCCAAATGTAAAATGCCGAGGGATGCCGTCAAAAAGATCGTCATCTGGAAGCTGCCTCCTATACTGCTGATTCACCTTAAAAGGTACGCTTTTGATTCCAGAAAAAAATATGCAGGTGAACTTGGACATGACGGACCACTGTACGACATATTTTTGCATATGACGGACGATATGCTTGGTCCCAGTCCAATGCATATCAAGTATTCGTCATATATATACAACTGAAAAGTGAAATGTAGATGTGATTACAAACATTATCACAATCATCATCATAAATTCATAATCATTATTGTAACCATCATCGTCATCGTCTCCATCATTGCTATCATAATCCCCATAATTAACAGCTGTATATTAAGCTCACACTATGTTGAAACTTTACTGTTCTATATATCTCCCAGTTATACTGGTGAATTTATTCATATCTAAAATAATATGATACATGTATATCATATGAAGTATACTTTTGTAATTATTATTACAGTCAATATATATACATACATACACCATCGTCATCACAATCTTTACTCTCATCATTCTAGTCATTGTCGTAGTCGTTGTTGAGTGTGTGTTAAAGAGTGGAATGACAAATGCAACCAATTCAACAGGTGTACAACATAATATGATTTAATTCATATGATGTTCCAATTTTCTTGGTCCCATTGAGTCTGTCATATCCAAGTTCACCTGTAGCAATATTGCACGATGCATTTTTTTTCAAATTCTGAAAGAGATGATTTTTATTGCTTCTTTAAGTACATATGTTTCATCGTATTTTGTTTCAAAAACAGATAATCACAAGATATTAATGCATGTGTCAGGTTAACCACAATTAAAAACTTAATTGCACTAGGCATGGGTTAACTTGGAGTGTACGTATGATCTAAAAGAATTTAACCCTTGATAGTCCAAATTGTAATTTTCAGCCCAAATAAATTCTGATGCCAAATTGTGATAGATCAAAGATAAGAGTTTGATTCCTATTTCTGTAAAAAAAAAAATACTGGAGCATGTTGCGCTTTAAGTCTGTTTTAACCCATTAATGCCCGTAGCGGCCAAAATCAACCTGATTACATTTCGTAATATCTTAATCTCCTGAGCAATTTTTGAAAAAATAATTGAAAATATTTGAAGGAGCAATGTGGATCGGAATCTAACTCAGCTCTCCATCAAAATTCTTGTGAGTCTCGATTCTTCAGTTATTTTCCAAATTATCTTGGATTTAGAAGACACTTTTCAAATTTTAAAGTTCTGAGGATTAAGAGGTTAACTTTTTCGCATTTGGAGTCTAAATATGGTTGTAAAGTTTCAAACTTAGCCCATCAATAATTATATTATGATATCAATAATTTGCTTGACAATGCAATACCTCAATGATATTTTTAACGAACCTGCTGGCGTACAATATTTTTAAAATGTCAAGCCTTTCTAGGGGCAATACAGGCATGAATGGGTTTAAACCTTATGCTGCTGGTGGCTAATTTCACCAATACACAATGATGCAAAGACCTGAAAATGATCGAAACCCTTGCAAGTGGGTACTCATCTGAGAGCACCCATCTAGAG
>OZ012701.1:24151997-24176997 GCA_963942565.1 Maea johnstoni | reverse complement strand
GAACTGTCTATTTATGCTAGAGCTGCACTCACCACTCACGAACTCGAGTGGCTCGAGCCCTGGGGCAAACTCGCCGAGCTCGAGCTGAAATGTTTAAATCGTGAGCTGGTCCATGTTGGGAACACAAACGTAACGCAGAGCACCTAACACACATTATTAACATATTACATAACTGCTTATCGCTATCATATCTTCTTAACAATCTCCAATGTATACATTCAAGTGGTGTTGAGTGTTATACTGACCTTTGTACCTCGTCAGCACGTTTTGAAATTAAATAAACATGGCAATGTTGATAAATCTCCGCCAATAAACATTCATTTTTAATAGCTTGGCTGGAAAATAAGTATTTACTTGGAAAATTGGAACGTCTGTGAGCCCATGAGCTCACGAGTCAAACGGGTGGTGAGCTCTTGAGTTGATCTCCCTCCGTGAGTGCAGCTCTAATTTATGCCATTCAAAAATATGATTATAAGGGTCTCCCCATTCTTTTGTGTCATGCACAAGCTCATTCAGAACAAAAACTGCCTATGGACAAATAGAAACATTTAACTTAACCCTTCTGCTAGGGATGATATCGATAGTCGACAAATCAATAAATCAGCATTTTCTTTTAGTCAATTAAATAGAATCGAAAGGTTGGGTATTGAATCGAAACAATCGATATTGTGTACCCCAATAATTCTGTATGATTATGAATAAAAAAATATGCTTTATCCAGACGTTTTCCTGTTAAACTAGTGCAAAATGAAACTGACTAAATATTGAAGTAATTTTCATGGCGTTTGTAAGAGAAATTTGAAGGAATGGTGTACTTTACTCAGGCATATAGCCAAGACACAGGGTATTGAACAGAATCGAATCGAATCTTTTTATTGAAAGAGGAGCAATTAATTGAATCAAAAATAAAAGAGATATCAATGACATCCCTACCTTCTGCTGCTGTTGGCTAGTTAGGCCAATACAAGATCTTGTCAAAAAACCTTTAAAATGACTGAAACCCTGGCACATGGGTACTCAGCGAGAGCTATCTAATGAATACTAACATGACAGGGTTTATATGTGTTTCAAAAATCTTAGCGTTCCTAGGCTTTGGGTGAAAGAAGCCTTATCATTGGAAGGGCTAAATGTGATATTCGATAAAATACCATACTTCCATTACAGGAAATGTGCACAAACTTCCGTCACAAGGACCCTACTTTCCGGGTCGCAGCGGCAGTGGGTGGCTGTGCATCCAGCAAGTTCCTCCCCTGAGAATGCTATGCATCTGGCAGGTCCGTACGTGCTGGTTGTTATCTATATAGGTCAAATTCAGTGAGCTGTCCGAAGTAACAGTCTTACAGATTTCCATTCGTTAAAGAAGATTGAGTATAAAAACAGTTTAACTGGAAATGACTACAAAAAAGTGGGAAATTAAAGTAAGGAAGTATATAATACACCAGCTTGCAGCTTAATATAGGAGTTTAAGTGTGCTCTCGAGGGTTGAAAGTTGTATCTAGAGACTTTAAAAAGTTCTATGTGACCATTTCCTGATTTAATCACAATGATGCAGTACAAAGGTGAGTCTTTGAGAATTCCTCTCAACTTTTCTCTCTTTCTAGAAAATCTCTGTAAAAAGGCTAGACCCACGTCGGCATAGGACTTGCGATAGGGTAGCAAGTCGTCCGTAGGACATGTATAGATTCACCATTCTGCCACTCGCCAAGTTGGCAATTTACTAGGTGTATGGGGAAAAGTGTTAGAACTAAATTCGTCGTTATAACGGTTTATGGTAGCGAGTTTATTGATGAAACTGAGCGGCCAAAAAATCAAGTCATGCGTGCGATTGAAACATTGTCTGAAGCTTATATATGGGAAAATGTTTGGCATATTTTCGCGCCCGTGTACTTTTAGCTAATATGTCGAAAAAGGGGAATGACTTTACGGTAATTCCGCGGATAGCGAAACAGCGAAATATGTATAGGACGTACACCTACGGTATACTATTATACTACGGAGATGCCTCATTCTGAGAATATCGCTAAACTGGCCATAAGTTCTTAAATCATGGTACGTGTGTGTTATGAATTGTTCAATTGATATTGTGCACGTACGTTGGCATACCCGTCAGCATTCAACAATCCAAAATCAGGATATTTCACTTATCAGGCGGTTTACTATACTGCGACGTCTTTTGGTTTCATTTTGTTTAGTTCCAATTCTGGGAGGGGCCAGGTTAGTACTTTTGCTTAAGAAGCGGGCCTTTAGAGTTGGTAATCATGGAAACATATGTTAATAGGATAACTTTAATTTTAGCAGATCACAATTGCTGCATGATAATATACAAACAGTTTTCAAAAACACGCAGATAGCTTTGGAACTGAAAATGTCTTCATCAACAACATTTACATTATGTGATCTTTCCAGACATTGTGTGATCTTTCAAGATCAAATACTTACTATGTTCAGCATATTATGAAATTCTTGGCTCTTGGTTAGAAAATAAATTTATTCTTGAGGAATGGTGGATGATTTTTGAAAGTTGGCAAATCAGTAGCTAATCTGAAGATTTCTGACCAAGTTATATAATTCATACCTGTTAACATTCAACCATCCAAAATCAGGAGATTTTATGCGGTTCCAATCCTGGCCACCAGGGGTCAGATTAGTTTATTAGTTTAGGAGTGGGCTATTATATTTTACAGGTGTTGGCAAATTGATAACCATACAAGTATGATTATGAAATAACTTTAATGTTATGTAGCAGATCACACTTGCAGCATGATGACAAATTCCCAGTTATGAGAAACACACAGAGATTGCTTTTGAACTGAATACATCATAATAGTCCATGACCCAGAGGTGGTCAATATCATATTGGGGGGGGGGGGGGGGGGGGGGGGGGGGAGGGCAAATTCTGGTTAATGTTTTTGAATTCCCCATATTCTCACCTTTATGGTATTTCAGTAACAAATATTTTCCAAATCAGACCTTTTTTCCCAGGTGAACAATAAAATAGCTTTAAATATTTACACGATCACTAATTTGCTTTTACTCACTACCCATATTCCTCATATTTCATAACTATTACACCTCTATCCATTCCCCTTGAGATATGGATCCGTGCGCCGGCCTACATATTTTGGCGCACGGATCCATTCCTCTACCATACCTGCCTAACCTCTGCGCTGTGTTGCGCCCAGCGCCACTAGCTTCATACTACTTTCCATTCCTTTCATTTCCACTCCTGTCACCTTGTATCGGACTTTCTCTGGACCGAGTCGGGATTCGAAGTGCCCAAGCACGTCACTGCCCGTAGGGCTTAATAGGTTCAGCATTCTCCCATTCGCCCAGATGGGATATTACTAGGTAATAGGGAGAATAGACGATTTCACGGTCTGCCATATATGGGCAAAGGTGAAGGCCGTTTGGGAGCCTCGCTTTCGTTTGGGGAGTAAAACACGCCGTTTGGGGAGTAAAGATCCTGGGAAACCAGGAAGTGGCTGCGCTGCATGTGAGGCTGTTTTCGCGAGTACTGCTCAGACTTTTAATGCAACCTCAAGATTTATTATGTGTTAATTATGGTTATACATTTAAATACACGTATTGTTATCGAAATTCTAGTATTTGATATTTCATAATATGTATTTTTCGACGAATTATTGCTGACATGTGATGTAAAATAGGTTCAGGTTGGCAACTTGCTCAGTCTCTGCCTCTGGTACATAGCCAATGTACCAAGACAGATGGGAAGCATGAAAAAGTAAAACTTGTGTGGTCTGTCAAGCAGTCTATATATATATATATATATATATATATATATATATATATATATATATATATATATATATATATATATATATATATATATATACACACATATATATGACCCTATATATATATATATAGAGAGAGAGAGAGAGAGATAAGTATCAGTATGTATATATATACATGTATATATATATATATATATATATATCAGACTTCAAAATATTTTCTTAATTAGGGGGTGCATATATTCTGAATGTGTCCATAATTTCTGATTTGTATGTAAGAATTGTGATTTTGTTTATATGGGAATAAAATGGATTATTATTATTGGTAAAATTCCCATGTGTTACTATAAGAGACATTCAACACATTTATGGATTATTATTGGTACTCCATGTGTTACTATAGCAGACATTTAATACAATTACATTTATGGTGGTCCACTTTTTAGTCTCCTACTCATATCAAATGAGATCTCTGCAGCGATTGGACCTCTGGTAGTTTAGGGTAAAACCTTTGATAGAATTTACAAAATATTTCAAGTAGACTTGTGGGTTTGGTTGTGATAATTATCTTTATAGCATTTTCTAAAAATCATCAAACACAGCTACATCTGTGCTACCAAACAAAATGGCTAGGTTTTTGTTGGCATTAAGTTTCATCCTGCTTTGACTAAAGAGGTAGATACCAGGGAGATGTAGTGAGGGGCCTCATACAATTCCATTAAGTCCAGTGCCCAGCTTGACTATAACGCCTGCAGTGGAAGTGGAATCAGCACAGCAGTCATGTGGATTTTCTGGATGCAAATAGGTTATGTTAGTTGATTCCCTACTTTGGCCCGTACCCGTGAGCTATCTAGATTGAGGAAATGTATGTGAGTGTACAGGGGTCTAGTTAGCCACTAGCCCCATAGCCGGGGCTATGATGATATTTGCCTTTGTAGCCTGGCTGGCTATGGAAAAATGACATTTTTAAGATCATTTTCAGAGGAATATCAGGAATATCATCAGTTGAAGAACACCATTTGAAACATTAGTTATCCTTTAGTACAGTTCCAAAATGAAATACAACACTGAAAAAAATAGCTTACTACTAAAAAAATTGACTGCAAATTTGACTGCAGGATTTAGCAAAGCTCGGGCTATGAGATCTTGGATTGGGCTAAGGTGATTCAACAACTGGAAGTCCTGTGGTCTCTCAGAGTTTTTAAACAAATCCTGACCCCTGGTGTACAAAGAACCTGTATAGATGTGGAAGTTTGAATGTATGTTACAATTTATACTTGTGTATACATGTATTTACTTATGTAAGATATGAAATATATTTTTTAATAAATTATGCAGATAATGACACTTTTGTCTTGTGTAATAGAAAACAACTCCTAGAATATATTTTGAATTCATTACTTAGTTCCTGACTATTTCATTAAAGATCCAGATTATACATTTCAAGGGAAACTCTGCATGAATGGGAGATCATTGTATTCAGGAATGCATCATTAATAGTTACTTTATATTTTATTTGGAATTGTGTTCATAGTAGGAAAAATCAGTGTGATAAACAAGTCAAGGTATTGTGGGGACAAAGTAGCTCAGTTGGTTAGGTGTTGGACTAGTAATCACTAGGTCTAGGTCACTGGTTCAATTCCCGGCCGGAGCACTTCGGTCTGTCCTTAGGCAAGACAGTTTATTCCATATAGCCTCAGTCCACCCAGCTGAAAAAATGGGCACCTAGCATAGATAAGGCAGTGCTTAGAGCTTGTGCTCGGGGGGATTGAAATGGTTTCCGTGTGTACAGTGCCTGCTAGGGAAGGAAGGTTGTGTGAACATTTCGGTGGATACAAGACTATAAACTGAATACCTTTACCTTTATTTTCATCTCGAGATTTGGAGTTGGCTGGCCATTACTAAATCATGCATTCAGCTGAGGTGGGTTACCTTGGAGGTCCTGAGATATGCATAACTGGTATTTTTACAGACATTTAATTTTTGCCATTTTCATTCCCCATGATAGCGCCAAAATAACATCCTTCAAATAAATATCCTGCTTTGTTGAGTGCTTGAATGGGCGAATTTTAAGTAACAGAAAATACCCTGCAGCAGGGCTGTAAAGCAAAAACTTTGCACTCCAAATAAAGCTGTATACAGTAGTTGGCATTATCAGGAGTGAAAGGGGATTCAATGCTAATGTATTGTACGGCAGGACAACAGTCCTTTAACTTCACCTTATTGGGATAGAGCTTTGCTGGATACCTACTATTCAATTCACAGACATCTTTCATAATAAGATAAAACTATATGACAACAAAACTCAGTCTCAATATTGGCAGACATACAAATATATGCTTAGCATTTATTTTCTCTTTGAATATCTGTTAACATGTCATGTTTTATGAAAATCTAGTGACAACCTTTTGAGATTACAATTCACTATACAGACTTAGGCGGAAGTAGAATTACACCCTCGAGTCAAAAAGATCAAATGTGGAAGCATTTTAAATGCATTGGCAATCTTATTGCTTAAGGTGATAGTCTAGTACACCAAGATTATCACCACTAGGTGGTGTCCTTGGCTGGCCCCTAAGAATGGATATCAAAACAAAAGATGACACATGAGCAGTGTTCACTCGCCACAAATCTCGAGCTGGCAACAGTCTATTGTGAGCACAAAAGAGAGCACAAAAGGCAGGGCCCTTTGGGTTTTCCTTGTTACATTGCTCCCGAACGACATGGCTGTCTGCTTTAACCATGCAGATTCCTTCGAGATAGACCATTTTGACCATAATTTTCATCTCATTTTTTGGCTGAAAGTGAAAAACGATAGTCTTCGAAGCCAGTATTTTAAGAATATGACAGATATAAACCCCGTCTAGGTGCAAGGTTATGTCACAGCCTCACAGGTACCTTGAATTCTGACAGGACCTGAAAATCAGCATTTACTATGTAAACCATGTGCTTTTAGTAATTTTGAGGCTTATGGGAACATTCAAAAATGTTTTTAAGATACTCATCGTGCAAATCCCGTTGAGGTAGGACAGTGCACCTCACCAAAGACATGAATAATCATATGGTAGACTCTCATTTTCAAGTATTAAAGGGCAAGTCTTGACATTTTGCCAAAAAACGAAACACATCCAGATTTGTTCTTTAAGGGTACTGCATTACCTCGAAAATAGTCATTTATTGATAAGTTTACCATAAATCTAACTATGAGATGTAACCTTTACAATAGCATAAGTGCCGCTGTCTTCATATTGGCAAATCTCACTACCCTGTAAACAGGAAGGGTCTTATTATATGCTTGGCTTTTTAATGGGTTTTTACTAAATCACATACCTACAACTGAAGATGTTTTGATTGGTCTCTCACGTTCATAGCATACCCACAACTGCCCTAAAGACTTCAGTGGTCCGATGCAAAGGATAATACACAGCAGAAATACTCACTGAATGCACCAACAGAATCATTCTTTTCTTTATTCATTTCAGTAATATTTTTTAACTTGAAAGACATCATATAGAAGAAATAATCATTGAAAGTACATGTACCAACAAAAACATCAATTTCTTCAATCATATTCAGTAATATTTTTCTCATTTGCCACACATCATATAGGTAGTTTGATCCTCCGGTCATTCAAGAAGACTACGGCCCTTACAGAGTTTTTTTATTTGTATAAACTATAAACAGACAAGTTGATAGGAAATTCCTGGAATGCTTTACTTGAACCTAAAAATACCAGCCTTCTAATAAACCCCTATGTTGACATTCAAGATTAAGATTCTGAAATACTGTTTTACTCATAAGCTCCTGGAAATTCTCATATTCAACACATAATATTTTGCTCTTAACACAATCTTTGTAACAACCATCAGCCCAGTTGGTGCCGATTAACAGTAGAAAGCACTCTGCTCTCACAATAACTACCAGGAATGGATTGGTAATTAAGCTAAATCTTGGTCTGACAAACCTCCTATTACAATGAAGTTTCGCTCTAATCATTGCAGAAAAAGTCACAACTCAAGCGATTGACCAAACACCAATACAAAAACATTTCTTTCAGTTTCATGAAATATCTGACTTAAAGATAAACAACGCCCATCTACCCTATCTCTATACTTAATTTGATTAAGCTCAAGTCAATGAATCTTATTTTGGAAGATAAGTAACCAATTTTATAAATCAGCTTACCATTTAATACATTCCCTTCTGGGATGCACACATGGACTGACAGGTGGAAATGCCTCAAAAGGGATGCAGAGTTTCAGGAAATATTTGATCGAGTTTTTTTTCTGCTAGGTTCAAAACTCCCCTTTCAATATTTTTCAAATAACACAATTTAACAAGATGAGTTCAAAGTTGTCAGACCATGTGTGCATTTCAGATAGAAATGGGCTAATGCTAAGGTATTTTTGGTAGTATGAGGAAGGCTTCATTTTGCCAGCTTTCGCTGGTCGAGACGAGCACTGCTAAAATAGCACCTTATCCAAACTTTTGGAAAAATGCACATCAATAAGTTGGTGTCTCCTATTATTCAAAAACACTAATTCACAAGTCACCTTTCAAAACCTTCCTCTACCTCGCTAGTGCATTGCAGGAACTGCGAGGATTATCACAACAGGGTGTCCAAATTGGGATATCTAGAATTGAGGGTGTCAAAAATCCCTTATTGAAAAAGTAATTTACACTGATTATGTACACAAATAAAGTAATTATATGCTTAATTCTTCAAGAAATGTCTTTGTTATCATTTTGGAGGTAAACTTTTTAGAAATAAAAATATAAATCTAATATATAATAATACATATAATATAAATAATAATATAATTACCTAAAATCAGTTTTTTTCATGAACCAGGGAGACCAAAAGACACCCAGCTGGCTAAGACCCTGGCCGGCGTTGCCTTTGTTAAAATGATTTGATGAGCAACATACAGGGTGTCCCCCCCCCCCCCCCTCAAAAATAAATGCAACAAGCTTCATTTCCCAAGGTTTTAGGGAAAATAGGAATCCAAATCCAGTATTTATTATTTATACACTGTTGGAAAGCTACACATCTCATTCTCAGCTAAGCACAATGTAGAGCAGTACAGCTCTCAAGGATCTTTCCATGGAGTACTCAATACACTGATCAATAGTTGATATAATTATATATATAAAGATTAAACTTAATCTGAATGTTGTAGATCTAGCAGTAATGATTTGAATGGCATTGTCAATAAGGAAAGTAGTAGTAGTTGCTTATTATTACAAATTCCTGGAGTACACAATCAACAAAATAGTTCACATTATTATGATTATTCTTTGTGTGTGTACTCATAAATACAAATAAATAATTTCCTAGTATTCATAAATATTTTTCTTCTATTTCAAAAGATTTTGCAGTATTCAAAAATCACTTCTTAGTATTTAATTCATTTTCTAAAATTTGTAAATACTGTATTTACAAATATAAAAATTGATTCACAAATACTGGAAAATGATTTATTAATAACAGGAAGTATAGACTATATAGTTCCTGTTAATAATGAAAAAAAATAATATCAAGAGATGACTTCTTAATATTTATAAGTGGATTATTTATAAATATTAAAATGAATTATAATTTGTAGAAACGATTTCTAGTATTTACAATTCTTTTCTGTCTATTCATCATTTATTAGTCGTAAATATGGATTAATATCAATTAATATTTTCAAATATTAAAATATGTTTAATAATCTCTCAAAATGCTTGCCATCTAAGGCCATACTTACAAATGTTCATGTAATGATATATAACCTGTGGTTGAAAGTGTGGGCCACTAGCTTTCTTTATATTGTATTCAGTTGTTTGCACCTTGTGACCTTAAGTAAATGAGCAACCACCATTATGACATACTTAATCCAAGTGTGCACCAATAAACTTCCCATTACCAATGCAAAATTACATTTTCTTTTACATATTTGCCATACACATTGACATTATTCCGGCTATATGTAGCCAAATGCTGAAGTATAGGCGGCTATGCAACCACTTCCATAGAAATAGTATTATAATAGGCCAAGATGATTTTTCTGTACTCGCCAGGTTTGATGGGCTTCAAAGTCAACTTTTAACGCACACATCGTATTGTCAGTACACCCTAGATGACCTACGAACGCTCACGTTTATTTCGGTATGCAGGAATGTGTAGGTTCCACCATAGATACTTACAAATACAACCAAAACAGAGAGAGCCGTTTGTATGTAAACAAAAGGGGCAAAATAGACCACGTGGTGTTTTACTCCCCAAGATGGCGGACAAAATGGCGGCCGCGGAACCGTGAAATCGTCTATCGACGATTACAAATTCGTCTTCAATAACGGTTTATGGTAGGAGTTTATTGATGAAACTGAGCGGCCAAAAAATAAGTCATGCGTGCGATTGAAACATTGTCTGAAGCTTATATATGGGAAAATTTTTGGCATATTTTCGCGCCCGTGTACTTTTAGCTAATATGTCGAAAAAGGGGAACAACTTTACTGTAATTCCGCGCATAGCGAGACAGCGAAATATGTATAGGACGTACACCTACGGCATACTATTAAACTACGGAGATGCCTCATTCTGAGAATATCGCTAAACTGGCCATAAGTTCTTAAATCATGGTACGTGTGTGTTATGAATTCTTCAATTGATATTGTGCACGTACGTTGGCATACCCGTCAGCATTCAACAATCCAAAATCAGGATATATCACTTATCAGGCGGTTACTGCGACGTCTTTTGGTTTCATTTTGTTACGTTCAAATTCTGGGAGGGGCCAGGTTAGTACTTTTGCTTAAGGAGCGGGCCTTTAGAGTTGGTAATCATGGAAACATATGTTAATAGGATAACTTTAATTTTAGCAGATCACAATTGCTGCATGATAATATTCACACAGTTTTAAAAAAACACGCAGATAGCTTTGGAACTGAAAATGTCGTCATCAACAACATTTACATTGTGTGATCTTTCCAGACATTGTGTGATCTTTCAAGATCAAATACTTACTATGTTCAGCATATTATGAAATTCTTGGCTCTTGGCTAGAAAATGAATTTATTCTTGAGGAATGGTGGATGATTTTTGAAAGTTGGCAAATCAGTAGCTAATCTGAAGATTTCTGACCAAGTTATATAATTCATACCTGTTAACATTCAACCATCCAAAATCAGGAGATTTTATGCGGTTCCAATCCTGGCCACCAGGGGTCAGATTAGTTTATTAGTTCAGGAGTGGGCTATCATATTTTACAGGTGTTGGCAAATTGATAACCATACAAGTATGATTATGAAATAACTTTAATTTTATGTAGCAGATCACACTTGCAGCATGATGACAAATTCCCAGTTATGAGAAACACACAGAGATTGCTTTTGAACTGAATACATCATAATAGTCCATGACCCAGAGGTGGTCAGTATCATATTGGGGGAGGGGGGGGGGCAAATTCTGATTAATGTTTTTGAATTCCCCATATTCTCACCTTTATGGTATTTCAGTAACAAATATTTTCCAAATCAGACCTTTTTTCCCAGGTGAACATAGCTTTAAATATTTACACGATCACTAATTTGCTTTTCCTCACAACCCATATTCCTCATATAACTAATACATCTATATCCATTCCCCTTGAGACATGGATCCGTGCGCCGGCCTACATATTTTGGCGCACGGATCCATTCCTCTGCCATACCTCCCTAACCTTTGCGCTGTGTTGCGCCCAGCGCCACTAGCTTCATACTACTTTCCATTCCTTTCATTTCCCCTCCTATCACCTTGTATCGGACTTTCTCTGGACCCACGTCGGCATAGGACTTGCGATAGGGTAGCAAGTCGTCCGTAGGACATGTATAGATTCACCATTCTGCCACTCGCCAAGTTGGCAAAATACTAGGTGTATAGGGAAAAGTGTCAGATCTAAATTCGTCGTTATAACGGTTTATGGTAGCGAGTTTAATGATGAAACTGAGCGGCCAAAAAATCAAGTCATGCGTGCGATTGAAACATTGTCTAAAGATCATATGTGGGAAAATTTTTGGCATATTTTCGCGCCCGTGTACTTCTAGCTAATATGTCGAAAAAGGGGAACGACTTTACGGTAATTCCGCGCATAGCGAAACAGCGAAATATGTATAGGACGTACACCTACGGCATACTATTATACTACGGAGATGCCTCATTCTGAGAATATCGCTAAACTGGCCATAAGTTCTTAAATCATGGTACGTGTGTGTTATGAATTGTTCAATTGATATTGTGCACGTACGTTGGCATACCCGTCAGCATTCAACAATCCCAAATCAGGATATTTCACTTATCAGGCGGTTTACTATACTGCGACGTCTTTTGGTTTCATTTTGTTTAGTTCCAATTCTGGGAGGGGCCAGGTTAGTACTTTTGCTTAAGGAGCGGGCCTTTAGAGTTGGTAATCATGGAAACATATGTTAATAGGATAACTTTAATTTTAGCAGATCACAATTGCTGCATGATAATATACACACAGTTTTCAAAAACACGCAGATAGCTTTGGAACTGAAAATGTCTTCATCAACAACATTTACATTGTGTGATCTTTCCAGACATTGTGTGATATTTCCAGATCAAATACTTACTATGTTCAGCATATTATGAAATTCTTGGCTCTTGGCTAGAAAATAAATTTATTCTTGAGGAATGGTGGATGATTTTTGAAAGTTGGCAAATCAGTAGCTAATCTGAAGATTTCTGACCAAGTTATATAATTCATACCTGTTAACATTCAACCATCCAAAATCAGGAGATTTTATGCGGTTCCAATCCTGGCCACCAGGGGTCAGATTAGTTTATTAGTTTAGGAGTGGGCTATTATATTTTACATGTGTTGGCAAATTGATAACCATACAAGTATGATTATGAAATAACTTTAATTTTATGTAGCAGATCACACTTGCAGCATGATGACAAATTCCCAGTTATGAGAAACACACAGAGATTGCTTTTGAACTGAATACATCATAATAGTCCATGACCCAGAGGTGGTCAGTATCATATTGGGGGGCGGGGGGTGCAAATTCTGGTTAATGTTTTTGAATTCCCCATATTCTCACCTTTATGGTGTTTCAGTAACAAATATTTTCCAAATCAGACCTTTTTTCCCCAGGTGAACTTAGCTATAAATATTTACACGATCACTAATTTGCTTTTACTCACTACCCATATTCCTCATATTTCATAACTATTACATCTCTATCAATTCCCCTTGAGATATGGATCCGTGCGCCGGCCTACATATTTTGGCGCACGGATCCATTCCTCTACCATACCTGCCTAACCTCTGCGCTGTGTTGCGCCCAGCGCCACTAGCTTCATACTACTTTCCATTCCTTTCATTTCCACTCCTATCACCTTGTATCGGACTTTCTCTGGACCCACGTCGGCATAGGACTTGCGATAGGGTAGCAAGTCGTCCGTAGGACATGTATAGATTCACCATTCTGCCACTCGCCAAGTTGGCAAAATACTAGGTGTATAGGGAAAAGTGTCAGATCTAAATTCGTCGTTATAACGGTTTATGGTAGTGAGTTTATTGATGAAACTGAGCGGCCAAAAAATCAAGTCATGCGTGCGATTGAAACATTGTCTAAAGATCATATGTGGGAAAATTTTTGGCATATTTTCGCGCCCGTGTACTTCTAGCTAATATGTCGAAAAAGGGGAACGACTTTACGGTAATTCCGCGCATAGCGAAACAGCGAAATATGTATAGGACGTACACCTACGGCATACTATTATACTACGGAGATGCCTCATTCTGAGAATATCGCTAAACTGGCCACAAGTTCTTAAATCATGGTACGTGTGTGTTATGAATTGTTCAATTGATATTGTGCACGTACGTTGGCATACCCGTCAGCATTCAACAATCCAAAATCAGGATATTTCACTTATCAGGCGGTTTACTATACTGCGACGTCTTTTGGTTTCATTTTGTTTAGTTCCAATTCTTGGAGGGGCCAGGTTAGTACTTTTGCTTAAGGAGCGGGCCTTTAGAGTTGGTAATCATGGAAACATATGTTAATAGGATAACTTTAATTTTAGCAGATCACAATTGCTGCATGATAATATACACACAGTTTTCAAAAACACGCAGATAGCTTTGGAACTGAAAATGTCTTCATCAACAACATTTACATTGTGTGATCTTTCCAGACATTGTGTGATATTTCCAGATCAAATACTTACTATGTTCAGCATATTATGAAATTCTTGGCTCTTGGCTAGAAAATAAATTTATTCTTGAGGAATGGTGGATGATTTTTGAAAGTTGGCAAATCAGTAGCTAATCTGAAGATATCTGACCAAGTTATATAATTCATACCTGTTAACATTCAACCATCCAAAATCAGGAGATTTTATGCGGTTCCAATCCTGGCCACCAGGGGTCAGATTAGTGTATTAGTTTAGGAGTGGGCTATTATATTTTACATGTGTTGGCAAATTGATAACCATACAAGTATGATTATGAAATAACTTTAATTTTATGTAGCAGATCACACTTGCAGCATGATGACAAATTCCCAGTTATGAGAAACACACAGAGATTGCTTTTGAACTGAATACATCATAATAGTCCATGACCCAGAGGTGGTCAGTATCATATTGGGGGGCGGGGGTGCAAATTCTGGTTAATGTTTTTGAATTCCCCATATTCTCACCTTTATGGTGTTTCAGTAACAAATATTTTCCAAATCAGACCTTTTTTTCCCAGGCGAACTTAGCTTTAAATATTTACACGATCACTAATTTGCTTTTACTCACTACCCATATTCCTCATATTTCATAACTATTACATCTCTATCAATTCCCCTTGAGACATGGATCCGTGCGCCGGCCTACATATTTTGGCGCACGGATCCATTCCTCTACCATACCTGCCTAACCTCTGCGCTGTGTTGCGCCCAGCGCCACTAGCTTCATACTACTTTCCATTCCTTTCATTTCCACTCCTATCACCTTGTATCGGACTTTCTCTGGATGTCTATCAATGGCAATTTCAAGGGCAAGAGTTCAAGATTCAGCTTTTGACTTTTAAAGGCATACAAGGATGTGCCCCTCTATACTTGAGGGAACTGTTAGTCAAACACGCCAATGCAAGGACTCAAAGATCAAACACTAAGAACTTATTACAGATACCTCACACTTATCTGAAAAGGTTTGGTGACAGAGCATTCTGAGCCTATGCACCCCGCCTTTGGAATGAGCTCCCTGACAACACCACCGGTGGTGTAGGCCAATAGACATAGCATATAGTAAACATCGGCCGGTGCCACTGTTAGAGTTGCTCGAACTAGGGTGTTGATAGTGTGCAAAACACGGGCCAAAACATCAAGAAACCGCTGAAAACATTGCTATCTCGAAAGGAGTTTATTTGACGATATCTTAGATGAGCAACCACAAGTTATATTGGTCCAAAACTATATGGACCATAAACCTGTGTCCACTGACTATTCTTTAAAACGCTTTTGAACATAATAGGTGGAAAGGGCGCTATATCAAATATTAATTATTATTATTATTATTATTATTATTATTCATTATCAACAATCCGTACCATGCTCAGTGCGCATGCTCATATGACGTAGCAGACTCGGTAGCTGCCGTCCAATTTACTAAACTAAAATGGTAGTATAATTTTACTGGAAACGTATTTCTGAAGATTCGGTTTATAAAAATAGACAATTTCACCTTGATATTGTATCTTTGAATACTTATAAATGTTTACAAATAAAAATAAAATAAATAAAAAACGATTCATTCGCTTCCTTTTTCACTTTAAAAAAACTGTTTTTTGGTAACATTTCCCTTCTTTAAGTCATTTAAAGGATAGGAAAATGCCTTGGAACACTGATTTCAACCCCTTTTTTGACGAATATATAAAGATGGCACCAGTCCAAGCGATTTCACCCGGAACGTGAAAGTACATGTAGATATCTTTGGCTGTATGATTCAATAGAAATTAAGGTGATTACTGAAAGTCGGCCCGCTTCCATTTTTCACTTGAAAATCTATTGTTTTAGTGTTTTGCTATATTACCAAAGACGACTCGGATTGTTTCATCGTGTTTGCGCGATTGTTAGCTCACATTTCCGACAGTTTACCAGTTTGTCGGCCACAACAGACGTACAGCATTCACAATTGAATTAGCACGTTCACATGCACTTTGAAAATATACCCAACCATGAATTACGAATAATCATAATTACATGTAATTAAGGAATATTCCAAAATGAATCATGATTATTCATCATTCAGCCTTAGGGGAATATTTTGATTCGTTAATAAGTATTCATCTGTCATGATATATGTCGCGGAGAGGCATATGTTATGCATATATTATTATTTGTGCCCGTCTATGTTCACATAGTCCAGAATTTGAAAAATTAATTGGTCTTACACATATGGATTTCAATCCAAGTAGAGTGTGTCTATCCGCCTGAGTGATCGGTGACGTAATTTACGCGCGTTTTTAGTTGTCCCGCATTGGCTAACGAGGTGTTAGTAGGCGTGGCCTCGCTTACTACAGCGCGCTCCTAGCGGTGGGTCCATCATTACTATGACCGGGAAAGTTTCTAATGATTATTATTATTATTATTATTATTATTATTATTATTATTATTATTATTATTTGATAACCAGTAACGTAGGACTAGTTCAGACATAAACCCTACTGACCTATTTTCCCGTTTCTGTTTTCATCCTACTGACGGTAGGTTACATGTGCAACACAGAACATCCACAATAAGATATCGTTTCATATATAGTAAGGTTCAATATTATTGAACTACAAGCCCTGCGGGGAGTCTGCTGGCAGTTAAATTGCACTCAGAGAATGGAGTTATATTCAAAGGAAAATATGAAATATTAATATCACTGATTCTTCAGTGGCAGGACAACCCTAGAAAAACGATGCGAAACCAATTATATTAATCATTATATTAATGCAGGTGGTTAATGTGGGTTAACAATCAAACATGATGCCCTGGACATGTCAAAGCTTTCACAGCAGTCACAAAAAGGCCCTACCATCCAGGTGCATGTAATATCTGCCTAATAAAGGCATACTTTGGGCGAATTTCAAATGGTGTAAATGCAAAAATAAAAACAAAACAACAACTATTGATTTATAAATTTGTACTTAACTGGAAAGTACCCGCCCTTCAGATAGTAACCATGAAATATTTCAAATTGACACTCATGATTTATTGTCTTGTGCGTCTTCGCATCGGTTGAGTTAAGATCCCAGTCAGATTTGAGCGTTCCCGGCATGCTTTGCAGGCTAGTGACGTCACTGTCAATATGGGTGCTCGTCATGTCCTCGATGTAGTTCTACCTAGTCCTTTCAGATAAATTTCTAAATTAAATGGCTATCTTTGGCAGCGATATATACGCATATATTGTTCAAAGAAGTTTGGAAAATATTCCTTTCGTTTTTATTGAGATCTTTCGCCACCAACGTGCTCGACAATGCACGTCGTAGCAGTCACGGTAGACCAAGCCGTTGTGCCGCAGATGCGAAAAATATGTGACTTGTTTTTCAAAAATTGGATTAAAAAGACTTCATTTCAAAATGAATAATATGGCCAAACATATAAAGAAAATTTGTTTGTTTGTCAATATTGTCTTGTATATGCCATTATGAAACTAAGTGTAGCTTTATATGAGCTTTGACCTTCCCGCGGATATCTAATACCGCAAAGCATGCCGGGAATGCTCAAATTTGACTGGGATCTAAACTCAACCCTATCTTGTTCGTAATTTCATAACGCTACGAGTATTCTCGAGGGTAGGGTTAAGTGAAGGTACCGCATTCTACACGAACTACGATCTTGCAGTTGGTAGACCCTGCCTGTGCTGCCGCTCAGGAACACGTTGAGGCCAGAATTTGGAACTTTCATTTTTTGTCATTTTTTCTTCTGCCAAATTGCGGCTAGGGCGTATTTCGGCAGTTGTAACAGGTGGAGGAATTAGAGAAATCCTTTTTCTTTCGTTTGGCAATTCTTTCAATAAAACTACGAGTATTCTCGAGGGTAGGGTTAAGTGAAGGTACCGCATTCTACACGAACTACGATCTTGCAGTTGGTAGAGCCTGCCTATGCTGCCGCTCAGTAACACGCTGAGACCAGAGTTTGGAATTTTCATTTTTTGTCAGTTTTTTCAGCCAAATTGCGGCTAGGGCGTATTTTGGCAGCTGTAACAGGTGGAGGAATTAGAGAAATCCTTTTTTTTTTCGTTTGGCAATTCTTTTAATGAAACTACGAGTATTCTCGAGGGTAGGATAGTGAAGGTATCGCATTCTACACGAACTGCGATCTTGCAGTTGGTAGACCCTGCCTGTGCTGCTGCTCAGGAACACGCTGATTTGGAATTTCATTTTTTGTCAGTTTTTTCTGCCAAATTGCGGCTAGGGCGTATTTCGGCAGTTGTAACAGGTGGAGGAATTAGAGAAATCCTCTTTTTTCGTTTGGCAATTCTTTTAATGAAATAAATATTAGAGCACACAGATATCCCTGAGACCACACACTTTTTTATAATTTATTGATCCATTCATATAAAGTACAGTACAAGGACGGTAAGCAGTGTGATAATACAGTGGTGTATGAAATATTTTAATGGTACATAGTCTCCATCATAAATTGGATTTTTGGCTTAGTTTCTCAACGCATTCGCAATAGAAGCCCATTTTCCAAGGGTTTTTCCTATATTGCCCTTTATGGTGCCCATGTATATTTCAGTGTTCATCTTTAGGAATATCATGTTGACTCTAGTACCTTTCCATTTGCTTTTATAGATATCATGTTTTGTTATTAGTATTTATAAGTGCAATTACGATAGGTTCATTCTTAGTGTTTCCTAGGATAATAGAGTTTTTGTCAAAGTACAACATTGAAGTTATATTCCTAAGAAGCCAGTTTTCCAAAGATATCCATATTTGATAAACTAAAGGGCATTCATATAATAGGTGGCTAATGTCTTCTCTGGCACCGCAACTTTCGCAATTATCATTGTTTCTTAAATTGAACTGTTGTAACTTTTTATTGGTCATGATTGTACGGTGTAGCACTTGGAATTGAAAATAAATTGTCCTGGGTTCTAGTGAGACCACACACTTAAGGCTACCTACCTTATGTACCAAAAGTTCAAAAAGCTCGGTTAACAGATATGTAATTGATAAATAAGATGTTAAACCGGCTGAAGCTCATGTCATTTGCAGTCGTCCTAGTTATTCTCCACGAACTTTGGTCATTCAGTTAAATTCAAATATTTGTTCGTAATTTTTTAATGCTGCGAGTATTCTCGGGGTTAGGGTAATGAAGGTATCGCATGCTAATGCGATCTGGTAGGTGGTAGACCCTGCTTACGCTGCCGCACAGGAACACGCTAAAACTTAAATTTGGAATTTTCATTTTTGGTCAGTTTTTCTGCCAAGTTGCTGCTAGGGCGCATAGGTGTGGATGATAGGGAAACCAATCCGCCGCTTGGTTTTAAGTCTAAGGCATCAATCTTTCATGCCCCAGAGGGACTCAAATTTGGACAGGGTCGAGAGACAGCTAGCAGTCAATGGCAATGCCGTGGTCCACACGTCTGGCCACGGTCAAGGTCAGTGGAGGATATCGGGGCGAACCACCGACACACCCTCACCCTAAATTAGCATTCCCCTCGCGCTCCCGATCTGATGACAAATCGGGAGGGAGACCGGGAAAGCGCAACAACCATCGATTGTGCTTAGCCTAATAATGCCAATGATGCTACTTATATAGGTAGATTGGAGTACAGTAATGTGCTTAGAGTAGTTGACCAAATTAACTTTTGCAAGTTATTTGATTGAATAAAACTGTTCAACTTTAATTTTATCGAAATTGTAAATCACTATGGGGCCAAATGGGCCCAAATTGTCAAGTGGCCCTGTATCTCTGGAGTGCATGACCGAAACTTTATGAAATCTGGCAACCAAATAGCTTGCAGAAGTACAAAATATTTGAAAAATTAAAATGACATTGATATGACCTCTAATGACATTGAAATGACCTTTAACTCTGTATTTTCAACATATCTGATTTTTGGTCCAAGTTAATGCCCCCTAGAAATAAAAAAATGGAAATTACTCCCCCTTATTATCATAGATATCATACTCTAGTATATATTTTCAAGAAAATCTGTTCAGAAAACGCAACTTTTGAATTTTTTTATGAAGTATGATATGAAAATATTTATTTGCTTTTCTTGCGCCATAACCAGCACCCCTACCAATACCAAACCCACATTATCAGGTTGGGCTCAAGGAGAAGATATCTTTAAAAAAAAAGATCACCCCAATATATACTTTCATCGCAAAGTTAGGCCATCTTTTTTTTTTTTCTGTTTTAGGAAGATTTTTTTCCCAAAATCAATGCGAGAGGGAGCTAAAAAAAAAAAAAAGTAAAAAAAAAAAAAAAGTGTAAAGCCGGTTATACAAGCTTAGCCATATATTTTTTATTGTCAGAAACACTTGTATAAATTCTGTAGGGTATGAATACAGGTATCCTTTCATATGATTGGATGGTTTGCCCCAGAAATCTAAGTCTACCATGTGTTAAAACATTTGAAAACCTCCAGACTTGGTCAAGAAAGTGGGAAGAGCCTCTCCACCGCAGTATCACGTTCTGCGGTCACCGCACCTACATTAACTATGGACTCTGCAACTTCAGTTGCGGTCACCTCAAACAGCTTGGGTATCGCAAATAATGCAGGTACCGCAAAGCTCGAGGTACTGCAATTAGTGCAGGTACCGCAGAGCGCAGGTACTGCAAATTGTGCAGGTACCGCAAAGAGTGCGGGTACCGCAAAGAGCATGAGTACCTCAAAGAGCGCTGGTGCATCAAAGTGCGCCAGTACCGCAAATAGCGTGATTGCCGCAAAGAGCGCCAGTGCCGCAAATAGCGCGGGTACCACAAATAGTGTTGGTACCTCAAAGAGCGCCAGTGTCGCAAAGAGAGCGGGTGTCGCAAAGAGCTTGGGTACCTCATAGAGCTTGGGTACCTCATAGAGCACAGGTACCTCAAACAGCGCCAGTGCCGCAAATAGCGCCAGTGCGGCATATAGCGTAAATACCTCAAAGAGCGCGGGTGCCTCAAAGAGCGCGGGTACTGCAAAGAGCCCAAATGACGCTGGGCATGCAGAAAGAAAAGGGGGGGCGGGTCAGTCTACTAGCTTGCCGTCAGTATCTTAGGGGGGCCTCAGCCAAAGAAGATGCCATACGGATTGGCGTAGTCTCTATAAGGAATCACCCACTGCTAGACTGCTCCCCCCCCCCCTCTCCTTCCCCTCCACCATTCCCCTCCCCACTCCTGGTTAGAGAACTGAGTCCCGCTAGGTGTAGAGCTGCACTCACCTCTCACAAACTCAAGTGGCTCGAGCAATGGGGCAGGCTCGCCGAGCTCGAGCTGAAGTGGTCAACTTGTGAGCTTGTCTATGTTGGAAACACAAACGTAATACAGAGCACCTAACACACCTTCTTATAACTGCTTATCGTAGACATGTCTTGTTTACAATCTCCAGTGCATACAAGCAGTGTTGAGTGTTATACTGACCTTTGTACCTCGTCAGCACATTTTAAAATGTTAATAAATCTCCACCAATAAGTATTTATTTCTTAATAGCTGGGCTGGAAAATAAGTTTTTTTTTTACTCCGCGCGTCCGTGAGCTATGAGCTCACGAGTCAAAAGGTTGGTGAGCTCATGAGTTGATCTCCCTCAAAGAGTGCAGCTCTAGCCTGGTGTCTAGGTCTCCGTCGAAGTCTAGGTCAGGCTGTACCTCCCTGACAACATCCCGGGACCAGTTCTTGGACCGGGCCGAGGATGAGTAGGAAGGGGAGGTGGAGAGGTTTGACCCTCTCAGAACCCATCCCCCTCTCTCCAATGGAAGCCACAAACTGCTAGGGAGTTCTTCTCTTAAGCCTGTGGTGACTATACCCAGTACGGGGGTTGTGGGAACCCCAGCACCATGCAGGATTTCGCTGCGCTATCTAGTACCTGCTAGGGAGTAAAGTGATAACTAAATATTGATGACCTGACTCCTATTTAGCAACACTATGTATTTGTTTATTTTCTATTTTTCTTTTATAAAGCATGCACAAATATTGCTTTCAAGGAAATGCTTTTCAACTTTCCTTTCTTTTTTTTTTTTTTTTCAATGAGGGGCCCAAAATCAACGAGGGATTTTTCCTAAAACAGAATAAAAAAAAAACGTGGCCTTATGTCCTATTTTCGAAATCTGCGATTACCTTTGACCTCAAAAATCCAAGATGGCCGCCCCCGGCGGCCATCTTCGATTTCGAAAATTGGACACATCTTTGCAACGGAAGCAGATATCGGCATAGTCTTTTTTTAAAATGATATCTGCACTTTTAGCTCTAATTAGTAATGTGATTGTCATCTTGGTAGTGCTTACATGCATGGCAGTAGAAGAGAAAATGCACATGTTAATATCGACCTTCACAAAAAAATTTCATTTTTGCACTTTTTGTACCGATTTATTTGTAAATGTATTCTCTAGTGCCTTGCTCAAAATCGTATGAGAGCAGATTTTTCATTTTCAGACAATTTTGGGCAGAAAATGTGATTGAAAGAGGGATATGCTGAGAAAAAAATGTTTTCTTATGTCATTTCAAGGTCATCCAAGGTCAATCAAGGTCATTTGGGTTTATTAATTTTTTTTGTATCCCCATTGGCTATCATGTGGTCAAAAATGATGAGAATATGAAAATGTCTTACAAAGACATGCCCACATATGCTCTCAACTTGGCAATTTGGGCCCATTTGGCCCCACAGTGAATAGTTTAGAATATTTATATTGAAAGAAATATTCATAATTTTGTCACATTACCGAATTAGGTACCTTTAACACCTCTGTGTGTGTATTTGCATCTTGTTTTATCGCCGCTCATGGCTATTATTAGAGCACAGTCCCGCATTTGTCATTCTTCGACCGTGATTGGGTCACATTTTCGAAAATTATTTACTTTGCGTATGCCACGATATAAAAACACATTTGAAATTAGTTAGTGGTATACTATTTTTATCTATCTATTAAAGTGTTGATAACTGTTGTAATGTAATACTTTTGTTGGGAAATGTTAAGAGCTGGTTCTTCATCTCATTTCAAGCATAACTAAAATGACTGGAGAAGAGTCAGCAGGAACCAGTGACTTCTCATGAAAATGTGTTTTTAATATAGAGGGTAAACATAGGACAAGCTACGAAACAGTATGACACGCCCATGACAAATTGGATATTTTAGTGTCTCCGATCGCCACTAGAATCCACACCCCTGTGTGTAAACTTACATCTTTAGACTAGCGCCAGTCTCACAATCACTCAGTGGCTGAGAGGACTGGCACTAGTCTAAATTATTTTCTCCTTCCATTTAGTTTTCTTACTGTGTCCAGGCCATCACTAGGTATATATACTAGATATGAGACCAAATATTACAGATTCTGACTTAGGCTTACACACAAGCAGGAAAAGGAGTTTCAACTTTTCCATACGTCAAATTTCTTCAAAAGCATGATGGTTGCTACTTATAAACAAAAGTAGGCCCATTTGGCTTAGACGAATATCCTAAGATTCCTATCTTTCTAGTACTGAACACTGGTCAATAAGCCATCAAATGTTTCTGTATTTGCTTGAATTTTGGCATCTTGATAGTTCGCAGTATGAATACGGAGAGAAGGTCATATCATTTAATCTAATTTTGAAATTGGAATTGCCAGATTGGTCTTGGCTATTGAACTGCAAAAACCTTTAAAAACATGGTCCACGATGTTCATATCTATGGCAAGCATTTTGAGAGTTTATTAAGCATTACCAAATACCAATAAATCATTTTCTAATATCTATAAATCATTTTCTAGTATTCATAAATGACTGCATTTACAAATATTAGAAAATGAATTACAAATATTAGAAAATGAATTATAAATACTAAAAAATGATTTATAAATACTAGAAAATGATTTATAAATACTAAGAAATGATTTACTTGTATTTAAGAATGTGCATGCTTCTCTAATACCGATAAATCATTTTTAAGTATTTATAAAACATTTTCTTGTATTTGTAAATCATTTTCTATTATTTATATTTGTAATTCATTTTTTAGTATTTATAAATGACTGCATTTACAAATATTAGAAAATGAATTACAAATATTAGAAAATGAATTACAAATATTAGAAAATGAATTATAAATACTAAGAATTGTGCTGGACTTGTAAATACTAATAAATCATTTCCTAGTATTTATAAATCAATTTCTTGTATTCGCATTTACAAATACTAATAAATGATTTATAAATATTAGAAAATGAATTATAAATACTAGGTATTGTTAAACATTTTCAAATACTAATAAATCATTTTTTAGTATTTATAAATGATTTTCTTGTATTTATAAATCAATTTCTAATATTTGTAAATGACTGCATTTACAAGTACAAGAAAAGGGTTTATAAATACTAAAAAATGATTTACTAATACCAGAAAATGTGTTATATTATCCGGTAATTATCCATCATTTTGGATAATGACTGCTCCCTTATAGCAGAGGAAGAATGAAATATATCGCCACACGGCCGTGATGTCCAACATTGTGATCTGGCCGTCACTTTTTTATATGGCGAGTTAACTATAGTTTACAAGTTGATATTTGAAATTATATGGAAGGCCAAAGTGGAAAAAAAGAGCATTTTCTAATATTAATAAATCATTTATTAATATTAATAAATCATTTATTAATATCAATAAATCATTTATTATATTAATAAATATTTATTAATATTAATAAATCATTTATTAATATTAATAAATCATTTATTAATATTAATAAATCATTTATTAATATTAGAAAATCATTTCCATTTATTATTATTAATAAATCATTTATTAATATTAATAAATCATTTATTAATATTAATAAATCATGGCATTTATTAATATTAATAATTGATTTATTAATATTAGAAAATGATTTATTAATATTAAGAAATCATTTATTAATATTAAGAAATGATTTTCTAATATTAATAAATGTTCTGTATTTCTCAATATTAATAAATCATTTCTTAATATTAATAAATCATTTCTTAATATTAATAAATGCCCTTTTTGTTACTTTGGCCTTCCATAAAATTAAGTTTATTTGAATATATAAGTGTCAGTAGATCGATAA
>OZ012701.1:23926997-24146997 GCA_963942565.1 Maea johnstoni | reverse complement strand
TCAAATGATCATACACTATATTCCACCTCTCATCAAATTGCGGCATGGCCATTTGCTCTGTGTTCATCAGCCTTAAGGTGTTGATAAACATGGTTTTTAACTAAGTCAGCAATTATTTCTTTAATAGTTTGCATATTGATGTATATTACATTTTTGTGTTAAGAATAATAGCATTTATCATGAAGGATGACTTCGCCAAGCAGTTTGCCAAACACGTTGTCCCAGTCACACATTTTGTAATGAGGTTGAATATCCTTTCTTACCCATTTTTCAACATAACATTACTCACGTTAACATTACTCCAGAGTTGCATGTACTTGTGTTTCTTTCTCTTTTACAGTATAGACAGGACTCGTATTCTGATTTGCTGGGCCTTACATGACCATATGCTTGGCGTTCTCATAAGAAGCGAGGTCACAGATGATGCAGTACCTGTAGTCAAAGGGGGCCCTTCTAAGCCTGCTGTTTTTAAGAAGGCTAACACGGCATAGTAGTTTGGTCATTATTTCACTTTCCTCATATATGTTTAATCCTTATCAGCTCTCACCCACCACAGAGATGGCTTGTATTGTCTATGGTTAAGCTCATTAAATCTAGATATCTTTTGGCTGCTACAGAGACATTCCAATGCCTTTGCTCTATTTTCCAGGCACTCTCCCAAATCATGTGTTCTCATGCTGCTTTGCTTATCATGTTACCATTTAACATTTCTCTTACCATATAGAGTAGTCCATATTCCTCACAAAACTCCAGTATGTGCAGTTAAGTACTCTTTAAACATTAGCAACACTCATCCACTCATCAATATAAACCTGAAACAACCCCAGGAGAGCCACAGGAAGATGTTGATGTATCAACAAAATCAACTTCAAGCTACATCAAAACAGAGAGTGTTGATGTATCAATACAAACTTGAAACAACACCAATAACGACTACTGTTATCCTATTAGTATATTATCATGGATTTCAGCGTTTCATGATATCATTACAGACCTCATGCACTTAATATTACATTAGGTTGATAGATAAACCTTCACGATTTTGATGTAGTTCCAACTCCTTTTATCTTGTTGATGCATCAATATGTTGTCACTTTATCTAAGCAGCTTTATCTTGATTGTGTTGATACTGACACACCCACCATATGCCATCACCTCTCTTGCTATAGTGCCCTCTGCATTATGGTGATATATCAAAATTCACGTTTATGCAGGTTCAAATCAATGATTTAAGTTCATCTGTTTCAGACCAGTAATGTTGATACATAAACACTCTATTTTTTGTAGCTTTGAAAGGTACCTATTTAAATGATTATTCGCATCAGGAACATTAGCATCACAGTAGAGTAAAAAACTAATTTGCCTTCAGTTTCTCTACACAAGATAGATCTGTTTCAACTCTATGGATCTGGTGAAATACCACAAATACAGGTAAACATTTACCGTTCTCAATACACAGCATTCGCCCAAGCAGTTTATGACTCAGCGGCAGAAGCAAGCAAGAAGACGCTTCATTTACCAGTCTGGTAAGTTTCTTGTTTGCATATAAAACTATACACTTGCTACGTGTAGCATCAGGGTCTCGTGGAAAGTCACTAGTTCAGTTGAATTTTCACTATTGAACCTCTATTTCACTATGGAAATACTAACAGAACATTATTGAAATAGGCCGAATCACTAGTATTTCGCTAGTCGAGAGTCACCAGTGAGAGGTTATTGCAGTTTCACTAAGTTGACGTTTAGAAAACCTTACTCCACTAGTGAAATTTTACCGGCCGAGTAGTGACTTTTCACTAGAGAAGTTAAATGAAGTGCACCCTGTTGTTTCCGCCAGTAAAATGTATTCTCATTAGCAACCACTAGTGGAAACATGCGTGTCAGAGTCAGTTCTTCCTTAGCTTGACCAAGTCTAACTCTGGTACCGGCCGATGTTTACTATTTGCTATCTATGTTGGCCTCCACCACCGTTAGAGATCGAAGCATTAAACAAGAGAGTCACGGCCGTGCCTTTTGATAGAGGATCCAGGGTCGGATCCAGCCTGAAAAATTGAGCTATGCACCTTTGGAGAATTTGGAAAAATGAGGGGGCCCGGAGGGTGCAGCGGCGCAGGCGCAAAGTGCTTTGCGGCGGGGGGTTGGGGGGCCGCTTAAGGCCCCGTGGAAATTTTTTATATGTAGGTGCTCTGAGATGCATTCTCCTGCATTTTCAGAGCAGTTAATGGAACATTATTTTCACTGTAAATATATCTAAACTTTGTTTGAAACTTTCTATATTTCACGAATTTAGTAGGTAACCTTGTTCTCACTTCTCCTCATGTTGGTATTTTACATAACTTTATCATTTGTTATCACAGTGCATGTGATTTTTGTCTTCTATAAATATCACACTTTAAAGCAAATCTGGAAAATTAGATACTCTAAAAATGCATGTTAATTTGAAGCGATTGTGACTTGAAGAAATTCCATAATGAGGAAAGACCAACAACCTCCCCTGATTGTATCTTAGATAAATAAAAGCAAGTGAATATGAAACCAGCCGGTCAACCTGAATAGGCTAGCCTCAGAGAATAGCCAAAAAGTCGTGTTTTGCGCATGTTGTTGCTCAGGTTTCTATTCAATGCAAATGATACGAGGGTCCTGATTGGACCGTGATCCATCGTGACCTCACGCTGATGCAGATCAGAGACCCCTGGCATGTCCAGCCCTTCACTGCAGCGCATATTGTAATTCGTCTCTCGCTACATATCCGTTTTTTCTTCATTTAAGAGTGTGAGCAAGCCTGTGGGAGCCGTTTTAACAGCAAATATTTTACTTTTCCCAGTGATAGCCTAAACATTCATAGTTGATTATGAGGAAAAGTGCATCGTCTTTAATTGATATAAAAATCTCAAATGACCCTATGTTCACTAAGTAACCCAATGACCATACGATGATAGAAAAGAGATATATTTAATTTATTTCTTACAATAAATGTTATAGAAAAGTTCTGAGACTATCAAGTTTCTGTATGTAACGCTCATCAAAATCTCATTAAAAGGGTCTGTATGTTCGTTGTCCTACAGGGGCTTGATCATAAAGAAAATATGTTAATTTCTGGTCTAAACACAAGGTTTCGGAAAAGATACACATTTCCTAAAAAAATCACAATTGTTCAAACCTATTTAACCATTTATAGTTGACAAAACAAGAATTATTAGACGATATTTAGTCACTGGTGAAGATTGCTGTTGAGACTAGATTGGCATTGTCTCTGGTGCACCCTTCACATATAACATCCTGGTAAAATACTAGTTTAACAAAGTCCTACCCATGAGGCGAGAAATAAAAGTACATAATTTTACCTCAGAATCCGCGCCTGGGATCTCTCTTTGGGAATTCACCTAAAATCCACATTTTAAGGAGTTGAGGCAGAAAGGAGAGAGAGAGAGAGAGAGAGAGAGAGAGAGAGAGAGAGAGAGAGAGAGAGAGAGAGATGATATATTACGCCATACTCTAACTTTGAGAATAGTTTTGAGTAGAAATGATTGAGCGTATATGTATCAGTGAAATCATAAATGTCCCATCTTTTATTACAGCCAGTTTAATGACCCATGATCTCATTTATGAAATGGTATATCTATATGCCAAGCTTCTTGAATTATTGATACATAGGTTAGGTGGCCCTCAATGTGTGGTCTTACGGATATCCGGGTGATCTGATATGTTTGTCATTATCAGAAACTCCATGGTTTCCGTCCGCATGACGGGTACTTTTCTAGTTAGTAATAAAAGCAGCAGCAACTGCCACATCAACAGCAGTATTAGTCCAGTGAAACCTCTGACAAGTGAACGCCTTGAGAACAGGCCAACCATATGCTCACACTAAAGAGTCCTCATTCCCGGGTTGTTCGTGTGTTGAACTACTAGCTAGACATGACATGTAGATACCAAAACTTTTATAGAGAACCGAAAGCATTATGCTACTTGAAGATAATCAGTGCAGAATATTGGAATGGAAGGTTTATACCAAGAAAATGAAGAGATATTAAATTTTAAATATTAAAGTTAGATCTACCCCTGTTAAAATGAAACTTCTGTTACTGAACAAACCGCTTACACTGAAAATCTGAAACCGGCACTGGTTTACACTTCATTGTAAGTGACTTTCTCATCCTATAATCTTAGCTTACGTGTTGTTAATGATAGCCACATTTTGTGAAACTTCCAAGAGAGGATTTGGGGGATGAATGTGAATCACACTGCAGGTTTCCTCTCCTATAATAAGCATGTCATCATCGTCGCCAACGGCAATGTTGTTCACATACCTCGGTTGGGAACCAGGACAGTGGTGAGAGACAGGTAGAAGTCAGTGACAATGCCTTACACCACACAGCCATCAGGAAAGACACACAAGAGTGGTAGAAGCAGCAGCTGTATCAGTAGTAGCAAAGGTAGTAGCAGTAGTAACCAAATGAATGCAGTATAGGGGAAACACTTAATGAAAATATAACCACATAAGCTACCTCCCAGTAGGGACATATACGTAGGAAAGTTTTTTGTATAATTTCTGCAGAATATAGAGCTAAGATAGACGATGATATGAAATGAATTGGAAACTCTTCAAAGACTTCTCTCCCTCTGATTGGGCGACAGACAACAGCGAGTCAGAAATGAAGGTTTTCGTTGGTTGCCCTGGTTTAGAGAGGACTCAAACGGTTTAACCGTTACTCACTCTGGCCTGTGATTGAACTCTGGAACCCTTGCCTCCCAGCACTCAAGCTAGCAATTCTGCCACTGCGCCATTGGGTATATTTTTTTTGTTTTGTGAGTGTTTTGGGAAAATACCAAGACGACCCATTTAATATTCCGTATCTCTTAGGTCAGTCATCTGCTTTCAATTAAACCTTAGATGTTTCTGGCAATAATAAGGTCTTTATCTAATCCTGCGCATGCATCATGGGAGTTTGGAGTTTCCGTTTCCAGGGACATCTGCTCCTGTATCAGATTATTATTAATATTGTTATTATTATAATTGTTATGATTAATATCATCATAATTATTATTATGATTATGATTATCATTGTCAGTATGTATATTCGTAAAAACTACTACTACTACTACTACTACTACTACTACTACTACTACTACTACTTATGCTAAAGGATTTGCTCGATATTTGGCACAGTTTTGTCATTTTAGATTTATTCAAAAGTTATGTAATCCGAAAGATTGTAAAAGCACTTTCACTGTTCTAATATTCAACAGGAATTCTGAAAGAATTGTTAATAAAATTTAAACAGAGCAAAAATTATAGGAAATGTGATATCTATCTCTCCGTATGCATCTTTCCTCCGCTTTTTTGGAATTTGATGGTCATTGGCCTGTAATTGTTTATTGGAGCCCCGTTAAAACAATGTGCACGTTTTTTTCCAGTTTTTTACACCCTGAAGGTTACTTTTGAGATGCGCAACGCATTACTGATCAGACGACTCCTCAGGCAATATGTTGTTTGTTTCCTGAAAATATGCATTTTTCATAGGCTAAATCGTCAAATACAAGCAGGGTAAAGGAAAGAATAGATTATGACTGGCTACAAGAACCACCCAAATACATGTGTCGCCCTTAGTAAGCGCGGACTTCCAGGCAAGTGGCAAGAAGCGTCCTCTTTATATGTTATACAAACTAAATTGATCCCCCTTCCACATCAAACTCTTGATCAGAATCTCCCTAGCGACGTGTCATGATAAATTTCCAGCGACAAACCTACTGAGTAGTGAAAACTCACTAGTTGAAATTTTCCTTTTCAGGGAGAGATGAATTTTAATTGGAAGACTAGTGATTTTCCAATACCCGTTGTACTACTAGTGGAAATTCACTAGTGACGTTTTTCGTAAGGGCTAAGTGACCAGAACATTTGAAGGAGAAACGTTGTTCCGAATTTTTAACAAATTTAATTTATGTTGATTTGAGCATAATTCCGTTTCGGCTCCATTCAGAAATCTAGTTATCGGTTTTAGGAATTGCCTTAAAAATTCATGATAAAAAGACGATTTGCACTGAAAGATATATTCAGGTCTTAAATCAATTTAATTCATGTTTTATTTTTCAGATACCATCTATACGTTGGCAAAGCAATCAGTTTAAGATGCGTGCGGATTTCATCCACTTCCTTTGTATTGGCACTTTTCTACAAGGACCCCCCTTGTTGGAGGCTCAGCCTACCACATTGGAGGAAAAGTCCTCGTCAGTTCAGACCATTTCTATGGGGGAGGATATTCTACTGTTGAAGGAACAGTTTGTAACCATAAGCCGTCAACTTAGTGACCGTCGCATGGTTCTAAATGAACTATTCAAAGACATACACAAGTTATTGGGAAGACATTACATCTCTTCCATTGATCCCCTTGCATGTTTCACAAAGTCTGTTCCAATTGATATTCCATACTGTACAGCAGGGTGGCTGGTAATCCAGAGAAGAATGGATGGATCAGTGGATTTCTATCGAGGCTGGAGCGATTACCACCAGGGATTTGGCAATCCTTCAGGCGAGTTCTGGATTGGGTTGGATACAATGCACAGCCTCACGCAGAAGAGAACCTACAAACTACAAATTCATCTTGAAGCATTTGATGGGAACACAAGGTATGCTGAGTACAGTACCTTTGCTTTATCTGATGAGGCTCATAACTATAACTTGTATATAGGAACATACAGTGGAACAGCTGGAGATGCTCTCACCTATCACACTCACAGACCATTTGCCACAAAGGACCATAGAGGTACTGGTGATTCTGCTCGTTGGTGGTATAATGCTTGTCACAATTCAAATCTAAATGGCCAGTATCTTTGGGGTAATCACACCTCGTCTGCTGATGGTGTCAATTGGTATCACTGGAAGGGAGATCATTATTCTCTAAAGACTGCTATCATGATGATCAAGCCGGCTGGTTGATATATAATGATGGACCATTTGGAAGTTTGTTAACTATCACTTAATCTGATGTATTAAGACTAAATTGTAACTTGCCAGTTGTAACTGCATGTTGTAGACGGTGCTGTCATTCTTCTCTGGCCCACATAAAGTAGTACAAAGTAATTTCACTCAATACTACCAAGAGATTTAAAACTGAAGTACTATATCACCAATTAAAAATACATAGATAGATCATTTCAAATTGAGATGTAAAGCTGTATTTTGAAAGAAAAAATAGATTTAATTGGATTTTTAAAAACGGGGCCTGCCCTGATGGGTGTGTGGTCTAAGAAGTTGATGCTGACTGCAAGCTGTCTATCACCATTGCCTAGGTTCGACTCCCAGTCGGTGCATGTGAGAAGGTTGCCAGTGGATTGGAGTTAGGCGGTGGTTTTTACCGGGAATTTGGGTTTCCTCCACCATTTACAACTGGCTAGTCACTATTTAGCTGCATTATGGCAGAAAAAATGCAGACAATCAAATTCAACTTTGATTTTGTGCTCAGTGACATGTAGTGAACTTTGTTGTATTTCCAGTACATGATGGGGTTTTGTTATCTATATTTCAAGTGTAATATCTCTCAATGTATATACAAGTGTAATTTCTCTTATGTTGTGTAGATTTTTTGGATATTTTGCTTTGTATGCATGGATATATACAAATGTATTTATATACACAAAGTACAGACAAATTAATTTCTGCACTAGTCCAAAGGCTCACGTCTATCAATCCTTATTCGTACGAACACCCACAGATAACATGTCTAGAAAATAAGCAAAGCATATAAGTGTACTTTGCGAATCAAAGCTACTTTCAGTTGTGAGGTCATTCATGCCTAGATGCCGGATTCTGCATAGTCCCCATCATATCCCTTCTTTGATTGCACTAAGGTAAATCAATGTTTGGAGTTCGTACATTTTACATATGTTTTGCATATTCATAAGAGGTTAGATAAAGACGGGATGAATGGGAACATGCATTCAAAAATAAGTTAAAATTACCCTCTTTGGTATGAATTTCTAAACAGGTATTGACAATCTTTTCTCCCAGTCTAAGCCGGCCCATTGACAAGGTTTCATCTTTAGTTAATATATTAATGAACTTGCTTATCAAAAACGTTCAGAATACTCTTCACTGAAACGTTTTCCTTTTAGTGTCTAAGATATTTCCACATAATTTCAAAAAGTATAGTACCATATAAACGGCAATTATATCACAGAGCTTAGCTCTTCCTTGCCAATAGTGTATGCCAATCAATGGAAGGTATCTGCCTTCTCAGTATGCTGGAGACAAAACTGTAGAAAAGTGTAGTATACGTAAGCAAAGCGTAAACATATCCACATAAATTGTAGTAAAAGCAATTGACAGAGCTACTCTAAACTCTCATAGTGTATGCCAATCTATGGAAGTTATGTTCCTTCTGTTTGCAGGAGACAAAAATACGACACTAGATAAAAATGTAGTATAAGTAAGAGTAAACGAAGTTATATATGTGCAAACATTTGCTGTATTGCTTTATGCTAAAATCACCTTTATAATAATGTATCATTATAATATTATATATCATAGTTAAATACCATCTAATTAACTCCAGGGCTTGCTCTGGTCACCCAAAAGGTAGGCTCTCATTTGGCAGTCTCTCCCTATGGAAGATCCTTGCGATGATCATAGCGGAGGGTCTACTAAATGTAGCCTCCAAAATTAAAAATAGACCGTGGTTTGTGTGATCCCCGCTAGGGGCCGCACTGATACCGGTCATGACGTCACGGTTGGCGCATGCGCCTTCATCCTCTTCTCATTTTTGGCGTTAAATACCATCATGGAAGAACGGATTCTAGGGGAGGATACAGAAGGGTGGGCAATGATCGCAGGTAAGTATTTATTATAAAAAAAAATTACTTCTAATTTCCTGTTTTATATCTAAATTCTTACCTGCTCACATTGGAAGCAGAGTACCACCGCCAAGAAAAGCTGTGGAAGGATCAGTTCTATTTCCTAGAAGCTGTGCCAGCCGTGACCAGCACTGCTCTACTAAACCTGCCTTTTGTTGCAGGAAGATCTTTAAGATAGAACTGCGCAAAAGTTTGCGGCCGGCTCCAGGCTGCGGCATCCATAATAGCTTCAAATGGCACTCCGGCCATTGTAGCCCAAGTAGTTGCGACCCCTCTGGTGTCGTGGGCTCTAATGCCCATGCGTTGCCTCCGTTCCTTAGGAAGGTGCGAAAACGCCCCCGCTATGGCCTCTTTGACCCAACCAGCGACTGTACTCTTGGTAGCCTTAGTATAAGGCTCCCTTGACCGAATGAAAAGGGCTTTTTCATCCCCTCGCAAGGGCTTGGTTAATTCCAAGTACCATTTCAGGGCCCGGACAGGGCAATGTACTTTGTCGTCTGGCGAGAACTCCTTTAGGCTGAGGAGAAACACCTCACTAGGAGTAAACGAGACCGACTGGTTTTTGTCCAATAGGAGGGATGGGAGAAGGCGGACTCCTCCATTTTCCCACCGCAGATGACATGCGTCTATCCTGCAGGAATGGACCCAGCTTCCTCGCCTGGCCGAAGCCAGCTGCAGTAGGAAAGCTGTCTTGACCGCCACCGACCTCAATGGTGCCGTGTGAATCGGCTCAAAGGGAGGGCCCGCTAGGTACTTGAGTACCGTCGGGAGATCCCAAGTCTCATTGAGCGTCCTTGGTCTGGCGGAAACCACAAACAAACCCTTAATAAGGGTCGACAAATCCGTGTTGGACGACACAGTTGTCCCATCCGGAAAACCTCTATGAATGGCTGCGATAGCAGATTTGTATCCTGCAATGGTTGACGGAGCTAAGGGCTTCCCCTTATGCTTCACCGTCCGCAGGCCATTCAGGAATTCCGCGACTTCCGCTACAGGGGCCTCAGCGGGACCCACACCTCGCTCCACACACCATCGTCGGTAGTGGAGAAGACGGGAATCATAAAGCCGGCAAGTTGATTCTCGCCTGGCCCTGGCTGCCGTCTCTGCAACTCCCTGCGAAAAGCCTCGGTCAACGAAGGATTTGCGGACAGCGGCCATACAGCCAGTCTCATTCTGTCCGGTTTGGGGTAAAACATCCCCGTGACCGAGTTCTTCAGGAGGTTGTCCTTGGGTGTGATCACTCGCGGAAGGTCTGTCAGCATGCTGGTCAGCTGACGGAACCACGGCTGGCTGGGCCAGAACGGGGCTACTAGGAGGATCCGGGCTGACCACTGCAGCCTCAGTTTCCTCAATACCCTCGGGATGAGGTTGGTCGGCGGGTACGCGTACCCGTACAGACTCTCCCAATTCTGCGTCAGAGCGTTTATTCCGCTCGACGTCTGAGAGGGGCGCACTGAGAAGAACACCGGAAGTTTGTGGTTCTTCTCTGACGCGAAGAGATCCACATGGGGAGTCGGCCAATGCTCGAATATGAGCCGAACCACTGTCTTGTGGAGGGACCACTCCGTGGGGTGGTTGTGTTTCCCCCTGGACAGGGCGTCCGCCAGGACGTTCCTGACTCCCGATATGTGGTTGGCAACCAGGTAGATCCTGTGTTGCCTGCACCAGGCCCACAGGTCCAGTGCCAGGTAGCACAAGGTGGGGGACTGAGTTCCACCCTCCTTGTTGATGTAGGCCACTGTAGTGGTATTGTCCGTAAGGACATCCACAGCAGTGTCCCATACCTGAGGCAGAAAATGCTGCAGAGTCAGCCATACTGCCTGCAGTTCGAGCCAGTTGATGTGGTGCTTGGCCCAAGCCCGCGACCACTGACCTGAGATCACCCAGTCTCCTAGGTGACCTCCCCAGCCCTCCATGGAGGCATCCGTGACTATCGTCATAGTCGGATCTGGCCTGAGAAACGGCCGGCCCACCGTCAGGTTGGCCCGTGATGCCCACCACTCCAGCTCCCTGAGCGATTCGTGATCGGGGTATATCCGGAGATATGGGCTGTCCAAAACTTGCGTCCACTGACTGTGGAGCATAAGTTGGATCAGACGAGTATGCGTCACCGCCATGGGGACTAACTCGCGCAGACTGGACAGATGTCCTAAGAGCTTCTGCCAAGTTTTCGCTGGCTGAGGGCTCCGTGCTAGGAGCGAGGATGCCAGTCGCGACGCTCTGATAACCCTCTTCTCGCTCGGGAAAACGAGCATGTTGATGAGGTCGAGGGTCGATCCCAGGAATGCTGGGAACTGTGTGGGTATCAACTGGGACTTTCCTTCGTTTACGAGGAAGCCCAGTTTTGTCACCCAGAACAGTGTGAGGTCGCGTTGACGTTCCACAAGCGACCTTGACTGGTTCTTCAGAAGCCAGTCGTCTAGATACTGGTGCATGTCTACACCCTGTATCTTGAGGAACGCCTCGATGGTTCGCACAATCCTCGTGAACACCCGAGGTGCTGTTGAGAGCCCGAACGGGAGCACCAGGAATTTGTACGCCCTGACATCGTAGGCAAAGCGGAGGAACCGTGTGTGTTCGGGAGCTACGGGGACGTGAAAGTAGGCGTCTCTTAAATCTATAGAGACTGCCCACGTCTCTGACATTGAGGAGTCCTTCAAATGCTCTGAGGTCTTTAGCCTCTGCTGGTGGGCCTCTCCCAGGCAGTCCATCACTGTTCGTAGCGTCTCCATCCGAAAGGATAGGGGCTTTACGAATTTGTTGAACGCCTTTAAATTGAGGATCGGGCGCCAACCGCCCGACTCCTTGGCCACCAGAAAGATAGGGGAGTAAAACCCCGGGATGTCCGTGTGGAAGGGAATCTCCCTGATCGCCCGTTTCTCGAGCATGGACTCCAGGCCTCGTTCGAGGTCCTGACGTCGCGCCTGATTCCGAGGAATTGGGGTGCAGCGGGGTTCCTTTGTTCTTGGGGGATTCCCCGTGAACTCTATCCTGTAGCCCTTGGTTACAGTCTGCAGTACAAACTGGTCCGACGTAACCAGGGGCCACAGGTGGGCGAACGCTCTTAATCGCCCCCCCACCGGACAAAGCTGATCATTCTGCATCAGCTTTGGGGGCTGGTTTTGGGGTGTTATAGGTGGAGTAAGCGTCCTTTTTGGCGCCTCCACCTCGACCCCTACCATGGCCTCTACCGGCACCTCTACCTCCACCGCCTTCGGACGAGGAGGAGTTCGAGCCTCCACCACCTTTTTTACCCTTCTTGTTGTGCTTGCCGCCCGAACCTCTGCCTTTTTTGAAGGGGATCCGAAAACGATCCCCCGATTGCTTCGAGGTCGAGGGCTGATCACGGGCTAACTGAGCCTGTGACACACTCAAGAGTTGGGTCTTGGTGGTCGACTCTACTGTTTGGGTCCATTGGCCCGCAAACATGAGACCCTTTGTCAGGGGAAGCTCTCTGAGACGCAGTCTGGCCATCGTGGGCACGACTTTCTTATTCTCCGCCAGAGCTGCCGATAAGAATCGGATGCGACGGTCAAAACCCGCCTCCAACTTCTGGCGTGTGGAGATGCGTCCTATAGCTGCGGTTAAATAGTTGGCCAGAGACACGGCCCCGGCCAGTGTCTCATCCACCATACATTCTGGCATAGGTGGTGGCGTCAACCCCGCGAGGAGAGCAGCGCGCTCTTTCTCTCTACTTACTATAGTTGCAGAAATGAACCCTTGAGTTCGCTGCAAATATATAGAGAGGCTTTGCAAATCTCTCCGCCTCTTTGGTCATCGGATGTGGTCCTTTCGGTCCAAAGGGCTTCGCCGGATCCCAATCCAACTTGTAGGTGGATCGCATGTACTCTGTCACCTCGGCGTCCACTTCGAGGACCTTAAGCAAGGTCTCGTCCTCTTCGACAAGAGGAAAGAAGCGTGCGAGGGTAGAGTCCCCGAAGGACCCGGCCTCCTTCACCACCCGTCTGTTGTCGACAGTACACGCTATTTTAGAGACCCGGTCACGGGCCCATAGCGCTGGTGCCTCCACCGCACGTGAGGTCGGTGTGGCAAAGACACTGAACTCCGACTCCTCCGGGGGAGGAGAAGCGGATGGTGGTGAGGAGAACTTTAGCACCTTCGCAAGTGCATGGAGAACGGGTACGAACTCCAGAGGGCGAGAAAATTTAAAATCCTGCGCCTCCCAGGATTCACGCCACGACCTAGTAAGGTCAGGGTGTGGTGGGATCGTGTGATCTCCACTCCCATCCCTAGGCGGACCCAGCCTTGCGTAAACCGACGTCACCGGAGCGGTGGACGTGGAGGCCGTCGCGGCTGTCTGAAGTGGCGGAGGCACCTCAGGGGGAGCCACAGGTTCCGCAGGCTTGTCGGAAGCTGCGCCCAAGAGCTCTCGATCGAGCTCAGACCACGCCTCTACAGGCGGAAGACCACAGGGGTCGAAGACCTCCTCCACTTGATCATCTAAGTGATCGTCTTCCTCATCATCCGATTGGTCGGAGAACTGACCGGGAGACAAAGATGCCGGTGACGACCGGCCGGACCTCGTCCTGGTAGGCGAGGGAGAGGCCTCACGGCGGTGAGGTCTCTTGGACGGAGGAGGTGAGCACCTCGATGGAGACAAAGAGGGAGATCTTGGTCTCTTCTCAGGGGCAGCTGGTTTATCCAGCTTCTGAGAAATTGCCACAAGCGACTGAGTGATCGCCAAGATTGACTGTGTCATATCTGGCTGCTGAGGCGGAGGAGGAGGATTTGCCTCCTTCAGGGCCGCCACTAACGTCGCTATGTCGAACACCGGAGGCACATTCGGTGTCGGCTGTGGTTGTGGCTGATTAGCCAGAGTCAGGACTGGGGGGGGGGGGGGGGGGGGGGGGGGGGCAACAGGTCCTCTTCCACCAGACCATGACCCTGAGAGCTTAAACGCCCTGCCAGCTCAAACAATTTCTCCATGTTTTCTTGCTGACCACAGGGAATGTCATCCCCTTCAGAGTCCTCTCCGAACAGGTCCACATAGGGGTCACCCCCCAGTGGATCCGCTTCGAGTTCGGGGAACAAGGGATCTCTCATCGGAGAGGCGACTCCCACCTGGGCTGCGTCATATGACTTCAAGGCAGCCTTTGTTGGAGTACGCCCAACCGATGGAGACACTGCTACTGCGGGAGTTACCGCAGGTGCGGTGATCACCGCAGATGTAGCAGCAGCTGCCGAAGCAGTCCTCCGGGTGCTGCTCCTAGTAGTGGGGCCAGAAGACCCCTCTGAGGCACCACTCTTTGTGGCCCCCCCCTTTTTTCTGCTAGGAGCAGCAGCCCCGCGGGGCTTCTTCGTTGGAGGTGACTCGTCACGAAGACGAGTTGAAGGCATGGCCTTCCTTGGAGATCTCCTCCTGTGTTCAGGAGTGGGAGATTTTCCCCCAGATCTCTTCCCCGCAGATGCGGTAGAAGAGGCTGACACCGTGGTTGCGGAAGTCACCGCAGTTGCGGAGGTTACCGCAGATGTTACCGCGATTGCGGGATTTCCCGCATCTCCCGCATTTGCGGGATTTACCGCAGTTGCGGTATTTACCGCATTTCCCGCGATTGCGGTATTTACCGCACTTCCCGCAGCTGCGGGAGTTACTGCAGGTGCGGTACGTCGAGTCCTAGCTCGACCACGCTCTAATGGCAAACCTGAAGGTTTGTCAGAGCGCGGAGAACGAGAACGTTTTCTGCGTGCTTTAGTTTTGCGGGCCCGATAGGCCGCATCCCTCTCAGACCGTTGGATTCTCTTGGTCATCCAAGAATCGAATCCTACCCAGGTCTCCTCCGTCCAGGATTCGCACACAGTGCAGGTATGATTCCTGTCACAACGGGTGTGCCGAGAGCAGCACCCGTGCGCGATCCAGGGTACGTCAGGAGCAGGGCAAGTGGTGAAATTCGGGCAGGGCGAAGCCCCACACCGAATCTGAGAAGAAGGTCGTCCCGCCGCGGGACCGACGCTATACACGCTGGCCGACGACATCGTCGAAGGTCAGATGGAAACAAGACAATAATACAGGGAAAACACAGAGATACCGACAAGTTACCTGTCCCAGCGATGTATAATGGTCTCACTGTTATACTCGCTTGTACGTCTGTACTGTAGGCTCGAGTTTAAGCATAAACGAGCGTAAAACTTCCGAGAGCTTTCAAAAACCGATTGGCAGAGCAATGGCGCCCAAAAGAGAAGAGGATGAAGGCGCATGCGCCAACCGTGACGTCATGACCGGTATCAGTGCGGCCCCTAGCGGGGATCACACAAACCACGGTCTATTTTTAATTCATTGATTATCACTTAATCTAATTGTATTGTATTGTATTGTGTTATAATTGTGTTATCATTAAATATATTGTGGATGTATCAATGTGTACCATCAGTATCCCACAGTGTATTGGATTCCCCTCAACTCTTCTTTGTTAATGAATACCAACAAAACATATTTTATATCAGTCAATCATATGTATTTATTTCAGATTCAGTTCCTTATATCATAAAATCATTATTAGTTATACCCTAAACTTCTAATTCAAAGTGTACACTACTCAGTATTAATGGAGGTTCTTGACAATTGTGAGTAGGCCAAACAATGGTGACCCATTTCCCTTCCTAAAACCTCTATCACTAGTCCTAAAAGCACTCATCAAGTGACTTAATTCATGGGAGTTTGACATATCTTCCTCCTAAATCTTTATTAATAATAACTTGCCTCATATCACCTTTTTTGTGGAGTTGGCCATAATGACTCACTGAAGGTGGCCATAAAGACCCGAAATTTGGCCATACTGGCAGGTGGCCGTTCGGGTAGGTGGGTATAATGACCCTGAACCCCTTTGAGTATAGGTCTACGCGCCTTCTTCATCTTCTTCATTTCTTTTATTTCTTCTTAAACTTCTTCATCTTGTAGTAGTAGTAGTAGTAGTAGTAGTAGTAGTAGTAGTAGTAGTAGTAGTAGTAGTAGTAGAAGAAGATTAAGAAGACTACTACTGCTGCTACTACTACTACTATTAAAATAGTACTACTATTAACATTACTTTTCATACATTAACAACATTAACAACTACTACTACTACTACTACTACTATTATTAAAATACTACTACTACTGCTGCTGCTACTACTACTACTACTACTACTACTACTACTACTACTACTACTACTGCTGCTGCTACTACTACTGCTGCTGCTGCTGCTGCTACTACTACTACTACTACTACTACTACTACTACTACTCTTAGCAATAACCATTGACCTATAGTTTAACATCTGTCGAGATTCCATACTGTATAGATTGGCAGTACTTACCCAAATCATCAGCGACCATGAAGACTATATTTGGCGCAGTGGCGAAAGTTGTAGACACACATACTAATAGCATATGACAAATGAGGATGCTATTGCTGAAGCGCCCCACCATAGTGTTGCAGTTATGGGTATACTACACAAAACCCTGCACCTAACTCCTTCAGCCGTTTCTAGGGTATGTAGGGGTATGGTGCTATGACTGAGATATATAAGGACACCAGTGGTCAGGTGACCCTTGTTGTTATCAGTCTGACTACCCAAGAGGACCAAAGGGCGTTAACGTCAATATCAATTATCATCACCAAGACCCAATCATACCTGACCACTAGTTGCTTTGTGAGTACTGATTTCGGTCCCTGGAGCCCTCTATTGCAATCATTAGTCCCTAGAAACCACAATCAAACAACAGCAACAGTACTTGACAGTGGCAGGTAGCTGAGATAATATGATTGATAGTACATCTACATAGTATACTGTGACAAACATTGAGGGCTACCTTTGACAACTTGGTGACGGCATGCTGATATATGCATATTGGATATAGGATATTTATTAGTTGTTGTTGTTGTTGTTGATAAATAGTTTATTGTCCAATCCAGACAATGACATGCATTTCATGCAATACACAGGTGTTAAAATCCGGCCAGCCACGAAGGCTTATAATGGACCAAATACGATCATAAATATACTCATAAATATTATCAAATAGACATTCATCATATATACGATATATTGTCTAGTCAAACATAAAAATCTTATAGTGAGTCTTGTATATACGGAGTCACTTCTTTTACACACAATTTTCTAATACCCTTCTAAACCGAGCCAGCCGAGTTGATGTCGAATAGGTTAACATGACTAGTATACTTTAATAACAATTAGTTGCTAGTTAAGGCTGTGATGCTGGTGACACACTCAAAATATGGACATGTCTGTCCATTGTGACTTACAGTCTTAGGTAAAAACTCCACCAAAATCGCGTGCTGTAAGGTATTCTCTTGCATGCACTCCAAATTTGTATATATAGCAGACATGTATGGTATTTATAAATCGAATGAACCTTTATTGATCAAGAAAACCTCATTTGAGGTAAAACACTGTAAAATTGAAAATGTGTTTATATCGAGGTCAGCTCAAGCAGGTAAGTTAAAAGAAAACTTATATTTGAAACACCAAGACCTCAGGGATTAGATAACTATTGTTAGAAAGGGTACAGGAGTGCTAAACTAGTAGTTGTCTTATTTTGAGAGTGTCACCAGCATCACAGCCTTAAAATGTGTGGCCACCTGTTGTACACCCTATTGAGACAAAACGATAGGTAATAATATGCCACTTTGGAAAGGTATAAGGATAATCTAAACTCTCGAAATAATGTAGGATACTTATTAGTACGATGGACCAAGTGTGAAAGAGAAAATATTTAAATATTTTTTTTCACCACCGTATCTAGGGGGGAGAAAGTATATATAAATATATTTTCACCACCGTATTTTTTTTTTTTTTTGGGGGGGGGGGGAATATATTTAAATTTATTTTCACCACCGTATTTTTTTTTGGGGGGGGGGGAGAGAAAATATATTCAAATATATTTTCTCCACCCCCCCCCCCAAAAAAAAAAATACGGTGGTAAAATCTTTTTTTTAATATTTTCTCTTTCACACTTGGTCCATCGTATATAAGCATCGAAGGGCATAAGAATGATATATGCAGAGGCCGACTCTTGATAACTCGTAGGATATTCACAAGCACGATCCGGAAATACAATATCAATTTCGAAAATGATGAGAATAATATATACAGAAGGTTAACTCTTGAAATATTGTTATCGGGTATGGGTTTGAATACGTTAGACGAAGCAATGTACTATATTAATGAATGTATGTATATTTATTAACTGTAATTTCTCAATTACAAAAAATCATACATTTAGAATATTGGAACAATAAATTAATACATACTAAATTGTAGATAGTACATAGGGTACTTTACACAGTGGAGTGTTGGAAATATATACAGTTAAAGTACTGAATGAGATAAGGAAGAGTTACTAAGCCAACTTTTCTGTGGTCAACAGGATACAGAAAAAGACCATTGAAGTTATACATACTGAGTAGTGGGTAGTACATACCGTACTTAACATAGAATAAAGATTTACTAAAGGCTTTACTTCCTCTATGGTTACCAGGGGCACCATTTAAGGGGATGCAGATAATGTACACGCATATCCTTATTGTAAAAATGAAACATGTTTACGTTCAGCATAGTTAGTAATACTATCTAGGTAGTTTACATAAACATTATAGAATAGATAGGAGATAAAAGTAAGTTAATACATGAAAGATCGTGGGTAAGCATAGATCCGTCTAACATAGTGGTATGTTAAGATAACACGCAGTAGATGTAGATGTAAGAAAATTGTGGTACAGACACCATAAAATATTAATGATGATGCTTCTTGATCGAGGGAAGGGGGCTGGACGGGGTGGGGCAAATACAATTATAATGGATGGATTTTTGAAGACATACTTTTCAAAGACTAAATGCTTTAAGAATATTTACAAGAGATTATTACATAGCAAAGGCATTTCTTGGTAGAATAGACTCTGTGTGTATACACCCCCATCCCATTAATCCTTCTAATGCGGAGGCTACTTTCAACTGTCAAAGGCGACAAATATCTTTGAAAACCATCAGCTACCGGTCCCCTGATCTGATATTTCCGTAAAACCTTAAACAAAGCACCATTTATGATGAGTTTTCGGCAGATAAAGTTACAGGTATAATGGGAGTATATAAACATTTGATAAAAATACATGCGAGTCATGCGAGTAAAATATATGATTATAATCGTACACTTAAACGAAAACTCAAGTGAAAGAATAATTGATAACTTTCTGCTGCCTAAATTGTTTAAATAACACCAGACATATATAATTCTAAAGTGTCCATGTACCCAGGATCAAGGTGGCATTTTTATTGTATATATTGTGTGTTAGCGGAAGAAAGTTTTAGCTCTGTAACAAATGTGTTTTCTTCTACAACATATTGATTGGTTCAGTTATTAAAGGTATGAACTATTAAATAATGGAGAATATGTGGTGTATCGCTAGTCCTTTCTTTAAGGTGATGGGTACCATTGCAAGCCAGTTAAAAGCCCTGTCCCAAAACACACCTCAAAGCAGCATAATCCTATAACTAGGTGTATCTCCAGGTTCCTGAGTGTTATCAGGTAGAGAATATCATCGCCACCTGTCATTATTCAATCCATATTCTGTTTTATTTAAAAATTTACAACTTTTTTTTCAAATGACATATTCTCATTAATTACGCAGGTGATGGTTACTGCAGGTTCAGAGTTACTTTAGGGATATCATTGGCTATGCCCAATAGAAAGTAGATTTTGGATTTTTTACTGCTGAAGATTTTTACAGGCCATAAAGTTGAAAATTTTAGTTAGAAATCTCCACACAAACTACACTTGGTAACCTCACGTGCTCATAGCTAGCGCCTATTTATAGCATCCTGACCACAAGCCATTGTCTCCAGATCGTCGAGGTGTATCTTTGTGCAACTGTCTTTTGTTTCAAGTGCTCAGAAGTGATCAGCGAGGTATGTCCACTACTATCAAAGGGGTTCCCATGCCTCCACACACGAGATATCTCACTAAAATTTTCAATGTTATGGCCTGTAAAAATCTTTAGCAGTAAAATATTAAAAAATACTTCTTATTGGGCATAGTCAATGATATCCCTAAGGTAACTGTGAACCTGTAGTGACCATCACCTGCTTAAGTAAGGAGAATATGTCATTTGAGTGAAAAGCTGTAAATATTGAAATGAATTAGAATATTGGTTAACTACAGACGGCTGACTATGATATTCTCTCCCTGATAACACTCAGGAACCTGTAGATACACCTTGTTATATGATAATGCTGCTGTGAGTTGTGTTTTGGGACGGAGCTTTTAACTCGCGTGCAATGGTACCCATCACCTTAAGACTATTTAAAGAGATTATTACATAGTAAAGAGGGAGTTGACTAGAAATAAAGACCTTGCTTGGTAAAAAGACTTTGTGTGTACACAGTTGCACCCCATCTCCTTAATCCCTAAAATGCTGAGGCTTCTTTCATCCAAAGCCAATGGCCGCAAAGATGTTTGAAAACCATCTAAACCCGGCCTGTCATGTTGGTATTCATTTAATAGCTCTCGCTGAGTACTCTCAGTTGAGCGATCAAGTGCCAGGGTTTCAGTCTTTTTTTACATTTTTCGTTGCACCCCATCCCTTAATCCTTCTAATGCTGAGTCTACTTTCATCCAAAGCCCGATACCACAAAGAAAAATTATGTTCATGTTGAATAAAAACCAGATGCACAGCAAAATGGCTGACTGCATCAAAATTTAAAAATAAAAAAAAACTCTAACTGACCAATGAGCATCAAGAATCACAGCAAAACGGCTGATAAAGGTTGAAATATCACATATTTAATTGTAAACCAATTTAGTTCAGAGTTTTTCTTTTCTTTTTTGATATGCTCATACTTAGTCAATTTGTTCTCTTTGTGTTTAAAAGATAATGGGGGTGCTCCAAGTTACTTTCTTTTGCTAAAATGCTATAATTTATAGGGTACATCTCGCCATTGGCAAGAAAACATAGGCAAAGCCGTACCAATATGCCGGCATCTGTATTATTTGATATGACACACACTGAATAAAAAAAAGTTATTTAAAAATAAAAAAAGAAAACATAGGCATTATCTATTTGACCCAACAATTTAGAAGAACGTCCTTCAGAGGAAAATATGCCACCTTGGAATCAAATGCTTTTTTTCTATTTTTGCATCAGCAGACGGGAAAACAATATCCATGTCACTATATATGTTTCCTTGCAAAAAACATAATACTGTTTACAACTAAAATAATTTGAACCATTGCAGAAAGGTTGGATCCTAGCAATGAAGCGATTTTGACATGTTATTGCTTTTCTGAGTTTACCGTTCATTGGCAGAAATTGGTAATATTTGTAACATTGGTATCAGAGGCGTTTTAGGAGCTCAGCGAGGACGGTGAATGAGAGTGAAAATAGGCATTAACTTTCATTTCAGTTTCTAGTTCAGAAGTTTTACAAGTGAGAGTTAAAAAGTGTATTCAGAGAAGCAGGTTTAAGAGTGTGCAGATTTAGAGATATGCTTTGTTATGTCGCCTATAAGGGAAATGATTAAAAGTTACGCAGTGATTTGGCCCAATCGGTAGCGTGATTGGGACTGATTTGGAGTGAGCGAGGTTACAAAAGGTTGTGATATTATCGGTCTTGTTTTCTCTCATTTAGGTGTAATCACATGCTCGATGGTTATCATTGATTATTATCGAATGTGATTTTAAATTGTAAACTCGAATTCCAATATAAGACGATGTTGAGAGGCAATAAAATACATCTGCTTCGCAGGGAATTAAGTATATATGTTGGTAGTGAGATGTTTGCCAGCGACTTTTAGGATAGTTGGTAGTAGTTTAGTTTCTTTCCACTATCACCTTCTGGCTAGTCACAATTGAAGGGTTACCAGTGACTTTGGAGAGAGCTGGTAGTGGTACATTTTTATCTGACTAGCCATGATTGAAGGGTTACCAGTGACTTACAGGAGCGATGGTGGTAGATCAGGTTCTTTCCACTCTAACCCTCTGGCTAGTCACAATTGAAGTGTTACCAGTGACTTTGGAGAGAGTTGATGGTAGCGCATTTTCTATCCACTATCACCTCCTGGCTAGTAACGATTGGAGGGTTACCAGTGACCTCAGGGAGAGTTGGTGGTAGTGCAGGTTCTGTCCACTATCGCCCCCTGGCTAGTCACAATTGAAGGGTTACCACTGATTTTGGTAAGAATTGATGGTAATGCATTTTCTTTCCACTATCAACTCCTGGCTAGTCACGGTTGAGGGTAGAATGGCACAAGATATCACGAAAAACAAAAGACCAATATACAATCTCAAAAATGTTTGTTTTATTCATTCTTCAGTAAATCACTTCCTAACACTAAAAAGGTGTTTATCATTACAATGGTGTTGCCTCTGCATATGGGAATTATAATCATAAGTCATACTCAGCGACAGACTTATATCCACTAGTGCAAGTTTGTTATGATAAAAAGCATATAACGTAATACGATTTTTTTTAAAGATTAATACTTTTTTTAGAAAGAGAGCAGGTCTTAAGAAAAACACTACACTAACTGCAATATCAACGAAGACACGTGAATAGTAAGTAAAATGGAAAGTAATGAGTTTACATATGCAGTTATACAAGGATATTTAGGTTTCCTGTAATTATTTTTAGCAAAATATCACAGAATGATTTTGCTCATTCCATAGAAATATTGTGAATAAAACACACCATAAGATGATACGCTGTAAGTATAAGCAGAACTTCACGACAGGACAATTGAAAAGTTTATTGCAGCATGTAGCATGTTAAAAGAGGACAGTTTAACTTATAGACCATCTCTCACATTTCTTCTCAAGAACGTTCATAGTATTTTAAGACATTTAATTCCAAATTATTTCATCGTAAGAATAAACACTTTGATAAGTGTTATACTAGGGGTTTAGCCACGAATTTGAAACTGGGTGACAAAGTTGGCAATCAAATAATTATGCGGTGTCCTATTTTTCAATGGAGACTGCAAGATACTCAGATTACAGCCATAAACATGCATTTATTTATTGAAATAAGGCATTCTATCGCTATAGAATGTCATGAGAATCACAATGAGATTAAAAAAACAATTATATTCTTTTAATTGACAATATAAAGAATTTCCTTTAAAAATGTGGGTGTCCTGGGGGCTGATTTTTTAGGGTGTTGGTGTCCAAATGATGCCCAGATGCCCTGCTATTTAAGACTATACTTTACACCATCCTGGCGACACAACCCTACCAAATCTCCTAGGGTTCCATTTAGGGTCAGGAACTGGAGGAAATGCGGGATGGAGGGTTTCTAGGTATTTCTTGACTTTCATCTTCATGGTCCGTACAACACCTGGTAACTCCCTTGATAGGTCATTGCTTTCAGTTGGGTCCTCTGCAAAGGAAATGTAACAATGATATAATGATAAATATTACACAATGACTACTTCAGTACATTTTAACTCTTTCTATGGATGTGTCGGTGTCAAACCATTGGTATTGTAAATCCTTTTTTATTGCTTGCCTTTATCATGATGCATATATTGCTTATACCTTATGAGTCCATTTTGTATGAACTTTGACAACAAAAAGTTAATTCATATTCAAAAAAAGAAATGTAACCAACACGGTTAAGTAGGACTGTCATTGACATCCATTTTTTTTCCGATTCGATCATTGACATTTTATTTTTCGATTCCGATTATTTCGATTCGATTTTGAAGAACTGCACTAATAGAATATTTTCACATGTTCCACACTATTTTTGTGGCTAGGATCCTAAGATTCTCACAATGCAAAGACAATGAAGGTTTTCTCAACACTTTATGATTGAATACTTGAGTTTCTCTTCAAAATTCGTATTAGCATTGGCTAAAAATGGCGTAAAAGGCTGAAAATGTGTTTCGATTAATTGACATAACAATTGACATAATATTTTTTTCGATTAATTGGAAAAATTATTTCGATCGATCGATACTTGTCATATCAATGACAGTCCTACGGTTAAGCACTGTCTTATTGGAACGACAGCCAAAGGTGCAGTGGAACCTGGACCAGCTTAACAGTTGTTGTTCAGAAACGATGTTCAATTTCCAAAGGGGGTTAATCTATAGAGTTATCCTTCGAATCTAAGTAGAACAAAACTCATTTGGTGTATGCAAGAACTGTGTATTTAAACTGTTTTACTGGAGGTGTTTAACTAGTTGAATGCGTAAGTAACATAGTTTAGCAATAATATACTTATCATTTAAACACACACACACACATACATATATATATATATATATATATATATATATATATATATATATATATATATATATATATATATATATATGTGTGTGTTTGTGTATATATATATATATATATATATATATATATATATATATATATATATATATATATATATATATATATATATATATATATGTTACTTACACATTCAACTATATATATATATATATATATATATATATATATATATATATATATATATATATATATATATATATATATATATATATATATATATACATGTGTGTGAGAGAGAGAGAGAGATTATTGTTAGCTTCACATCAATCATCTTGAGAACAATTACCTGCTATATTGAAAAGATATCGCCTCTGTCGGGGTGGACGTTCTGGGGCGGTGATGTTCTTGTTCTCTACGGGAGGAACCCAGTAATGTGGCCCTGGAAAGTTACCCTCTAGGTATTTATAGTCTCCACTCCTATACAGAAAATATAAATCATGTGATATAATAAGCATCATGATAATAATTGTGGAATGATTCAACATACAATAGCATGGGTTATGCTTAATACCATTAGATAGATTAAACATTTATTTCTTCAAAATACATAAGAAACATTAAGACTTAAAATGACAGGCAGTCCTTTAAAAAACAGATCCATCATCATTATCATTATCTGAAAGTAAGACAATCAGAAATCCATGTTTGTAAATAAGCAATACTTGTAAAAAAACATTTTAATGTAAAAATACATTTTGATTCAAAATAAGACCTTTTTGAACAATTAACTTCCTTTTTGTCAAAATCGCTGGTTTGTAGTTGCAGCTTCTAATTTTACCATAGTCATTAGAATTTTACAATTAGTTTTCAAATACTGCAATAGATGGTGTAATATGTTAGGTTGACTGTCAGCCTGTTGAAAGCTTTTCCTAACTTATCTGTACTATGCAAATAACACAACCATACACTTAAAAAGGTAGATATAAATGTTAATTGAGAACTATAACTAAGTGTAGAAATAACCTACCTGATAGCAGCCATACCATCTAGTTCATCAATGTTATAAACAAACTCCGTCCTAGCAGAAGCTTCGTCCTCATTCAGGGCCGCCCATTGGCTGACGCCATCTATGCCAGGATCTGAAAACATAAATCGGGATGATGTAACAAAAATAATGCTCTCTATTGAAAAAATAGGTATTGTGGAAATACTAAAAGTTGCCATTACCTTAATCAAAACTGTTTCTTGTATATAAATTTTGTCAGTCGATCTAAGTATTTCTACGTAAAAAGTTAATTGTCTACAATGCAAATTACGAGAGGAATGTTCCTACTTGTTTATTCTTAAATGTAACTATACATTGTCTTTGGTATTATAACTTTCCTCTCTTGGCTCGGTGGAAAATGAAAGATTTCATTTGCAAATTAAACGCTAGATGTTCAATTCCTACCATCATTATAATTATATTCATGTTCTTTATGTTGAATTGGTTGAATGCTAATGAACCCCTTAAATGCTAATAAGAACTAGAGTAATTTAATATGAACCCCTTGATTAATATATTATGAGAATACACCGTATGTGGGATTTTCGATTATTCTAAATCACACTTGATTACCTGGGGTGCCACCTGCAAGCTCCAGAAATGTAGGAAACCAATCGACAGCATGGATCATCCTTTGATAAATAAAAGGTTGGAATCAGTAATTAGAATCAGTACAAGAAGCAATACATTTCATTATACACATCATATCACATACCACGAACATATTTTAACCCTTATCGTGCTGACGGCTAATTTTGCCAATGCAAAATGAGAACAAAAACTGAGAAATGACTGAAACCTTGGCACATGGGTACTCATCTGAGAGTGCTCAGTGTTGGTATTCTAATGAATACCAACATGACAAGGTTTAGAAGGTTTTCAAAAATCTTCGCATCCTTGTGCTTTGGACGAAAGTAGCTTTAGCATTGGAAGAGTTAACAACATAAGGCAACGGCTACGGATTCAAATACATTTCATGGCATGTGAATAAGTTAGCTTTAACTTGATAGGCAGTGGTTTTCTCAGGGCATTCCTGCTTTTTTACCATAATTAGGCAATCCTTGATTATTTTAGTTTCCTTGATCTTTTTCACACCCTTTTACTTGGTCGCAAGGGAGGTTAATTAAAGGATAAGAATAAGGTTTTTCATACATATGCCTCATTTATTAAGAAAAAACCCTGATCCCTTGGATCATCCTATTGTTATGCTTAACCCTTATGCTGCTAGTGGTTAATTTACAAAATGTCGGAAATCCTTGCACATCGGTACTCAGAGAGAGAGAGAGAGAGAGGGGAGAGCTATCCAATGAATACCAACATGACAGGGTTAAGATGTTTTTTAAAAATCTTTGTGACTGGTCATGAGGGCATTATAAGTTGTTGACTTACCTTGAGTTTGTGTATTCCTTTTTTCTGAGCATGTTTCCCCAAACAAGGGTGGGCACTCTGGTGCCGCCTTCAAAAACGCTGCCCTTTCCTCCTCTGAGGGGCCAGTTGTTTCCTTGTGATCCTACAGGACCACCATTCTGAAAATAATCATATCACTGGTTAATAGTTGTCTTGAGATTGTGACCACGATTATTTCTCTAACCCTTTAAGCTGCAACTGTGCCCAGCTATCCAGTCTGTCAAGCCTGACTCATCCCAGCCTGTCCTGTGGGGGCTGGTGGGTATTAAGGATAACTCTATCCTCAGTACACAACCATCACACACTTTCCCATGCTGCTCTGTTAAGATATGGCGAATAATAATGTTCACTCTATTTGTCAGGTATTCATTTCCCGCTCTCTCACCAAGTTTCAATATATTCCCTTATTCAATGCTAAAACACATCATACTCACGTCTGAGATAAAGACGATCAGAGTGTTATTCAGTATGCCCTTTCTCTTCAGACTCTCTGTAACATGTCCTATAGCTTCGTCCATGGCGGTGACCATACCTAGGATGCACAAGATAGAATACAATAAGTATGTGATATGTAGCAATGGTCATTAAGTAAACAAGAAATAACTGTATCTCATATTTTTAGTGACATCACAACCAAATACTTTAAACTGTTTTAAGGACAAGAGCAAAAATGGGTGTAGTATGGTAAGATGAAAGTATACAATCAAATGTAAGAAAAAAAACATAAGCAAATTTTAAAAATTCAAATGGATTTTTGAAATACAATGGGTATATCCTAAACATTATAATCAAAAATCAATAAAAGTACTAGTGATACTTGGATACGCTAATACCATCATTAGAAGAAATGAAAAAAGGCTTTCGTGGGGAATTGAAGATAACCACACAACGGAAAATCTATATTGGTTTACATACTAGTATTAGCTAGTGAGAGAAACAGTTTCTTACCTAAGCGAACTCGCCGCGCCTTATTCGTGATTTCTTTATACTTAATCTCGTATCTCTTTGGTACCTGCATTGAATATCATGAAATTCTTGTTTTGATCATAATGTCGGTAGAAGGATATAGCAAGTTTTACCTAGATTTTTTGAGTTGTTATCAGCTGTGAAATGTACGGAGGAGTTTATTGTTGTGAAATTATAAGTGTAAGATGGCAATAGTATATGTAATTTTACGTAATATTTATGTGTTTGTTTTGGTTTTTGATTTACACCTTTGATAAGAAATAGGTTATTTCTTACTTCAAAAGGTAATTATAACAATGAGAACAATGTTGTCCAACCTAACTACTGACAACATCATTTTACTCATTTCAGATTATGATATGTTTTCAATGTAAAGGTAAAATACATGTACTACATTTCAAAAAGCATGACCCTGTATAGCAAACCCTGATATGGGAACACATTGGTATCATTCGAATAATGTTCACTATTCTGAGCAAGGTCTTAGCCAGGAGTTAGAAACTGGGCGCCTTTTTCTTGGCCGGGGGTGGGGGGTGGGCATTCAGATTTTAAAGGGGAACTAAAGGCTCACAAACATATTAGCTTATATGAAAGTAATACACTTCAAGAGTAGGATGCTGTCCTCCTTTTTCTCTTAGTGATCCCATGAGAGGAGAATTATGTGTATTGCCAGCAGCCTCAGCCAGCCCCTAGCAGGCCCTGGTAGCAGCCATGTTTTTCAACTGCTATCAGCTGTGGCTCAAATGGGTGGCAGCCCACTTCATGTCCCCTAGCTCTGAGCAGTGTATCATAGACTGTATAAGTGCTCTACACACCAACTCTCTTCGAAAGTTGCATAACAACTTGTATGAGTATCAAACAGGTAAATGGTAAAATCATGAGCAGCAATTGGCTGTACAAAAAGACAGGGTAGTAGAATTATATTTCATATATTTCCTGTTGTTAAATTCAGACAAAAACAGTGGCTAGCATTACTGAATTCCTGTCCTGAAACATGTAATTTTATGTTCAGACCACTTCGCTGATGCATTTTATACCAGGAATCATAAATGCAGTCAGGATTACTCAACAGGATGGTGCTGTGCCATTCAGTGTTTTTGTTTTCAACCCTTCTGTATCAACTGCTACAAAGCAAGCACAGAGAGACAGCTAACAGTGAAGTTTATTAGCATACAATTCTAGGTACCTAAACATGGTCATCATTAATCTGTACAATTGAAAATATACTTTAGAATTGTGTTGGTTGTCTTACAACTTGGGTTCTGTTTAATATGTAGGTCCCTTTGGCAACAACTAAAGGAAGTAACAACTCCTTAAAGGAAAAGGATAAACAAAGGGTTAATTATAACCTTGTGGCATTACACATCTAGATCCCAGGACACAGAAGTTAGTCAACGCAGGAAATAGCTATCAGTACTTGGAACATCAATCATTTCCTTTAGTATTTGTGTAGGTTACATGAAAGAAAACAGTTTTTGTAGAACAGCTAGCTTCAAGTAAAATCAAATACTGAAATTCTGGATGATTGGTGATGTACATACTAGTATTGTTTTTATTCAACCCTTCCTTCATAGTCACACAGGTATCCAATGTATTTGCATATGACAGATGTTGAGCTATGTTCATGAATTTTTCAAATAACCTTATGATTTGCTGTCCCCCAAGTCCCCTTTTATTAGTAATCCTGACTGTAGTTTGTGATTCCTTACATAATACGCACCAGGGAAGTGGTCTGAACATAGAACTGCAAACTTCAAGACAGGTGGATTTACAAGTTACAGTGACTGCTAGCCACTGTTTTTGTCTGAATTTAACAACAGGAAATATATGAATTTACCTGTTTGATACTCATACAAGTTGTTATGCAACTTTCGAAGAGAGTTGGTGTGTAGAGCACTACAGTCTATGATACACTGCTCAGAGCTAGGGGACATGAAGTGGGCTGCCACCCATTTGAGTCACAGCTGATAGCAGTTGAAAAACATGGCTGCTACCAGGGGCTGGCTGAGGCTGCTGGCAATACACAAAATTCTCCCCTCATGGGATCACTAAGAGAAAAAGGAGGACAGCATGCTATTCTTGAAGTGTATTACTTTCATATAAGCTAATATGTATGTGAGCCTTTAGTTCCCCTTTAAAGGGGACCACTATATACTTCAACCATAAACATAATTCTATCAAAATAAGGGATAATATCCTTATACAATTCATGGGAATTATATGGAGATGAAAGAACCCTTTATATGCTTGAAACTTGACGCTTTAAGAAATTCCCCAAAATATTATGTGGGTGTCAAGAGAGATACTTTTTAAGGGTTTGGGTGTCTAAAAGACTATGATTCTGATTCTGATTGATGTATACATCTTTTATTATTATTATTATTATTATTACTATTATAATTATTATTATTATTATTATTATTTTTTTTTTTTGGGGGGGGGGGGGGAGGGGTGGACCCCTACCCCTTCAACAAGTTAGTAACCAAGTATGAGCTCACCTGAAGCGGGTCGTGTACAGACTGGAAGGGTAGATAGATGAATAACGGCTTGGAAGCATTATGCTGTTCGATGACATCCCTTGCTCTATTGGCGAACACTCGCTACAAACAAAACACTAGTTGTTAATCCACACAAACAAAGAGTATCAACCATGGACTGGAACAATTAGAATCTTATCTGTTTAATATGCAAATACCGGTATGACAAATTATATAAAGAGGCAAAGAAGCTGCCAACTTGACAACAAAGAAGAAGATTATGCAAGTTAAATTATGTTGAAAACTTGAATGCTAGTTAAACCGAAGGATGCAGCACGACCAACGCAACAATCGTTTACGCAAATTGGAGGAGAAAGTATTCTGTCATTTTCTAATTAACCGTATATACCTGGACATGTCCACTCTGTACATATATATATATATATATATATATATATATATATATATATATATATATATATATATATATATATATATATATATATATATATATATATATATATATATATTGTGGCGGATTGACCCCAGGCCTAAGAAATGGTCACGTCCGCCACTAGCGAGTTATTGTAAACATCGATCTCAGCTGATCCTTGTAGACCCGATATTGCAACATTGTAGATAGTCTTTAGAATAATTATGACGTAGCGCTCGTGGGGCTTGCCGGCAACTGCTGCGCGTGCGATCCGGGGGTTTGGCAGGAAGTTCGAGTAGAGCGGGAATTGCGTCAGTCTTACCAGAGTTATCAAGGAGTGAAGTTAAGTCCATACCCGTCAAGTCTCCTGTTTTTAACAGGAGTCTCCTGTTTTTTGGACTTCAATTTACCTGCCTCCTGTTTTTCTCCTGTTTTTTTCTTGTCTCCTGTTTTTCTCCTGTTTTTCTAGAAAACCAGTCTGAATCGACTATAATCTCCTGTTTTTCCTCAAGTTCAGCCCAGATCTACTCTACTTTAACTCCTACAGCTTAGCATGCAACTCAGCTCTTCTAGCCTGCCTAAACAATACTCAGTTGACCTAATTGAACCCAGCTTGCCCAAAAGTTGCAATTAGTCTAGATAACCATTACTATTTTAGCAGTAGATATGTTTTAATTGATATTAAGCTGAATTTTAAGAAGTAGAAAGAGGTGCATGCTGGTCTAGCATCATAACATTAAAAGAAGGCTGATAAGGAAAATGCACCTCCACGTAAAAGAGCAAAATACATGTGCAAATTTAGTGATAAAATTGCACAAGAACTTATCCAGATATCACAAGAAGTAAACTGGGAGATGTTCACGCCTTCTGCAAAGTGTGTAAAGTGGACATATCTATAGGAAATGGTGGGAAAAGTGATGTTGAGAGTTGAGAGTATTGGCACTACATTAGGTAGGAGCCACCTGGTGGGACGTTGGTAAATTATATATACAGGTGCGGCACCTGGTGGGAAGTTGGTAAACTATCGTATATGGTAGCGGCACTGCTGCGTGAGAAAATCTCCTGTTTTTATTTTGTCTGGGGTTGACAGGTATGTAAGTCTGAGAATGATGCTTGAAGAGGGAACAAGTCTAGAGTAACGACGATAGAACAGATCAGCTAGGAGAATGGGATTAGGCTAACCAGGGATTAACTACAGAGAGGTCAACAACTACATCAATGACCCAGCCGATCTAAGGTTTACTATGTGTGTTTAGAGGGATTACTACGTGTGTTGTGCCAAACTTCACGAGGAATGGTCTACACGACAGCGTGCTGTTTATAGCAGGATTTATACCCGTGAGATCAAACATTTAAAATTTGGATTATAGATAGTGGAGTGGTGTTTACAGGAGATGGAACTATTGTGTTGAAACTGTTATTGTTGAGGAGCGACAGCGGTGTGTGAAACTCATCTATGGATTATTAAACTACTGCTGATATTTGTATTTCCTTGTCCCGTTTTCACTCTACAACCCATCCATTTCCCAAGCTGACGCTAAATGCTATCACAGGTCGAGAAAGCAATTTCGGTTTTATTTATTAGAACTAAGAACTTTTATTTAAGCAAGGTGATTCTGTATGCTTAGTCGGATCCTTCCTTCGGCCAACACTACTGGCGGCAAACGTCGTGAAAAAGTCGTGAAAACGTTGTGAAATTTCATAGATCTGTGAAAATGTCGTGAAACAGCATCGTGAAAAAAATCACAATTTTCAGATTAAAATGACATAAAATTTCCAGAGTCGTGAAAAAAGGAGAGCGTCGTGAAAATCTCCTGAAAAAAGGCGAACGTCATGAAAAAAGGTGAGTGTCATGAAAATCAAGGTCGTGAAAAATTTGATGTCGTGAAAATTTCATGAAATAGGATATGCAAATAAGGGCCTCCCTCCAATACTAAGTGTAGACCCCACATATTCTCCAAACGTGAAAGACGGCATTTTGACATCTGCTCATCAAAAATGTAAGATTTTTCATTTTCCCTGCTGAGCTTTGTTCCAAATATGTATAGGAAAGTTAGATGAACATATATAGAATAGACAGGAAAGCATTTAATGAAGAATTAAATACTAAAATGTTTTTTTGAGCTCATGAATGTCAATTATTCATGAAACAACTTATAGTTGGCATCAAAATGTCCTTCTGTTTTAAGGTTTAAAATGTTTTGAAGGTGTTTTATGAGGACATAGGTCATCAATTGAGGCAAGTGACATATCAACAGAAACCTTAGGGAATATAGAATGAATTCTAGACAGTGACGTGCAACAAAATAGTACATCTTGAGGTTGATTACAGGTGTTAATTAAAGATGTTTACCTATTTTTGTATACGATTGTGACAACTACTGTATAAAGGGTAATGTTAACGTGTGCTTAATCTTCCCGAATTTACCGAATGGGTTTGAGACGGGAACAATAAAAACGTTATCTTTAATCATTTTTGTTGGTATGCTGGGGCAAGCGATGTTCGTATTCAGATTGAGTAATACAGCCGTATATTTGAGCAATATGCTTGCCCAGCAGATGGCGACTTATGTTATCTGAATAGTGGCGTTTTTTTATGTCCAAAAGTCAACAAACAACGATACACAGTAAAACATATTCATTTGGCTAAAACATTTATGACAGTAAGTGAGTAGTAACTCACACTCATATCAAATAGACATTTTAAAGCTGTCCAGTATGAGGCGCCCCATGTATTTAATGGATAAATTCAGGCGGACTGATAATTTGAGTGTATTCTAGTACTGTTTGCAGTACTCACAAAGTTTCTCAACCTGCCCACGAACCGGTCCGGCTTGGATTTATGCTACTCTAATTGCTATTAATGCGCAGAACAATAGAGCCAGCCATGTCAGCTCAATTGAGCATGGATGGCTTTGTTGTTCTGCACACCACGGCACATTCAGTGCATACAACATTCGTCTGTACTAATAGATTCAGAAGCGAAAACACACACTTTCGGTAAATTTAATATCAGTGCAGCCATGTGCAGGATGGGAAATTAAAAAACGGGAAAAAGTAGAAAACATCATTTTTCGGGAAATAAAAGTCCCGGGAAATATACCCGTTATACCATTTTTCGGGAAATAAAAGTCCCGGGAAATATACCCGTTATACAGTATTTCAAAGCAATGGAAATTCACGACTTTTTCATGACATTTTCACGACTTTTTCAAGACATTTTCATGGCACATTTTCACTACGTCCGATGAAAAAAGTCGTGAAAATGATGGTACTTATATACGTTTTCACGACATCTTCACGACTTTTTCACGTTTAGTGCCAGTAGTTTTTCAACAGTTTCACGACATTTTCATCATGCTATTTTCACGACTTCGTGAAAAATGAATCATTTTTCACAACTTTTTCATCAAGGAGATGAATGTATTTTCACGAGAGTTTCACGACATATTTCACGACCAACATATTTCCACGACAAATTCAGTAATCGGAAAGTTTCACGACATTTTCACGGACTTTTCACAGGCTTTTCATGATATATTTTCTCCCATTCTCGGGATGTCTGATGAAAAAGTCGTGAAAATGATATAGTTCAAAGGTATATTTTCACGAGATTTTCACGACGTTTTGCGCCAGTAGTGCAAGGACCTATACCGATACAATATATATATATATATATATATATATATATATATATATATATATATATATATATATATATATATATATGTGTGGGTGTGTGTGTATATATATATATATATATATATAGAGAGAGAGAGAGAGAGAGAGAGAGAGAGAGAGAGAGCTTTATAAACTTACGGTAGAGTAGACACCTTTGTGGTCTCGAAGGGGGGCTTTGTTGAACCGAAAATCGAGGTTTCCTCCTTCAAGAAAAGTAGCAATACAACGATTATTACATAAACCTGATATATTTGAAATAATATAATTGTGATAACTAAATCAGTTGTGAAAAAGAGAACATAGGCATGGAGATACAATACTGGTGTGCATCCTGATAATAATAAGATCCGCAGAATATGTTTATTATCCACACATATCTCACATGGAAAAAGTGGTGCGGAATCTATAGATACAATTTAATAAAGCACTGGATCCGATATAAGCAATATGTATTATATCATACGCTGAGCAAATCTTTTTTGGCAAAAGGTGTGCTTCTAATGTAATATAAACACCAAACCCCGTGAACCAGGGACATATCATACCTGTTCTCCAATGTCATATTCCACTACCATGACTAAAATTATATAAACCCTTAACCCATGAACATATTTGAATAGTCCTATAACGTTTACCTCCATAATGTTACTATACCCTGGGAGCAGATCTATTTCTCTGCTATACCCAACCCGTTTCTCAATGAGAACGCACTCGTATCGCTAATACAGTGATATGAAAAAATTATAGTTTCCATAGTTGAAGACAATAGAGCTAACCTCTTCTATGTTTGTAGTAGTGTAGTCCCCCAGTGTAGAATCCGTAAAAGCTGTCGAAGCCTCTGTATGTTGGCGTGTAGTTCCAGTGACAGAATCCCAAATGCCACCTGAAGACAAAAACGATGATTTAATATTGACCATTAGGTTATACTGAGTTTTAGATTTCTTTTTAAATGTTCATTATTCATTCCATTCATGTCTGGTGTGGAGATCTATTTGATCAGTGTCATCTGGACCTGTCAATCCTATACTGGCCCTTACATATCAAAAGTTTACCTTAAACGTAGGTAATTTCCAATTAAGTTAATGATTAATTTCTTACTCAATACAAAGTTGTGTGAGCAATATCCAAATTAACAATTAGCATACATTGCACCGAAGAAACCGTAAATTGAATAATTTGTGATCAGTGCGAGTAGCGATAGAAGACTATGAGGCATGACGCAATCGATTGGAAAATGTACCAAGGCAGATTTATATGAATGATCAAAGAACATACAAATCAATAAACTTTCTCTATGGCAAATTTTTTTTTCTAGATTTCTGCTAGTTCTATTTTGAAATGACTCACTTTCCTATGATGTGTGTGTCATATCCCAGTGCCTTTAGTTTCTCTGGTAGGAAGGTTTGGTTGAGTGGGACTCCGTATGCATAATTTGCCATAATAACATGGTGCTGGAAAAGGATGTAAACAAGGCATAATTAAGTACTGTTGTCAATAATATACGAAAAGTATTGAAAGAAAATTGAAAAATTGAAAAGGTAAACTCATAACGTGTGAAGAGTCCTATAAGTGTAGAGCTTGACAAAATATTCATGCACAAGTATGAAGTTCCTACCACTCACTATAAGGCCACGTGCTGTGTTTTTGTCATATTGATTTCCGGTAGGAATTGACCCTTTTCTCTTCATTTTTCCTTCTTTTTTTTTAAGTGTCAAAATACGTTCCCCAACTCTCTTTGTGCAGGGGACTTGACTTTCGATGTATCATTTTTCATTCCGAGTCGAAAATTATAACATCACGTCAGAGATTTCATTCTTATATCTCGCTCCTTATGGAACCTCATCCATATGCACTATTAAAACGGGCGGGAAAAGAAATACTACTACTTCAAACTTAATTATGGAATAAGGGTCAGTATAGCTCGCCGAGACGTGTAGTAAGTTAAAAACATATTTGCTTTCTTGAAGTAAATTTCCAACTTGATCGTTCTTTTCTTAATCCAAGCTCTAAGTGGAGATATGTTTTACCCTAAAAAGTGTATGGAAGAAGAGCAGGAGTATCTTACCTGAAGACCGGAATGGAACGGATAATATCCTGTCATGAAGGCACTGCGAGATCTGCAATATAACGTGGGTTAATGATTCAAATTGCAAACATTTCATTGTAGCGAAAGCGCACCCGATGTCCAAAATAAACTAGATAGAATTCGAATGATGTTAAATCCGTTGTAAAACCAACTCTTACAATATCGAACGAACGTCGTTCATAAACGTTTTCTCATTATAACATGCAATGCAATTATTCTTAATGGAAGTGGCTGCGTAGCCGGCTGGCCGGCGACGCAGCCTATCCTTCAGCATTTGGCTGCGTAGCCGGAATATTATCAATGTGTATAGTAATTATATAAAGAAAATGTATTTTTTCATTGGTAATAGACAGTTTATTGGTGCGAACAAGTACAATATATTAAGAAAGTGAGCCACACTTTCAACCACAGGTTATACATCACACATGAACATTTGTATATCTATAACACTTATGTTATTATTTTAAGATTGTACACACACATTGTTTAATGATAATGTCAAATATTGTTTAGTTCATTTTGTACTCCAGAACACTGTGATAGTGAGCAACTTCTACTACTTTCCTTATCGACAATTCCATTTCAAATCAATACTGCTATATCTACAACATTCATGTTACATGTATCATTGAGTATGTAAACACAAGCTTTGTCTTCATAATGATATCAACCATTGTTCAGTATATTGAGTACTCCATGGGTAGATAAATGAGTTTTTCTGAGCTCCTAGTGAAGGCACTTTTCAGAGAACTCCATGGGTAGATAATTGAGAGTTTTTCTGCTCTCCTAGTGTAGGCACTGTTCAGAGGGAGCACTGAAAAATCCATTTTGTTATATATACTGCAAGTCCTCATTGAACTGCCTATTGGTGGTGCTGGTCAAACGTTTCTTGGCAGTCTGTATGGTACGTGCATCACGTCTCCATAACTGTACATAGTTCTCAAGTTCATATTTCTTGACTGCTTCTTCCCATAAAGCAAAGCTTTGGAATTTATCTCCAACAGTCAAGGACATTGTCAGAGGGGAAATTGTGACTTATCAAGCTGATCTGTTGGGGATCTGTTGGGGATCGGTCAGAGAGTTTTACATATTTATTCAAGTCCATAGCCTAAACAATCATCATGGAACTCAAACTCTCTCTCTGTCTAATCTCTGTCTTCCTCTCTGTCTCTCTCTCTCCCTGTCTGTCTACTAATTCCATGTACAGGTATTCACATACAACCCAGTAAAGGATTGGTCAGTTGTAACTTAGATGAGCAACCATATCTTAATTCAAGGTTGTAATTAACAGGTATTCATTAAGGGTGATACGCCTTCAATTGGGATGGCCAATACATGGTACACACGTAGGAGCGGCTGATTGCAATAACAGGTATTTAAGACTGATATTCCTTTTGGGGTAGGACACCCTTGATTATGGTTGTCCTTCAGGCTGTCACCCTAACAGCTAAAACCTTAATAACAAAATAAACAAACATTTAATAAACTATTTGTCTGATGCAATGGGTGTAAAGTAGTAACTTACTGCGTTGGCATGTAATTACTAGATCCAAGGTAATACCTGGATAAACTGATGTCATGTATTAACTACTACCCAGTAGGATACTTCCATATATGAAGGCAAGAACATATTCCGGCTACGCAGCCAAATGCTGAAGGATGGGCTGCGTAGCCGGCCAGCCGGCTACGCAACCACTTCCATTCTTAATTATAATATACTCGGATCAAATTGTGTAAAAATCATTATCATAATGTATGTATGTATGTATATTTATTGACTACGAATAATCGTAAAAGATACAATACATCCAAATAGTACTAATTCACATGAGAACAATAATTGAAACTTAGTAAACAAAAGAAAACATTAAATACCCTCCTCACCACTGACATGATGGAGGTAGTTAGTTATCGTAGAATGAATTAGGGCTTTTCAACATGTCTCTACTTAAGGTGGACTCATAAGGTTGATTCACAAACCCCAAAATAACAGAAACTAAGGCAACACTTAACTAATTACCCATAGGTTATCAACCTGTGTCCGCATGTCAGGAGTCCGACTTAAGGTGGACCCATATAGACACGTAGCTCAAAGTGACATTAAGGAGGACACATATTACATTTCTGAGACAAACCCAGATTGGTCCTTAAGGAACCGGACTAGTTAAGGTGGATCCATTTAGAGTACACTCTTCGGCGCCAACTTAAGGTGGACCCAGATACACACACCAGAAAATTAATACAACAAATTATCGTTAAACAAATAGCTTAAATACAAGGTGGATCCATTTGGATACTCTCCACAACGCCATTTTAAGGTGGACCCAAAAAACATATACCAGAAGGGTTAGTACATAAACAAATTAGCGTTAAACAAAACTAAATTAAATGTATAATGATTGTTTTCGTAATCACATCCTTTACTCAGGCATTTGTATTAGTCCATCAATAAATCAGTCTTTCCTTTCACTATAGCCTCTCTAGCCATAATGATAATGATCATAATAGCTTGACGTTTCATCACCACCATTTCCTCAGGGGCATGTGAGAATGTTGTCAGTGCCTTGGACTTTGGTGGTGGTTTTCGCGGGGTACTGCGGTTTCCTCCACCATTTACAACTGCCTAGTCACGATGTAGTCGCAATATGGCAGAACATTGACGAAAAATCAAAATTCCAAATTCCAGCTCGCATTCATTGCTGCTTTTGGTTATTACTTACGGTGAACACACTGGCTGAACATAAGAGGAATTGAGTATGACACCCTCCCTAGCCATCCTGTCCAGATTAGGGGTCTCGATTCGCGGGTTGTTCCAGCCGACATCGTTCCAACCTACGGGGTGGGGGAGAGAGAGAATATACAACAGCTGTTAAAGTGCGTACGGAATTTCGAAGGTACTGTAAACTATTGCAAAGATTATGAGCCTGTTAGGTGCCTTTCCCCAACTTAAACCATTATGCTGCTGGTGGCTAATTTGGCCAATACAAAATGATACAAAAAAACTGAAAATTACTCTGGCACATGGGTACCCCTCTGTGAGCTATCCAATGAACCAACATGACAGGGTTTAGATGGTTTTCAAAAATAGTTGGGCCATCGTGCTTTGGACGAAAGTAGCCTCAGCATTGGAAGGGTTAATCACTCGATAGTTTAGAACTTGTTCAATCTCGCCTTAACCCATTGACAGCCAAAAGAGGTCTGACGATTTAGGAATCGAAACCATACTTTTGGAAAATATTTGAAGGAGAAGTGTTAGTCAGTATCCAAATAATGACACGTCTTCAAATATTTTGTGAACTTTCGCTTTATTCCTATGTCAGATAATCATGCAGACGATCCAGTCGTGAATGTGTTCACATTGTAATCACCTTTAAACCTTTATAATTCAGGACAGATAAGAGTCGACAGGATGCTGTGGCTATGATATGCAATAAAGCCTTAACTAACCCTACTGCCGTTTCCAGGGTATGGTGGGGTATGGTGCTATGACTGAGATATATAAGGACACCAGTGGCACCATTGGCTTGTTGTTATCAGTCTGACCTCCCAAGAGGACCAAAGGGCGCTAACGTCGATATCAATTATCATCATCAGGCCCAGATCACACCTGACAACTGGCCGCTCTGGGAACTCTGAATGCGTTAACGCTTTTACACCCATAGTGCAAACGCGACCCTTCAACTTATAAAATAACTCACAAATGTTCGCAGTTGGGTGGGGGTTGGCATTTCACTGGAAAGGCAAAAATAATTTCAAATATTTTAAGTCAAATATATTTCAACAAAAGTTCTTTCTTTTCAAGATAGTTCGAGCTGAGCTGTGTCAGATAACCATGCAGACGATCCAGTCGGGAATGTGTTCACATTGTGATCACATTTAAACCTTTATAATTCAGGACAGATAAGAGTCCGACAGGATGCTTGTGATTACGCAAAGTCTGGTTAAGCACTGATCTTTGACGGAAACTCGCCTGATAAAGGAAAATGTGGAGTGGGATTCCAAGAAGTATATCGTTTGATAAAAGGCTTAAGTAAACATCAGATTTTGAAATTTCCAACCTAGCTGATTAGATTCACTACCTCAATTCTGGCAATACCCGAATTTTACAATCCTGATTCAGAGCGAAATTGCTCAGCACATGTAATATTGATTCTTGCACGAATTTACGAGCCCCTTTGATGAGCCTGGATGGTCATATTTCAGCGTTATTCATGCATTACAACAACTGGTAGTGCAGTACCTACATCCTTTGAGTAGAGGTCTACGCGTCTTCGTCATGCATCTTCTTCGATTTGCACATGTAGTAGTAGTAGTAGTAGTAGTAGTAGTAGTAGTAGTAGTAGTAGTAGTAGTAGTAGTAGTAGTAGTAGAAGAAGAAGATTAAGAAGACTACTGCTGCTACTACTACTACTACTACTACTACTACTAAAATAGTACTACTATTAAAATTACTTTTCATACATTAACAACAACTACTACAGTAATACTACTATTATTAAAATACTATTACTAAATTACTACTACTACTACTACTACTACTACTACTACTACTACTACTACTACTACTACTACTACTACTACTACTACTACTATTCTTAGCAATAACCATTGACCTATAGTTTAACATCTGTCGAGATTCCATGGCAGTACTTACCTAAATCATCAGCGACCATGAAGACTATATTTGGCGCAGTAGCGAAAACTGTAGACACACATACTAATAATAGTACATGGCAAAAGAGGATGCTATTGCTGGAGTACCCCACCATAGTGAGGCAGTTATGGCTATGATATACAATAAAGCCTTAACTAACCCTATTGCCGATTCTAGGGTATGTAGGGGTATGGTGCTATGACTGAAATATATACGGACATCAGTGGTCAGGTGACCCTTGTTGTTATCATTCTGACCTTCCAAGAGGACCAAAGGGCGCTAACGTCAATATCAATTATCATCTCCAAGACCCAATCGTATCTGACCACCGGTCGCTTTGTGATTATGATTACGGTAAACAAAAGCGTCCCTGGAGCCCTCTATTGCAATCATTAGTTCCTAGAAACCTCAGCACTTGCACTTGGCAGGTAGCTGCGATAAGATGATTGATAGTACATCTACATGGTAGACTGTGACAAACAATTAGAGCTACCCTTGACAACTCAGTGACGGCTTACTTGTTGTTGTTGTTGATAAATAGTTGATTGTCCAATCCAGATAATGACATTCATTACATGCAATACACAAGTGTTTAAATCCGGCCAGCCACGAAGGTTTATAATGGAACAAATACAATCATGAATATATTCATTATAAATATTATCAAATAGACATTCATCATATACATTGTACGATTTATTATCTAGTCAAACATGAAAAGTCTTTTATATAAGGAGTCACTTCTTTTACACACACTTTTCTAATACCCTTCTAAACCGAGCCAGCCGAGTTTATGTCGAATAGGTAAACATGACTAGTATAGTTTAATAACAATTAGTTGCTAGTTAAAATGTATGACCTTCTGTTGTACATCCTATTGAGACAAAATGATACGGTAGTAATATGGCACGTTGGAAAGGTATAAGGATAATGTAAACTCTCGAAATAATGTAGGATATTTATTAGCATTGAAAGGCATAATAATGATATATACAGAAGGCCGACTCTTGATAACTCGTAGGATATCCATCAGCAGAGCCCGGTAATATAATATCAATTTCGAAAATTATGAAAATAATATATACAGAAATAAAATGAAATAATGTTACCGGGTATGAGTTTAAATACGTTAGTTGAAAAAATGCGCTCTATTAATGATGATAATATAATAAATTAATGATGATGCTATATTAATACTTCTTGGTCGAGGGAAGGGGACTGAAGGGGGTGGGGGACATAGAATTATAATGGACGGATTTTTGAAGACATTCTTTTCAAAGACTAAATGCTTTAATAATATTTACAATAGATTATTACATAGCAAAGAGTTGACTAGAAATAGAGACATTGCTTGATAGAATAGACTCTGTGTGTATTTAGTTTCAGCCCCATCCCCTTAATCTTTCTAATGCTGAGGCTACTTTCATCCAAAGACAAAGGCCACAAATATTTTTGAAAACCATCAGAAACTGGTCCCCTGATCTGATATTTCAGTAAAACCTAAAATGAAGCACTATCTATGATGAGTTTTCGGCAGATAAAGGTACAGGTATGATGGGAGTATGTGAACATTTGATAAAAAATACTAAGTCATGCGAGTAAAATGAACGATGATAATCCTACACTTAAACGAAAACTCAAGTGAAAGAATAATTGATAACTTTATGCTGCCTAAATTGTTTAAATAACACCAGACATATGATTCTAAAGTGTCCATATACCTAGGATCAAGGTGGCATTTTTATTGTATATATTGTGTGTTAGCGGAAGAAAGTTTTAGCTCTGTAACAAATGTGTTTTTTTCTACAACGTATTGATTGGTTCAGTTATTAAAGGTATGAACTATTACATAATGGAGCATATGTGGTGTATCGCTTGTCCTTTCTTTAAGAATATTTATAAGAGATTATTACATAGTAAAGAGGGAGTTGACTAGAAATAAAGACCTTGCTTGGTAAAAAGACTTTGTGTGTATACAGTTGCAACCCATCTCCGTAATCCCTCTAATGCTGAGGCTACTTTCATCCAAAGCCCATGGCCGCAAAGATGTTTGAAAACCATCTAAACCCGGCCTGTCATGTTGGTATTCATTTAATTGCTCTCGCTGAGTACCGACGATCAGTTGAGTAATCAAGTGTCAGGGTTTCAGTCTTTTTCTTACTCTTTGCGTTGCATCCAATCCGCGTAATCATTCTAATGCTGAGTCTACTTTCATCGAAAGCCCGAGGCCACAAATACTTTCGAAAACCATCTTAACCCGGCCTGTCATGTTGGCATTCATTTAATCGATGAGTACTCTCAGTTGAGTAACCGAGCCCAGGGAGTAGAGGATAAGAAAATTGCATGTAAAAGAAGTGACTCCTTATATACGAGACTCACGATAAGGTTTTATGATTGACTAGATAATGTATTGTACATTGTATATGATGAATGGTATCTAACAATATTTTTAAGTATATTTATGACTGTAAATGGTCCATTATAATCATCTGTGGCTGGCAGGATGTTTAACACTTATGTATTGCATGTAATGAATGTCATCTAATATCTGGATTGGACAATAAGCTATTTATCAACAACAACTGGGGTTTCTAAGGCTAATGATTGCAGTAGAGAGCTCCAGGGATGCTTTTGTTTACCGTCATCATAATCACGGAGCGACCAGTTGTCAGGTGTGATCTGGGCCTGATGATGATAATTGATATTGACGTTTACGCCCTTTGATCCTCTTGGGAGGTCAGACTGATAACAACAAGGGTCACCTGACCACTGGTGTCCTTATATATCTCAGTCATAGCACCATACCCCTACATACCCTAGAAACGGCAGTAGGGTTAGTTAAGGCTTTATTGTATATCATAGCCATAACTGCCTCACTATGGTGGGGTACTCCAGCAATAGCATCCTCTTTTGCCATGTACTATTAGTATGTGTGTCTACAGCTTTCGCTACTGCGCCAAATATAGTCTTCATGGTCGCTGATGATTTGGGTAAGTAGTAGAAGTAGTAGTAGTAGTAGTAGTAGTAGTGTAGTAGTAGTAGTAGTAGTAGTAGTAGTAGTAGTAGTAGTAGTAGTAGTAGTAGTAGTAGTAGTAGTAGTAGTAGTAGTAGTAGTAGTAGTAGTAATTTGGTGGTGGTAGTAGTAGTAGTAGTAGTAGTAGGAGTAGTAGTAGTAGTAGTGACAGCACCAACAACAGTGATAATTTGTTGTTGTTAGTAGTAGTAGTAGTAGTAGTAGTAGTAGTAGTAGTAGTAGTAGTAGTAGTAGTAGTAGTAGTAGTAGTAATTTGGTAGTAGTAGTAGTAGTAGTAGTAGTAGTAGTAGTAGTAGTAGTAGTAGTAATAATAATACCAGGAGTTGGAATGTATGAAATACTAGTATGCTAGTACATTTTTTAATACTCTAGTATGCTAGTACATGACCATCACGGTTATCAAAGGGTCTCGTAAAAATCGCTCATAACATGGACTTAAATGTATTTATATGTACCCCTATGCTCATAATCACTGCTCTGTGGATGGTCGGTGTTACCCCTGAGACATGTGAAGACAGGTATATAGATAATTATGATTCTTGCCATTTTGCGGGTTGTAGGTGGGATGTACATGTAGGCTTAGATGACCAAACACAAGTTTTCTTCATCTAAGATGTAGGCAACCGAGTCAAAAATCACTTACACTCCTCAGGAGGCCCTCTTATAGTACTGGATCTATTATAACATACAGTTTTATCAAACTGCATGCCGTCATGCGTGTGAACCCTACCCACACAATCGAGTAAGCATACTAGATATATAGTATACCCTTAGATGCTTGTTTTTGTTTGTCTCAGGTATACCTTAGATGTCTCTATTGGTCCTTGGGTATACCTAATTATTGCAATGGTTTATTTCTTCACGTATTAATCAGTGGGGCTGGAAAATTAAACTGCATGTTTTCTTAAGCCTTTTAATGAACGTTATACTAATTCTTGGAATCCCACTCCCAACCACTTCACATGTCCCTTTATCAGGCGCGAGTTGCAAAGATCAGTGCTCAGCTTTATCACACAAATATGCGGAGCAAGAATCGTGTCCACTCCTATCTGGCCCGAATTCTGAAGGTTTAAATGTGATCACAATGTGAGCACATCCACAACTGGGCCGTTTGTATGATTATCTGGCTAAGCTTGAAATATCTTAAAACGAAAGCAATATTTTGGAAAAAAAAATGAATGAAAGTTGTCTATCCAGTGTAATAACAACCCCAACCCCATCGGGAATATCTGTGAACCACTTCTCCGATGTGTGAGATATGTAATAGGTTAACGCATTAACCTATACTTATGAACGCATTTCAAGTTCCCCTAGAGAGAATCGTCTGTTACTCGAATGCATTAAAAAATAAATTGCGAATAAAGCGAAATTTCACGAAATGTTTGGAGGCGTTTTGTTGTTTGGCTACTGATTAATACTTCTCCTTCAAATACTTTACAAAAAAATGTTTTTGTTAGAAAAAAATTTCAAAATTCGTAAGACCTCCTTTGGCCGCTCTGAGTGTGAATGGGTGAGATTGAACAAGTACTAAACTATTGAGTGATTAACCCTTTCAATGCTAAGGCTACTTTCATCCAAAGCACGATGACGCAAACAAATTGGAAAACCATCTAATCCCTGCAATTTTGGCATTCATTGGATAGCTTTCGCTGAGTACTCCGATGACTACCCGTGTACCAGTGTTGTTTTTCGCATAACTGAATTTTGTAATGGCCAAATTAATCAGAACCAGCATAAGGGTTAACAATTGTGAAAGGCACTAAACAAGCTCATAATTCTTGCATTGATTTATACTACAGTACCATCGAAATCCGCACCCTCTTTTTAACAGCTGTTGCTATTCTTTATCCTCTCTTAGGTTGGAACGATGTTGGTTGGAACAACCCGCGGATCGAGACGCCCAATCTGGACAGGATGGCTAGGGAGGGTGTCATACTCAATTCCTCTTATGTTCAACCGGTCTGCACACCGTAAGTATGAGTTAAGGGATAGATAGGGGCGTGTACTTGTTAATACATGAACCATTCTCTCCCCGTCTTAGGTTGGTGTTGCAACTCCCTTTAAGGTCTTCGCCATGTATTTCAAAAATGCCTGTCCAAAACACCAATTTCAAAGTTTTGCCTGTCCAGATTTGGCTACAAATCTACTTCAAACCCTACAAGCTACAATAAATAGCCTAGTGTGTCAAAAAGGACAATTTACCCTTCAGCTATGTCATGGGAGCTGGTTTGTAAGGATAGTATTTGGTTATTACACCCCAAAATTGAAAAACCTTCAAAGAAGTCTTTGCCTGTCCGATCAGTTTTTTTAGGAAACTACCTGTCCAAAGGACATGCAGGACGGGTTACGGGTCCTGGCTAAGTCCCTGTAAATAACAGTCGGACCTCCCTTTGTCATTGCTCTCGGATAACGATTAAGGTGACCTGTGGGTATGATAGGGTATATATAGGGTCATTTTGTGATATTTACATATGTTTAACCCTTTTCCGCCTAAACAGACATGCAGGAAATCTCTTTTCTCTGTATCGAAAATCACCAAAACATGGTAGTTTCAACCTGATAGTGGAGTATCAAATGATAACGGATTCGCTTGAAATTTGACATAGTCATAGTCGGTGATGCAATGGCCATGATAGCATCTACATTTTATGTAAAGGTTTCATATGACATTGGATGCACTTTCATTGGAATGAAACTAATTTTGCAAATCAATTCATCAACCCACGTTATATTGCAGATCTCGTAGTGCCTTCATGACAGGATATTATCCGTTCCATTCCGGTCTTCAGGTAAGATACTCCTGCTCTTCTTCCAGACACTTTTTAGGGTAAAACATTTCTCCATTTACATAATGTCCGACTGAAAATTTACTTCAAGAAAGCAACAATGTTTTAAACTTACTACACGTATTGGCTGGCTATACTGACCCTTATTCCATAATTATTTCAAATAAAATTATCCGTTGTTCGCTCGTTCTAGTGGTGGATATAGGGTTCCATATTGAGCGAGATATAATGACATATCTGAAGCGAGATTATTGCTGATCATTGTTCCATGAATTTGAAGTTAAAATAACTCGTTTTAAGAGTGGATATACAGGTTGCCTATGAGCGAGATATAAGAATGAAAATGATCTTACATGAGATTATCATTTTCGCCTGGGAACTAACCTCGATAAAAATAATGCACCTTAAGTCTAATCCCCTATGTCTAGCGAGATGAGGAAAGCATTTTGAGACTTAAAGTAAAAAGGAAAAGGAAAATGCCAATGCAGTTGGTCCTCTACGCGAAAATCAACATGAACACAACATAGCACGTGTCTAGCATCATACCTATTGAACTGTTAGCAGACCCAAAAAGAAATTATACCCACGTACGGAACCAAAACCCGTTCCCAATGCGAATTGCGTATGGAAATTCTGCGTTGTAGTGTTAAAAGATCATACCCGCACATAACTATATCGCTATATATACGCAAACAAATATACGCTGTTATTTTTTTTCATTTTTCTTTCAAAACTTCTCATATTATATTCACAACAATACTTAATTATGCCCTGTTTTCTCCCATTTTCCAGCACAGAGTCATTAAGTCAGATTATGCATACGGAGTCCCACTCAACCAGACCTTCCTACCAGAGAAACTAAAGGCACTAGGATATGACACACACATGATAGGAAAGTGAGTGATTTCAAAACGCAAGAGAACAACTAGCAGAAGTCTAGGATTAATTTTGTCACAGAGAGAGTTTATTGGTTTCCGTGTTATTTGAACACTCATATATTTATCGGCTTTGGCTTGTTTTCCTCTCTGCCTCTTACCGCTACTCGGAATGTCAATTTATTCAATTTATTCAATTTATTCAATTTATTCAATTTATTCAATTTATTCAATTTATTCAATTTATTCAATTTATTCAATTTATTCAATTTACGGTTTCTTCAGTGTGATGGATGCATTTTGTTTAGGTGAATGGATTTGTTTGGGTAAGATATTTTTAATCATTAATTTCATTGGAAATTACCTACCTTAGATTAACTTTTGATATGTAATGGCCAGCCTAGGATTGACAGATCCAGACGACACTGGTCAAATAGATCTCCAGGAATAAATGGATTGAATAATGAAAATAAAAAAAGAAATCAACATTACGTATTGGTCAAAATTGAATCATTGTTTTTGTCTTCAGGTGGCATTTGGGATACTGTCACTGGAACTACACGCCGACGTACAGAGGCTTCGACAGCTTTTTAGGCTTCTATAGTGGGGGAGAGCACTACTACAAACACAGCAGAGGTAAACTCAATATGTCCCTTCAACTATGGAAAATACTAGAGTTATCAATATCTTAGATGAATAGACGACATTCGTGTCAATATGTAAACAATATGAGTGCGTACAAATACTCAATGGGGGTGGAGGTGACGATAGTAACATTATGGTTTTTATGGCTCCTAAAGCGGGGGAAAACACTACTACAGACACAGCAGAGGTAAACTATATACTGTAAATCACTTAAATATGGCGTGAACATTATATACCGCAATTACGTTACTGTCCTGGATAGCGTGATCTAAGAATAGCGGTGAACGGGAACAGCAGCAGGTTCAATTAAGGGGGCACGGGACCTTCGCACCTTTAAATAGGGCATTTTTTTGTTTTTTTGATATGTGAAAGCTGAAAAGGTTTGCTACTTATTCTTTGGAATTAGAACTCTCTACTAGATCTACAAATGACAAAAAACAGGACTTTTGTAAAAGCTGACTGCTAGAGGAGAGAACATCCTCAGGCACTCAGCTGGGATGTTTATCTAAGATCTTAATATCCTTTCCTTATCTGATCTCCTGGGAGTGTGCTTTACTGGCTGATTGGTGTGAATTGGGGGTTACAGTTCCTGGCCAGGACCACAATGTGTATTGTATCAAATGGGAGTATCCTGCTACCCAGGAAACAGGCACTGAGCAATGATTGCATTGCAATTAGGGTATTGAATAAAAGGTGTAATTATTGTGCATTAGTTGTCTTGCTTTTCAGGTGAAGGTCAGACAGTTCAGGTAAAACCAATCAAATGCTACAGATATATTCTGGTGTGTGATTGGCAGGATGTTTGGGATATCTTACCTAGGTGAAGAGGGTTTCCTGTATGGTTAGGAGAGAACATTTATATGCTGATCCCTGGACAGTGCAGAGTCTTAATGTATTCTTACAATGGGAAATATATCCAAAAGGAAGAGAAAGAGGGGGTTTGAATGGCATGAGAAATCTTCTGTACCAGAAGATTTGGATACATTAGAGGAAGAGGAATCTGCGAATTCACTAACCATTCATAGTGCAAGTTATAGAAAGCTTAGACTGCTGAGCACTAGTTCAGATGACAGTGGCATAGCAATTGAAGATGCAGACTCTGAGTACATGTATGGAGCAGATTAACTGCCAGACAGCCAATATGCAATTAGCAGTCAGTAATAGTCTCTTATCTTTCCTTATCAGCTGGGGGGAGGAGTGCTCACTAGGGGGTCCAGCCTCTACCAGTAGAAACCTCCAAATATTTGCTAAAAATCCCTTTTTATTCCAGTAATTGAGGTACCAAGTGAACTATCAAACATTCAAACTATTCTACCAATACATGCAAATCATATTCTTATTCCAAATTATCCTTAAAAGTTGCATAAAGGGGCAGAACATCGTAATAGGCTGTAGGATATGCAGGGCTGGCTTTAACAGCTGGTTTAAAGGCTTTCTGAAATCACCATACTTCTCATTTTTAAAAGGCCCCCATTCATTCAATATTGATCTTAGAATGCTGAGATTTTAACACATGACCAAAAACATCCTTGGGCAGATTCTAGTTTTTCATTTTTTTATATCTGCTCTAGTTGTTTCTTAATTCAACTTCAAAAATGAAGAAAGGTAAGATTCAACAAAAAAATATTGATCACAACTTTAACTTGCTGTAAATTCCTTTAGGAACAAAAATTTAAAAAAATGAAAAACTTGAATTTGCTCAAGGATGTTTTCTATATGATATATACATATCAACTGTGTTAAACTTTTATTGAAGCCAGGAGGTACTTTTCAAAAACATATGTATTAGAAATCCGCATCACTGTCTTTAGGCCCCACCCCCAGGGAACTGTGATGGTATCATAGAACATGTTTAGGATATTTGACCTCTCCAGATTCTCAGCTTTCATAAAATATATAGTTTATTGGGGTTTTCTTGTACAATGACCAATATATTGGTCAATCTTTACATGGAAGTCTCAATTAAAGAACGAAGGTCCCGAGCCCCCTTAAGAAACTTATTGCTCCCGCTATAATAAGTGATTGACAGTATTAGGCGGGTGGCCAAATCCCTAAAAGAGCTCTAGAAATATTTTTGGTGGCGTTTTTCGTTACAAGTCGTCATCCATGCTTTTTCATCTCTACATAGGGTGGGCTTTAGCGCACGGGTGGATGACACGTCTGATTTTGCTGCATATGGGAATTTTGGGGCATTTAATGCACAAAATCACCAAAAAAGCAAGTTTTTGGGGGATTTCATGTATGATATTTGTGGATAATAAACATCCACGTATCTTTTTATCTGGATGCATACTCTTTTTTACAACTAATTTAGATATCACTATCAAATATATCAGGTTTATGTACTTATCATTGTATTGCTACTTTTCTTGAAGGACCACACCTCGATTTTCGGTTTAACAAAGCTCCCCTTCGAGACCACAGAGGTGTCTACTCTACCGTAAGTTATGTTCACATCGTTCATAAACTTCTCTCTCTCTCTCTCTCTCTCTCTCTCTCTCTCTCTCTCTCTCTCTCTCTCTCTCTGAGATTCAAGTTTAAACATTAGTTGCATAATCTTCTTCTGTACTATCAAGTTGGCAGCTTATTAGTGTCCTCTTTATATGATTGTCACATTTGTATATTAGCTCTGTATGGTTCTGGTAATTTGTTCCTGTCCATGGTTGATACTCCTTGTTTGTGTGCGCCTGACAACTAGTGTTTTGTTTCTAGAGAGTGTTCGCCAATAGAGCAAGGGATATCATCGAGCAGCACGATGCTTCCAAGCCGTTATTTATCTACCTACCCTTCCAGTCTGTACACGACCCGATGCAGGTGAGCTCATTTTTCGTTACTTTCAAACTCGGTGAAAGGGTAGGGATCCACCCCCCTCCCCCACCCTCAACCCCCCCCCCCCCCCCCCTAAAAACACTCACTCAGAAACATATTCTTAGCCGACAATGCGTCTTGTGGACACCCACGTACCTAAAAAGCATCTCTCAGGACACCCACATCTTTTTGTGAGGATTTTTCTTTAATGTCAATCGCAAGCATATTATTGAATTGTATAAAGATATTATGTCTTATTTTGGTAGATTTATGCATGTGTTTGGTTGAAATCTAAGTGTATAGTGATGATACCAATGTGTTCCCATCTCAGGGTTAGCTATACAGGGCCATGCTTTATAACATGTACTACATGTATTTTGTTTTTATATCGAAAACATATCAAAATCGGAAATGAGTAAAATGACTTTAGTAGTTAGGTTGGACAACATTGTTCACATTGTTATGATTACCTTTTGAAGTTAGAAATAGCATATTTCTTATCAAGGTGCAAATCAAAACTCAGAACAAGTACAAAAATATTACTAAAAAATACATATTCTATTGCCATCTTTCACTTATAAAAATCAATTCCGTCGTACATTTGACAGCAAATCTAGATAAAACTCGATAAATCCTTCCACTGCCCATATAACAAATACACACATTTTATGATATTCAATGCAGGTACCAAAGAGATATTTGAAGAAGTATAAAGATATCACGAATAAGGTGCGGCGAATTCGCTTAGGTAAGAACTAACTGTTTTTCCGACTCGCTAAGATGCAAACCAATTTAGATATTCTGTTGTGTGGATATCTTCTAATTCCACACAAAAACATTATTTCATTTCTTCTAATTGTGATAAACACGTATCTTATCGTCACTCCTGGTACATTTTACAGACCTTCGAATATAATGTTTATGGTATAACCATTGTACTTCAATAAATCATTTGTGTATCATTTTAACATTTTTATATGCTTTTTTCTTATAAATAATTGTATACATATATAATTGTATACTTTCCTTTCACTATACTACACCCATTTTTGCTCTATAATGTTCATGGCATACCCATTGTATTTCAATAAATCATTCATGTATCATTTCATAATTTTCATATGCTTTTTTCTTACTTTGTAATGTATACATTCCCTCAACTATACTACACCCATTGTTGCTCGTCTTTTTAACGCACAATCTTACTATTTGATTCTGCTTTCGCTAAAAATATGAGAAACAGTTATTGCTACACATCACGCATATACTTTTATTCTATATTGTGTGTTCTAGGTATGGTCACCGCCATGGACGAAGCTATAGGACATGTTACACAGAGTCTGAAGAGAAAGGGCATACTGAATAACACTCTGATCATCTTTATCTCAGACGTGAGTATCACATGTTTTAGTTTTGGATAAGGTTATGGAAATTGCAGGTGATCGGAGGTGATAGAATCAAAGCCAAGGGCTTTACGCTTGTTCCGAGATTGTATGGCCTTTTGGACTTCTTCCAAGGTAAACGGTTCACAAGGCCACCCTCTGCCCATTTTCTCACTGCCCTCGTTATCATATCATGGTGGTCACGATCCACTATCTTTGCATTATCAGCAAAACAAAGGCTGGCAAAATTCTCACTCCACACTTGGACTACATATTCAACCTCATTGATAAATGACACAACCAAGAAGTGCCGAGAACAACTGTTCATTCGCGCATAAAATCACAAGAGATGAAGTGCCCACCAAACCAGAACTGCATTAGTGTAGCACATATAACTGCAAGTGCTTGAAAGAGGGCGCTCTGATTCAGGGGGTATTTCTCTCACAAAACATATATACAAATCATCTGAACTTGATTGAATGAATACAAATTATCAAGTCATGGACGTTTACTATAGAATGCTATGCAAGTACTGCTTCTATTAAGATGCAATAGCCAAATACATTTTAGATCACAGAGTTAATGTTTCAAACTGAGCACACCATAAATCACCTTAAACTGGGTGGGTGGGTGCGGAAAAGCGAGTACAGTAACAAGTATCTTGTTGACTTCAAGACAATCAGCGGCGAGCATACGTTCAAAGCACACAAGAAACACTCATGCTGATTGGACTAGAATCGCACGTGCGATCTATATCAACATTCAATCACGTGATGTGTGTCAGCGCGGCCATCATGTATACTCAGCCAGAGTCGTTTCTCACCAATGACACACAATTTTAACTGTTGTAATACCATGCACTGTCACATCCTGTTTGCAATTAATAGCAATAGAGCTGCCTCGTTTACAATTACATTATCTCTTAACACGTTTCCAAAATTGGTTCTTGTTACATTCGGCGGTTTTCAAAATGTTCTCAATATCTTTATTTTCAAATTCTCTCTGACCTTTATTAAGCTCTCTTCTAAATTATGTTTTAGCTGTTGTATGATCCTACCAGTATTGGTTATTGTTATAAGTATTTTCAATATACAATATCTCTTAACTTTCTCAATCTTCAAACTAGTGAGTTTAGCATTCTAGTAGTGACGGACGTGACTCTCAAACCTGGAACGAGGTAGTACCCTATCAGCGTTAAGACGGGAATTTGCAACGTCATTGAAGATATCGTCCATGGTTTCAGGTCACATTTATGGATTTCATAGAATTTACAAATCCAGCCCACAGCTTCATCAGTAGACTCAAGATACTGCTGCAGGAGGTCACCAGATTTATTTTTCTCCCACAACACTCAGAGGTATGGGTGACCAGCTCCAGGCACATGCAGCTTTCTGATTTGTGATGACGTCAACTGTCTAACCAAACAGGCTCATGAATATTCATTTCCCATATATTTATCCACATGTTGGTTCCTTTTTCACAACCTTGCCCCACTTTTTGACATGTCGATACTCAATCTCTCACATCTTTTATCTCTACCCAGCAACAATCGCTGTATGTTGGCAGTCCTTCCAAACAGGTTGCTTCTCCCTCGCACATCTTGAATAATAATAATAATAATAATAATAATAATAATGATAATAATAGTAATAAAAATAATTATAATAATAATAATAATAATGATAATAATAATAATATATACAAACACACACACACACGCTAGTGGCTAATTTGACGAATGCAAACTGATGCAATAAATACTGATAACTGACCAAAGTCCTGGCAGATGGCTACTCATCTGAGAGTACCCATCGAGAGCAAAGCATTCAATACCAACATGACAGGGTTTAGATGTTTTTCAAAAATCTTTGCGTCCTTGTTCTTTGGACGAAAGTACCCTCGGCATTTAAAGGGTTAAAGGATTGGAGAAATAATCGTGTTCACAATTTCAAGACAACATTTAACCAAGACTCAATGGTACAGTGGCAACATTGCCGGCCTGAGTGCTGGGAGGCATGGGATCCAGAGTTCAATTCCAGGCCGGGGCGAGTAGGGGTTCGATTCCTCTATAAACTGGGGCAACCACCGAAAACCTTCATTTCTTACTCTTTATTGTCTGTCGCCCAATTATTGGGAGAGATTACTTTGAAGAGTTTCCTATTCATTTCATATCATCGTTCATGCTATCTGTGTTGTCTGCATATACAAAAAAGCTCTCCTTCTTACATGTCTGAGCCACCCCTAAAAAAAGGGGTGGCGAACCCTTATAAAAACAAAAAAACAACTTTTAACCAGTTATATGATTATGTTTCTTTTTCAGAACGGTGGTCCTATAGAGACAAAAGGAAACAACTGGCCTCTCAGAGGAGGAAAACACGGCGTCTTTGAAGGCGGCACCAGAGTGCCTTCCCTTGTTTGGGGAAACATGCTCAGAAAAAAGGAATACACAAACTCAAGGTATGTCAACAACTTAACATGCCCTCATGATAAATCCAGTTAATTTTTCATCTGTAAAATAACACGCTGATAAAATGACACTATATATATATTTGAAATTCTGTATTTCATTGGGAATGCAGCTAGTCTGGTTATTGACCCTTCTGACTTCTTGACAGGTTACTTTCATGAGTACATTTTCATGTTTTATAGTGATTTTATGGATATCGTATCAAAACAGAAATAGAAAGTCATTATTTAAATAACCAACCGATTATTTTTTTTCTTTATCCAACTTGGTAAAGCTGGCATTCGGTAGGAAAAAATACTTTTTCTTGTTTTTTTTATCCCGATCTGGTAAAAGATCAAGGAAACTAAAATAATCAAGGGTTGCCTAATGGTAAAAACAGGGATGCCCTGGGAAAACCACTGCCTATCAAGTTAACCCTTTCAATGCTGAGGCAACTCCAAAGCACAAAGATTTTTGAAAAACATCTTAACCCTATTAGGCTATCGGCCAAATCTTAAAAGAGCCTTATTTAGCGAGTTTAATTACCCCCCCATGTAGATGGAATTTTTTACTTTAGATGGATGGGGGAGTATATGGGGCCTACCAAAATGCCGTGCCCCCACTTTGGGACATGGTCAGATTTGCGTTAGGCCTGGTCAAACTGACCACCAACAAATCAGGGAATCAGCCACCTGAAGCACACATATATTGAGGAATAATGGGGTGGGGGTAAAGAAATTGACCATAAAAATGCTCACAGTTCATTGAATACCACAAGTTTGGTATCAAAATGTTGGTCTGGAGGAGACGTATCCTTTGAAATACTAAACACATAACAAACTCTATTCCATGATGTAATAGAGGTCATTCAAGGTCAAAATGGCTGCCAAATCAAGAATCTGGGATTTTCCCATAATCTATAGTTTCGGTTTATAAACTTCTCAGTTTTTTTGAAGGGATGTATTTCATTTCCGTAGCCACTTTTTCAGAAGGAATGCTTTTTAGTGGAGCTGTTCAACATTTTAGAAGGTTCATTGGTTAGAATGTTAAGTCTAATTTTGAGATTTAAGGCACAAAGTAGGGTACCAGGCCCACCTAGTGACCCCAAAAAATGCCGAAAATGGTAAAAAATTGAAAACCAAAATACCTGTATCTCAAGTTTCACACGTTGGAAGGGAGCAGATGATGCACCAAAATATCAGGTTCAATTTTCTCTTCAATCTGGAAGATAATGGTAAAAAATCCTAAAATTAAGGGGTCATTGAAGGTCAAATAAAGGTCAAAATGTCAATTTTTCTCTAAAAAATTTAAATTTTGATGAAGATATTTTGATAAAGTAGTTGTGTTTTGTTTGGGTTTTAATTACTCCCCCCATGTAGATGGAATTTTATACCTCAGATGGATAGGGGAGTGCCTGGGTCTTACAAAAATGATGTGCCCCCACTTTGGGACATGGTCAGATTTGCGTTAGGCCTGATCAAACTGACCACCCACAAATCAGGGAATCATACGCCCACAGCACGCATATATTGATGAATGATGGTATGGGGGGTAAAGGAATTGACCATAATATTGCTCACAGTTCATTAAATGCCACAACTTCGGTATCAGAATGTTGGTCTGGAAGAGACTTATCTTTTAAAATACTAAACACGTGACAAACTTTATTCCATGATGTAATAAAGGTCATTCAAGGTCAAAATGGCTGCCAAATCAAGAATCTGGCATTTTCCCATAATCTCTAGTTTCCTTTTATGAACTTCTCAGTTTTTTTGAAGGGATGTATTTCTTTTATGTGGCCACTTTTTCTGAGGGAATGCTTTCTAGTGGAGTTGTTAAACATTTTAGAGAGTTCATTGATTAGAATGTTAAATCTAGTTTTGAGATTTAAGGTACAAAGTATGGTACCAGGCCCACTTAGAGACCCCAAAAAGTGCCTTAAATGGCACAAATTTGAAAACCAAAATGACTGTTTCTTTATTTCTACAAATCGGACTGGAGCAGATGATGCACCAAAGTATCAGGTTTAATTTTCTCTACAATCTGGAAGATGATGGTAAATAATCCTAAAATTAAGCGGTCATTGAAGGTCAAATAAAGGTCAAAATGTCAGATTTTCTCTAAAAATTCAAATTTTGATGAAGAGATTTTGATAAAGCAGTTGCGATTTGTCATAGTATAAGGTCCAAACCAAGTTACCACAATAACTGACAGATATATTACCTGAAGTATGGTCCACTCTTATATTTTTGACCATATATTGGTAAAAATGAAGTAGTTTTAAATCAATATGGAGGTGTGGATTATGGCATATAGCAATTCCATGCTTATAATAAGTGCTTAAAGACGGTTGGTGAGGAAGTGCTAGTATGGCACCACTGTTTAGGTCATAAAAGTTGTGAAAACCAAACATCATAGGCATTGTTTGGTAGCAAAATGCTCGTTGTAAGACATTTTTTCATTCAATTCAACCAATCTAGGGTAAAGTATATTTTTTCTAATATTAGAGGTCATTCAAGGTCAAACTAACCCCAATTTCATGCTTTAAGGTATTTTGTCTTTGAATTGTCCATTTATCAGCTTATTGAATTCTTCTGTAATACATTTTCTTATCCTGGAATTAATCTTAGGTGAGACATATCTTTATAAAGGATCCTCATACACTTTTTTAGTCACGTCAAGACAAAGTCTGGGCCAATCTTGAATATTTACGGACCAAAATGGCCACATGCCTGAATATGGGTACACCCAAATATCTAAGTGAAGCAACAGAATGTTAAAATAATAGAGTTATATCTTATGGTATGTCAGCTTTCATTTTCAATGAGGAGAACAGGGTTTTAAACTTGCCTATTGTCTTTAAGTGGCGTTGGTGAACATTTTAGAAAGCTCATTGACCAAAAATTCCATTTCAAGCATTAAGGTACAAAAAAGGGTACTTAGTCCACCTGGAGACTCTAACAAGTGCCTAAAATGGTACAAATCTGTATGCCGAAATGACTGTATCTTAAGTTTTGCAGGTTGGAAGGGAGCAGATGATGCACCAAAATATCAGGTATAATTTTCTCTTCTAACTGGAAGATGATGGAAAAGTGATACTAAAATTAACGGGTCATTGAAGGTCAAATTAAGGTCAAAATGTCAACTTTATTTGAAAATTCATACTTTGATAAAGAGAGTTTTGATGAAGTAGTTGTGTTATGACATTTTACAATTTCCAATTCAAGTTATCACAATAGAATGACAGATAAATTACCCCAAGAAAGGATATGAAAATATATTTTGAACCATTTACTGATGAAAATCAGGTAGTTTTGAGTCAATGTGGAAGTGTGGAATAAGACGTCTGGCAATTTCAGGCTTCTAATAAGGAGAGTATGTGAGAAAGTGCTAGTATTTGACAACTGTTTAGGTCATCAAAAGTGTGAGCACCAAACAATATAAGCATTGTTTGGTATCAAAGTACTTGATGTAAGACATCTTCCCATTCTATGCAACCAACCTAGAGTATAGGGTGTTCTATTGTCATATAAGAGGTCATTCAAGGTCAAACTACCTGCTATTTTATGATTTAAGGCATTTTGTCTCTAAATTATATTATTAGTATCATTTTTCCATCATCTTCCAGATTGAAGAGAAAATTAAACCTGATATTTTGATGCATCATCTACTCCCTTCCAAACCAGTGAAACTAAAGAGAGTCATTTTGGTTTTCAAATTTGCAACATTTAAGGTACTTTTTGGGGTCGCCAGGTGGACTTGGTACCCTTTTTTGTACCTTAAACCTTAAAATAGAACTTGAGATTCAAGTCAATGAGCTTTCTAAAATGTTCAACAACTCAAATAAAAGACATTCCTTCAGAAAAAGTGGCTAGAAAAAAAATACATCACTTCAAAAAATGTTTAGTAAACATATCTAAGGTATTTTGTCAGCCAATTATTGTGGTAACTTGGTCAGGAAATTGAGTGATGACAAAACACACCTTACATCAAAATCTCTTCATCTAAATTTGAATTTCCTAGAGAAACTTTGTTTTGAAATGACTCAAAATGTCTGAGAATCCTTTATAAAGATATTTCTCAAATAAAACTATATCCAGGATAAAAGATGTATTCCAGGAATATTTAATAAGCTGCTAAATGGACAATTCAAAGGCGATATACCTTAAATCATGAAATTGGGGTTAGTTTGACCTTGAATGACCTCTAATATCACAACACTATACCCTACCCTCGGTTGATTGAATGAAATGAAAAGATTGTCTTACAGCAAACATTTTGATACAAAACAATGCCTATGATGTTTTGTTTTCACAACTTCTATGACCTAAACAGTGGTGCCATACTAGCACTTCCTCACCAACCGTCTTTAAACACTTATTATAAGCATGGAATTGCTAAATGCCATATTCCACACCTCCATATTGACTTAATATATGGTATATATATGGTCCAAAATGAAAGGGTGAACCATATTTCAGGTGTTATATCTTTCAGTTATTGTGGTAACCTGTTTTGGACCTTATACTATGACAAATCACAACTACTTTATCAAAATCCCTCATCAAGATTTGAATTTTAAGGAAAATCTGACATTTCGGCCTCTATTTGACCTTTATTTGACCTTCAATGACCGCTTAATTTTACTGTTTTTTACCATCATTTTCCAGATTAAAGAGAAAATTAAACCTGATATTTTGGTGCATCATCTGCTTCATTACTGCTTGTGGAACTAAAGAATCAGTCATTTTGGTTTTCAAATTTGTACCATCTTAGGCACTTTTTGGGGTCTCTAGGTGCGCCTGGTACCCTACATTATACCTTAAATCTCAAAACTAGATTTAAATTTCCAATAAATGAACTTTCTAAAATGTTTAACAACTCCACTAGAAAGCATTCCTTCAGAAAAAGTGGCCACATAAAAGAAATACATCCCTTCAAAAAAACAGAGAAGTTCATAAAAGGAAACTAGAGATTATGGGAAAATGCCAGATTCTTGATTTTGCAGCCATTTTGACCTTGAATGACCTTTATTTCATCATGGAATAAAGTTTGTCACGTGTTTAGTATTTTAAAAGATAAGTCTCTTCCAGACCAACATTCTGATACCGAAGTTGTGGCATTTAATGAACTGTGAGCAATCTCATGGTCAATTTCTTTACCCCCCATATCATCATTCCTCAATATATGTGTGCTTTAGGTGGCCGATTCCCTGATTTGTGGGTGGTCAGTTTGACCAGGCCTAATGCAAATCTGACCATGTCCCAAAGTGGGGGCACGTCATTTTTGTAAGACCCAGGCACTCCCCTATCCATCTGAGGTATAAAATTCCATCTACATAGGGGGAGTAATTAAAACCCAAACAAAACACAACTACAATCAAAATATCTTCATTAAAATTTGAATTTTTTAGAGAAAAATTGACATTTTGACCTTTATTTGACCTTCAATGACCCCTTAATTTTAGGATTTTTTACCATCATCTTCCAGATTGAAGAAAAAACTGAACCTGATATTTTGGTGCATCATCTGCTCCCTTCCAACTTGTAAAACTTAAGATACAGGCATTTTGGTTTTCAATTTTTTACCATTTTCGGCATTTTTTGGGGTCACTAGGTGGGCCTGGTACCCTACTGTGTGTCTTAAATCTCAAAATTAGACTTATCATTCTAACCAATGAACCTTCTAAAATGTTGAACAGCTCCACTAAAAAGCATTCCTTCTGAAAAAGTGGCTACAAAAATGAAATACATCCCTTCAAAAAAACTGAGAAGTTTATAAACCGAAACTATAGATTATGGGAAAATCCCAGATTCTTGATTTAGCAGCCATTTTGACCTTGAATGACCTCTATTACATCATGGAATAGAGTTGGTTATGTGTTTAGTATTTTAAAGGATACGTCTCCTCCAAACCAACATTTTGATACCAAACTTGTGGTATTCAATGAACTGTGAGCATTTTTATGGTCAATTTCTTTACCCCCATACCATTATTCCTCAATATATATGTGCTTCAGGCGTCCAATTCCCTGATTTGTGGGTGGTCAGTTTGACCAGGACTAACGCAAATCTGACCATGTCCCAAAGTGGGGGCACATCATTTTTGTAAGATCCAGACATTCTTCTATCCATCTGAGGTGTAAAATTCCATCTACATGGGGGGAGTAATTAAAACCCAAACAAAACGCAACTACTTTATCAAAATATCTTCATCAAAATTTGAATTTTTTAGAGAAAAATTGACATTTTGACCTTTATTTGACCTTCAATGACCCCTTAATTTTAGGATTTTTTACCATAATCTTCCAGATTGAAGAGAAAATTGAACCTGATATTTTGGTGCATCATCTGCTCCTGTCTGACATGTAAAACTTAAGATACAGGCATTTTGGTTTTCAATTTTTCACCATTTTCCACACTTTTTGGGGTCACTAGGTAGGCCTGCTACCCTACTTTGTGCCTTAAATCTCAAAATTAGACTTAACATTCTAATCAATGAACCTTCTAAAATGTTGAACAACTCCACTAAAAAGCATTCCTTCTGAAAAAGTGGCTACAGAAATGAAATACATCCCTTCAAAAAAACTGAGAAGTTTATAAACCGAAACTATAGATTATGGGAAAATCCCAGATTCTCGATTTAGCAGCCATTTTGACCTTGAATGACCTCTATTACATCATGGAATAGAGTTTGTTATGTGTTTAGTATTTTAAAGGATACGTCTCCTCCAGACCAACATTTTGATACCAAACTTGTGGTATTCAATGAACTGTGAGTATTTTTATGGTCAGTTTCTTTACCCCCCATCCCATTATTCCTCAATATATGTGTGCTTCAGGTGGCCGATTCCCTGATTTGTGGGTGGTCTGTTTGACCAGGCCTACCGCAAATCTGACCATGTCCCAAAGTGGGGGCACGGCATTTTGGTAGGCCCCATATACTCCCCTATCCATCTAAAGTAAAAAATTCCATCTACATGGGGGGGTAATTAAAATCCATAATTTGGGTCCCTGGCCGATAGCCTATATCATGTTGGTATTCATTGGATAGCTCTTGCTGAGTACTCTCAGTTGAGTACACATGTGCCAAGGTTTCAGTCATTTTTAGTTTTCTTTTGCTTCATTTTCTATTGGCCAAATTAACCAGCACCAGCATAAGGTTAACGGTAACTTATACACATGCCATGAAGTGTAAGTGAATCTATAGCCCTTACCTTACATTGTTAAATATCTATGAGTGGCATGTGATATGATGTGTATCATTAAATGTATTGCCTCTTATTAATGATTCTAATTACTGATTCAACCCTTTTTATTTATCAAAGGATGATCCATGCTGTCGATTGGTTTCCTACATTTGTGGAGCTTGCAGGTGGCACCCCAGGTAATTAAGTGTGATTTAGAATATTGAAGAATCACAGATACATGTACATTGTATTCTCTTAACTAATTAATCAGAGGGTTCCCATTTAATTACTCTAGTTCCTATAGCATTAAAGTGGTTTATGAGCATTAGTAGCGATCTAGTGCAAATATTTGGCCAATTCAACCAAAAAACAACAAGAAAACATAATACTTAAGAGAGTTGGAACTGGCCATCCAGTGTTTAATTAGTAATTCAAATCTTTCAATTTCTAATTTCAATTTATGATACCAAAGGCAGTGTAAAAGTACATATAAAAGACAAAAAACAAATAGAAATTCAATTGCTTGATAGGAATATTCCTCTTGTAATTTGTATTGTAGACAATATCTGTATTGTAACTTTTCACACAGAAGCACTTATCAATTGACAAAATGTATATACAAGAAACAATTTTGGTTGAGGTAATGACGACTTTTAGTATTTCCAAAATAACTATTTTTTCAATAGAGAACATTATTTGTGTTACATCCTCCTGATCCATGTTTTCAGACCCTGCCATAGATGGCGTCAGCCAATGGGCGACCCTGAATGAGGACGAAGCTTCTGCTAGGACGGAGTTTGTATATAACCTTGATGAGCGAATTGGTCTGTCTGCTATCAGGTGGGTAATTTCTACACTTAGTTATAGTACTCAAGTAACTTTTACATCTACCCTTTTCAGTGTATGCTTATTTTGTGTCATTTGCACAGTACAGATAAGTTAGCAAATGCTTTCAGTAGGCTGACAGTTAACCTAACCTGTTCTGCAGAATTTTAAAAGTAATTATAAAATTCTAATGACTATGGTAAAATTAGAAGCTTCAACTAGAAACCAGTGATTTTGACAAAAAGCAAATTGATATTTTAAAAAGGTCTTATTTTGAATTAAAATGTATTTCTACATGTATTACTTATCTACGAACATGAATTTCTGATTGTCTTATTGTCAAATAACGATAATGATGATGCATCATTTTTAAGGGACTGCATGGCATTTTAAGTATATGCTCCTAATATATTTTTAAGAAATAATTTTTGAATCCATCTAATGGTATTAAGCATAAACTGTGCTAATGTTTGTTGAATCGTTCCACAATTATGATGATGCTTATCATATCACATTGATTTCTATTTTCTATATAGGAGTGGAGACTATAAATACATAGAGGGTAAAGTTGCAGGACCACATTACTGGGTTCCTCCGGTAGAGAACCCTAACATCACCGCCCCAGAACGTCCTCCCCGACAGAGGCAGTATCTCTTCAATATAGCAGGTAATTGTCCTCAAGATGATTAAAGCTTTAATCATGGCTAACAATACTCTCTCTCTCTCTCTCTCTCTCTCTCTCTCTCTCTCTCTCTCTCTCTCTCTCTCACACACACACACACACACACACATATATATATATATATATATATATATATATATATATATATATATATATATACATATATATATATATATATATTATTGCTAAACTATCTTACACACACACACATATATATGTATATATATATATATATATATATATATATATATATATATATATATATAATCATCCAAAATGGACTTAAGAGGTACAAGCAATATATGCATTATGAAGGCAAGAAATTTACAAAAAAAAGGATTTACAATACAGGGGGTCTCATTGACACATCGTTAGAAAGAGTAATAAACTGTAGTAGTCATTGTATGATATCATTGTATCTATCATTGTTACATTTTCTTTGCAGAGGACCCAACTGAACGCAATGACCTATCAAGGGAGTTGCCAGGTGTTGTACGGACCATGAAGAGGAAAGTCAAGATATACCTAGAAACCCTCCAACCCGCATACACTCCTTTTAAAGACCCTAAATCTGACCCTAGCAGATTTGGAGGAGTCTTGTCCCCTGGATGGTGTAAAGTATAGGCCGTCTGGGTATCATTTGGACACCGACACGCTAAAAAATCTCCCTAAAGGACACACATATTTTTCGTTAATTGTTAAATAAAAGGCTTAAAATTGATTGTTTTTTTACCTTAATGTGATTTTCATGTCATAGTATACGGATCGTATGCCTTATATCAATGAGCAAATCGATGTTTATGGCTGCAATCTGAGTATCTTGCAGTCTTCATTGAAAAATAAGACACCCAATAATTATTTGATTGCCAACTTTGGTCACCCAGTTTCAAGATCCTGGCTAAGACCCTAGTGTTAACCGTTATCAACGTCAAGTGTTTCATCCTTACAATGAAATTATTTGGGATTAAATGCCTTAAAACACTATGAACTCACTTGAGAAGAAATGTTAGATTGTCTATAAGTTAAAACTATCCTGTTAACATGCTACATGCTGCAATAAACATTTCAATTGTCGTCCTGCCTTGAAGTTCTGCTTATACTTAGCGCATATCATCTTATGGTGTGTTTCATACACAATATTTCTATAGAATAAGCAAATCATACTGTAATATTTTGCTAAAGATAATAAGAGGAAACTTAAATATCCTTGTATAGCAAAGATCTTTGGACTTAAATCCCTGAAAAATATAAGATTGACAAAATTCCACAATATGGTTCAGATTTTCTATGCAGCTTGAAAAGAAGTTGTAAAAATCATTTTTGGAGATCAGTCATAAATGCAGTTATTTCAGTTCAACTTATTTTCACATCTGAACCATGACACTCACTTTTTGGAGCAGCTTTCATGATTCCATCCGCAAATTGATATTCAGTTTGTAAAAAAATTGGATACAGCAGGTCTAAGAATTGTTGGCGATATCATGGATACAAGTCTAGACTTTGAGTCAAAAGAACAACCCGATTTAGAATATGGTATTAGCCTAAATTTCGTTGATTACACAACCCTTATAAGATCAATACCCCAAAACAAAATAGCTTCTTTGCCTGGCTCACAATGGAACATGGAAACATATACAGAATACCGCATTCTTGCATTAGAGATGTGAACCTTAAAATGTTTCAATACAAAAACCTACACAGGATCCTTGCCACAAACAAAAAGCTATAACAATATGGAATCAAAGATTCCGAATTATGTGATTATTGTGACTGTGAGACTGAAAGTAGTTTACATTTATTTTGCGAATGTTATGTCTCTAGTATTATCTGGCAACATGTTGACGATTGGTTAAATACACAAGGACAACATATCATCTATCTTACAGATAGTCCAATAATCATCCTAAGAAAATCACTGACCTTTAAAAACAAACGCAATCAAAATGTCCCGTCCTGAATACAATTTATTTCAAATTTGAAACAACAATTTGAAATAGAACAACATGTTGCTAGATGTCAAAACAAATTTTCGAGGCTTCTGGGCCCGAATAAGAGTACAGCCAGAAAACCCCTGAAATACCAACTTTGAGAGCAATCTGTATATCCGGTATAGAATAAAAGAAACAACAAGTATTTTTGTAAGCTGTATCTTTTATGTTTATGTGTAAATAAAGGGTGCACATTATATAACTGATTGCATCAAGTTAAAAAAAAGATATATATCCTTGTATACCTGCATATGTAGAGTCAGTACTATGCATTTTAATAACTATCCACGTGCCTTCAATGATATTGCAGTTAGTGTAGTGTTTTTCTTAGTAAGACCAGCCCTCTTTCTAAGAAAGTGGAAATCCTAAAAAATTGTATTACATTATATGCCCTTTATCATAACATACTTGCACTCGTGAAAATAAGTCTGTCGCTGAGTATGACTCGTGATTATAATTTCCTTGTGTGGAGGCAACACCATTGTAATGATAAACACCTTTTTAGTGTAAGGAAGTGATTTAGGAAAGAATGAATAAACCTAACATTTTTGAGATTGCATATTGGTCTTTTGTTTTTCGTGATATTTTGGGTTGCCTTATCCTTTCCTTCAATCTATATTAGAAATTACTCTGATCCTAATTGTAAATTGGTAGCTCCTCTTCCAATCGTGTTATTTCCAATGAAAGATGTTTTTTATTGACTATATATAGTATACTATACAGCAGGATATGAATACTTCCTTGAGGCAGTTAAAATGTCTACAGAAAAGGAATGAATCGTGCAAATGATTACAGTAATGTAAAAAGAATCTGTTTATCATAAGAATAAACAGTAAAATGAAACAAAATAGGCGTGACTTTCCTCCACAAGTAAAAATGCCACAGAGACCAAATGAAAACCAGTTATACTGTTATCATAAGTAAATTATTTATGGTATATAAATTCTCTCCCGGAGTTATGGTCAATATCGTTCATTGACTAAAAATGATGCTAACAAATACTAGTATAGAAAATTTAGACATACAACTCATCTGTTTTGGCTTCCCTAGCATTAAATGCAGATAATCTTTGCCTTGACACCTTGGGATAAGGCGAACAGTTGGGCAGATTTTCTTTCTAATTGCTATCTGTTTGGGTGGGGCTTTCATCAGGTGCTGCGGCGAGGGCTCTTTGGTCAAGGTAGATTTTTGGAACTAGCCTAGTGGCTAGGATATATTAAGGGAATAGCCCCTAGCAGAAACTGCGCACCCGCATATTTGCAGCTAAGATGCAGGGTGCTTGGGTGCCTCGCCTAGCCAATAACTGCCCATTTCCTACGGGGTAGAGAACAAATAGAAATTTAGACGAAGAGAACATGATCAAAACTTAGATGAAGTGAACATGGATTGATCGCCACAGACCAATTACCATAGGGCCCATTATAAAGCCCGGTACACACCTAATCTCGCCTCAGTGTGACGTCGCTAGGAGGCAGACGAATGAGGGCTCTCGTATCATGACAGGATATGGTCACACAGAACTTTTTAAAGTCACTTGTCACAACTTTCAACCCTCAAGAGCATGCTAAAACTCCTATATTAAGCTGCACGCCAGAGTATCGTATACTTCCTTACTACAATTTTTCTTCTTTTGTATATATATTCTTGATGAAAGTACCAGCAATGTACCATAAACTCTCCATTGTTTCATATTTCCTTATAAGACCAAAACAGATGACTTCATCCAAGATATTTCATACCTCCAATAATGGAACCAATCTTTGTCGGGAAAAACGTTTGTTCTATCGTTAATACGGCCCTTTTTACATAACGCACTATACATACAATCAAACCTTTTGCTACCTTCATCTTTGGAACCTGGACGTTGTAGAATCATATGTTTAGTGTCCTCAGACCAATTTAAGTCGCAGAAAGCGGCTAATATTTCACTTCTAAGTTTTCTTTTAAGTTGGGATAATCATTTTCCAATTCTATCGCATGCCAATGGCTGAGAATCTTTTCTTCTTTTTTTTTTATCAAATCTCTACATACCCCCATCATACCTATAGCTTTATCTGCCGACAGCTCATCTAATATAGTGCGTAACTTTAATATTTACGCTATTAAAGTCTTGGGACACTTTCAGAATTTTGTTTAATTTTCATCTAACCAGTGACTTTGATCAATGTCTCTGATCTAACGTTTGCAAATTCATAACCGATAACATTTCGAAAATGGCCTTCTAGATATATTATTCTTATACCTTTCGAAGTTGATATAATATTACCGGGCTCTGCCAATAAATATCCTACATTATTCCGAGAGTTGTCCTTATGTTTACATTACCCTTATACCTTTCCAACGTATTATATTACATGCCCTACTGCATGGGCTCTGCAACTAATGAATATCCTGTATCTAATATAAACCAGCATGTCGTCACCAAGTTGTCAAAGGCGGCACTCATTGTTTTCCACAGTCTACCATGTAGATGAACTATCAATCATCTTATCGCAGCTACCTGCCAAGTACTGGAGTTTCTAAGGCTAATGATTGCAATAGAGGGCTCCGGGGATGCTTTTGTTTACTGTAATCAGTACTTACAAAGCCGCTGAATGCGACCAGTGGTCAGGAATGATTGGGGCCTGATGATGATAATTATGGGGCGCCGTTTGTAGCATGCACACTTTTGTTGACAGAAGCAAATTTTGTCCAATAAAAGTCACTTTTGTCCGACAAAAGTAATTTTGTCTACGACAAAATTATTTTTGTCTACGACAAAATTAATTTTGTCTACGACAAAATTATTTTTGTCAGACAAAAGTTGATTTTGTCAGACAAAAGTTGATTTTGTCAGACAAAAGTTGATTTTGTCAGACAAAAGTTGATTTTGTCAGACAAAAGTTGATTTTGTCAGACAAAAGTTGATTTTGTCAGACAAAAGTTGATTTTGTCTGACAAAAGCAATTTTGTCTTGACAAAAGCAATTTTGTCTTGACAAAAATTTCTTTTTTGCTACACTTGGCGAGACCACTCGCCAAGTGTTACATTCAGAATTCTGTCCTAGTGTCGTGCAGCGATGGCAGGCGGCGTGCATGATCGAATAGACGAGTTGCAGCATCTCCAACGCTCAAACGAGTTGCAGTATCTCGTTCTAGATACTGCAGCCCGATCGAGATGCTTTGAAGACTTTTACATAATATTCGTTTCCTGCCTGTATTTTGAGCTTGTAAAGGCCACATCACGACTGTAAGCTTACACCTCGTAGTTCTTCATTAATTTAAGGGGCCTCTATAGTCTGTCTGACTCGAGTTTGGCAATCACTTTTGCCACTTTTTTGTGACAAAACGTTCGAGTTTGCTATCCTTAAATTAATGAAGAACTACGAAGTGTAAGCTTACAGGAAACGAATATTATGTAAAAGTCTTCAAAGCATCTCGATCGGGCTGCAGTATCTAGAACGAGATACTGCAACTCGATCGAGCGTTGGAGATGCTGCAACTCGTCTATTGGATCATGCACGCCGCCTGCCATCGCTGCACGACACTAGGACAGAATTCTGAATGAAACACTTGGCGAGTGGTCTCGCCAAGTGTAGCACAAAAGAAATTTTGTCTCGACAAAAGTAATTTTGTCTACGACAAAAGTTGATTTTGTTGACAGAAGCAATTTTTGTCAAGACAAAATTGCTTTTGTCAGACAAAATCAACTTTTGTCTGACAAAATCAACTTTTGTCTGACAAAATCAACTTTTGTCTGACAAAATCAACTTTTGTCTGACAAAAATAATTTTGTCGTAGACAAAATTACTTTTGTCGTAGACAAAATTACTTTTGTCAGACAAAAGTGACTTTTGTTGGACAAAATTTGCTTCTGTCAACAAAAGTGTGCATGCTACAAACGGCACCCCATAGATAATTGATATTGACGTTAACGCCCTTTAGTCCTCTTGGGAGGTGAGACTGATAACAACAAGGGTCACCTGACCAGTGGTGTCCTCATATATCTCAGTCATAGCACCATACCCCACCATACCCTAGGAACGGCAGTGGGGTTTGCAGGGTTATTGTGTACCATAACCATAACTGCCGCACTATGGTAGGGCGCTTCAGCAAAAATATCCTCATTTGTCATATATTATTAGTATGTCTGTCTACAGCTTTCGCTACTGCGCCAAATATTCTCTTTATGGTCGCTGATGATTTGGGTAAGTAGTATTGCCAATGTATGCAGTATGCCGGGTATTTCGACAGATGTCGCACTATATATTAATGGGTAAAGCTAGTAGTAGTAGTAGTAGTAGTAGTAGTAGTAGTAGTAGTAGTAGTAGTAGTAGTAGGTCTTTTTATAGATAGTGGCAACGGACCATGCAGTCCATTAGCTTAACACTGTGGGGGCAAATCTTACCTAGGAGCTCAAGATAAGGGAGGCGGCCATCTTGCCCAGTGATTTAGTTATCAGGTTAAATGGACCTCTTGCACTTTCAAACATGTAAAAAATGAATTTCACTTCTTGGAGAGGTTTAACAATATAGTGATCATGGGGATGAAGGTATGAACTATTGTTTGCTATGCTTAATTGATGTTAGCGTAATTGCAATACATGTATTCGGAGAGGTTCAATTGGGGACTCTATTTCACCAGTGATATGACTTAGCATCAGCCATGAGAGACATTTGCAGTAAATTCCACCTTCTAATTCTCAGATACCAACAATTTCAAGTGTGTTTGTAAGTTGAAATAGATAAATAAAGATGTTAATCTCTAGCGTTAATTTATTTTCAAAGAAATTGGTACACCTGCAATAGTATTTTTTTACGGTTTTCTGGACCTTTCCTAAGGTAACAATGGAATTATATAATATGTTCTGCCATTTTCTAAGCTGAATGGTGAAAAATGACATTTAAAAAAATATTTTTCAATTTTTATCTCCCATGTTAAGTTTAGAACTAATAGATTAGTATTTCCTTGTATCATTGTTATAAGTTATTCTGTACTGCATTTGCTAGTTTCAAGGATTTTAAAGTCTCAAATTTCTGGTCAACTCCCGTTCCATGGCATCAACAGACAAATTAACTTTAAAAAGACCGTCACATAAGGGGTTATCAAATGAAATAGCTGTGATGACACATACCCATGTTAGCATTCTGAAGACATATCAAGAGTCTTGAGCTGAACCAAAAGTAGGCTTATTGCAATTACTAGTAGGCTAACATCAGTTAAACAGAGTAAACAAATAAAACAGTACTCACCAGCATTCCTAGCATGCCCAGGTTGATAATCCTCCTCAAAAGGTAAAAGCACTTAATAATGTGTGTATGTTTGTATTAACAAATATTCCCTCAAGACAAGAGGTAGATCAGTAAAATACATCAAACTAATCTTCCATTAGTTTCTATTGGGGCCACTCTAGTGTGCAGTTGTCAGTGGCTAGTGGTGTATTCTTAAGAAGGGTTTGGAGGAACCAGACTATCTAGAAGTGTGAGAGGCCGACGAACCCCCTCACCTAACAAGCTAAAAAGATACTTTCCTCTGCTTAGTCAGAAAATCAAATGCCAAGAATGCAATTGTGTATCTGTCTGTTTACAGCAGATAATCCCCTCAGACAAACATGATGCTAATCCGAGTTATCAGACATTTCTCCGCCTGACACCAATCAGCTTATTTCCTTCTTGAGACAAAAGACAGGGAATTGAGGAATGAATTTCAATTGCACCGGGTTGTTCTCCAAGTTATAACATAAACATCAAATACTTTGGTCAGTTGTATAATGATTTTCCTTATAACTTGCAATTTTTCTTATTAATTGTTAATTGCTATTGCAACTCTGAAGTATTGACTATGGAGTAACAGTCTGACTGAAAGAATTATTAGTATCAACCCTGAAGTTCTTTTTTCTTAAAACATCAAACCCCAAATAAAATAGTGCACATGCACTTTACATCTGATAAATGAGACTAGAAGTACAGTCCTAATTAACAGTTTTTCGTTAAGCCACATTCAAAATAATTCATGTTTGTCTCTCTTTTACAACAAGCCCTCAGCACTCTATATCTGGGTCTGTCAGTGGTATACACAGGAAGTGATGATAAGTAGAGCAGTACACATGCCCAACTGAGCCAGGTTAAACCCCAGGGAATGAGTGGGGTACAGATAAGAGCTCATTTGCATAACAATAGTGCGTGACTGGTGTAGTGCTGTTGGCTAATAGTATCCTGTCTCTTTAATCAACGTCTCTGGTAGTAGTAGTAGTAGTAGTAGTAGTAGTAGTAGTAGTAGTAGTAGTAGTAGTAGTGGTGGTGGTGGTGTTAGTAGTAGTAGCAGTGGTAATGCATGTAGTACCTGTATAGGTAATTACTATGATTCCAGGTCACTTTTAGCAAGGGGATGTAGGCAACATAGTCAAGTATTATTTGCACTTCTTAAGGAAGCCGACAATCGTGTATTTCCTGACTTTTTACTACTGTATTTAGAAAAACAAGTTTTACGCAATGCCCTGATGTGGTGGACTCCGTTCACACTAAGTGCATGTATTATGCATAGCTTGGACTAACAGAAATCCAGCTTCGTGGCCATTGATAGTATATCGAGATATTGTAATGAATTAGTTCTTCATGAAATCTTAGATGACCAAACACAAGTGGATTCGAAACCAGCCGGTCAACCTGAATAAGCTAGCCTCAGCCATTATCAACCAAAAGTCCAAAATTGGTGCTCTGCGCTTGCCCAGCTGATGGTGGAGATCAGTTTTCTCGATGTAATCGATACGAGAGCCCTGATTGGTCCTTGTTCCAACGTGACCTCGCGCTGATACCAGATCCGAGACTCCTGGCATGGGTTCAGCTCTTCACTATAGCGCATATAGCAATTGGTCTCTCGCTACATATCCATTCTTTTCTTCATCCAAGTTTCATCCAAGATGAACTTATTGAACTTAACGGAAGCATCATTATACTATTTTCCGCCTTCAAGGGCCTTAATCTAATCAGGAAGATTGGAAATTTAAATCTAATGTTTGCTTAAGCCTGTTATTGAACGTCATACTTCTTGGAATCCTACTCCCAACCACTTCACATTTCCCTTTATCAGGCATGAGTTTCAAAGATCAGTGCTTATAACGTCATCACTCAAATCAGAGGAGCAAGCATCCTGTCCACTCTTATCAGTCCTGTATAATAAAGGTTTAAAGGTGATCACAGCGTACCATTACAGCTCCTTTGAAGGAGGACACTATCACGGAGAAGAAGAAGAAGAAGAAGCGTGAACACATTCACGACTGGGCCGTTTGCATAATTACCTGGCATAGCTTGAGGTAGTTTGGAAAGAAAGCAATATTTCAAAAAAGAAAATGTCTGAAAGTGTTTTTTTTATATTTCAAATTGCACAAATATGCAACAGGATTTTTATTCTCCATATGCATTCAAAAACAAAACAAAAATAAATCTCACAGTAGTATTTGGTATCAAAGAAAAAATATATATATTTCTTTGTACCTGTACATTTATGACAATGGTAATGTCATTCATTTTCACTCGGACCTCTTCTGTAAATAGGATTGGGTTTCAATATATTCATTTCTAATCAATTGGATGTGTACATTCAGTTCAGGTTTTAAAATGACTGCACGTTGTTTATCGAGTGTAAATCCCCTCTCCGACCGGGAATATCTGTAAAACTTCTAAGTTATAAGATCGCGTGTGCACGACTCTGGGAGTGAGCGGTCACACTCCCAGAAATAATCGTCTGATACTCTCATACTTTTGAAAAACAAATTGTGAATAAAGCAAAAGTTCACAAATTTTTTGAAAGAGTGTTGTTTTTAAGCTACTGATTGACGAATAATGGTTTTGTTTGAAAAATACTTTCATATTTGTTCGGCCTCTTTTCGCCGCCCTGAGCGAGAATGGGTTAAGGTGAGGTTGAACAAGTACTAAAATATTAAGTGATTAACCCTTCCAATGCCAAGGCTACTTTCGACGCGAAGATTTTTGAAAACCATCTAAAGCCTGCCATGTTGGTAGTAATTGGATAGCTCTCGCTGAGTACCCTAAGATGGATTCCCACGTGCCAGGGTTTCAGTTGTTTGGTCAGGTTTTTCTTGCATCATAATGTATTTTGGTTTTTCCGTGTTACATACATAACCCATATTTTCTCCTCCCACTTAGGTTGGAACGATGTCGGCTGGAACAACCCCCGGATCGAGACCCCTAATCTGGACAGGATGGCTAGGGAGGGTGTCATACTTAATTCCTCTTATGTTCAGCCAGTGTGTTCACCGTAAGTAATAACTGAAAGCAGCAATAAATGCGAGCTGGAATTTGAAATTATGATTTTTCGTCGATTTTCTGCCATATTGCGTCTAAGTCGTGACGAGAACGTTGTATCTGGAGGAAACCGGAGTACCCGGCGAAAACCACCACCTAAATCCAAGACACTGACAACTTTCTCACATGCCCCTTGAACGGGAGGCGATGAAAGGGAGGTTATGAAACGTCACCCTTTTATCATCATTATACTATTGAATTACACACAATTTGGTCCGAGTACATTATTTTAAAGAATAATTATTGTATTTTATAATGAAGAGAAAAACGTTCGTTCAATATCTTAAGAGTTGGTGATAAAATGGACTTAATATCACTCGTTTTTTACCTAGATGTTTCATGCGACATCGGATGCGTTTTCACTAAAATGAAACCAAGTTTGTAAATTGACTCATTATTCATGTTATATTGCAGATCTCGCAGTGCCTTCATGACAGGATATTATCCGTTCCATTCCGGTCTTCAGGTAAGATACTCCTGCTCTTCTTCCATACACTATTAAGGGTAAAACATATCTCCAATTAGAGGATATCCGCCTGAAATTCTACTTAAAGAAAACAACGATGTTAAATTTACTTCAATCTACTTGGTGAGACATACTGATCTTCATTCCATATACTAGTATACACTTTTCAAATGATTCTAATTTCCACACATCCAAAGGATTCTTATTCCATACCGATGTATGGGGACAAACACACATCTCCAACACCCATTGAGAACTTTTTCAAGTGACACTTTTGCCTTATAGTGTTAGAAATACATAAAAAATATCGTAAAATATATCACAACAGGAGTCAAGTGTGCCTTGGTTTTTACCTTTTCAATTTATCAATTTTCTTTCAATACTTTTCATATATTACACACAGCAGTAATCCATTATGCCCTGCTTTCTCCCTTTTCCAGCACAGAGTTATTAAGCCAGATTATGCATACGGAGTCCCACTCAACCAAACCTTCCTACCACAGAGACTAAAGGCACTAGGATATGATACACATATTATAGGAACGTGAGTGATTGCAAAGCGCAAAATAAAAGTAGCCAAAGTCTAGAATTCTTTTTTGTCGCAGATAAGGTTCATTTGTTTTCATGTTCTTTGAGAATTCATATATATCATACTGTTGATTTCCCCAGCAGTGTCGATAGTTAATTCCTGCACCAAATGTGCGGGCAACCGGCATATAATACACGACCACACGTCTGATTGCCACCAAGTTTCCTGGATATCGATGCATGGATAACCTGGCAACTGAGCGCAGCTTTGATTCGCATGCTACGTGGGTCATTGGTGAGCTTGGACTATTCTTTTGACATGTTATTCATTGGTGTTTGTTCAACCCGAAGGCGTCTGGTCGACTGGTGCAGGAATTAAATGCATGCACTGTACCTCCTAATCTCATATATTTGCTCGCAGTGTACATTTGTCACAAACTATTCAAAAACCTTACCATTTATAATAGATGGATATTGTTGGTGGTAAATATTGCTCACACCATCTAAATTGAATGAGATGTTTTTTATTCGTTAACTTATTTGGAAATTACCGATCTAAGTATACTTTTAATACATCAGGGGCAATCCCGATAGCCGAGTGGTCTAAAGGGTTGCCACTAACTGCTGGTTATGACTACTCATTAGGTTGAAATCTTGCTCGGGCCTGGGAGCACAAATCTAAAGATCAGTAATACCTAATGGTCAATATTAAATCATTGTTTTTGTCTTCAGGTGGCATTTGGGATTCTGTCACTGGAACTACACGCCCACGTACAGAGGCTTCGATAGCTTTTACGGCTTCTATAACGGGGCAGAACACTTCTACAAACACATCAGAGGTAAACTATAACTGTCTATTCAACTATGGAAAATACTAAACGTATCAATCTATTAACAATATGAGTACGTTCACATTGGGGTGGGGGGGTAGTAATATTATGGCTTTTATGGCTTCTACATCGGGTACAGAACACTACTACAGACACAGCAGAGGTAAACTATATGTCTCTTCAACTATGGAAATACTAGACACCAATGTATTAACAGTATGAGCACATTCACACTGGGGATGAGGGTGGGGGTAGTAATATTATGGCTTCTATAGCGGGGCAGAACACTACTACAGACACAGCAGAGGAAAGATCTATATGTCTCTTTAACTATGGAAATACTAGACACCAATGTATTAACAGTATGAGCACATTCACACTAGGGATGAGGGTGGGGGTAGTAATATTATGGCTTCTATGGCTTCTATAACGGGACAGAACACTACTACAGACACAGCAGAGGAAAGATCTATATGTCTCTTTAACTATGGAAATACTAGACGTATCAATGTGTTAACAGTATGAGTACGTTCACACTGTGGGTGGAGGTAGTAATATAATGGCTTTTATAGCGGGGGTGAACACTACTGACACAGCAGAGGTAAACCCTATAACACTATTCAACTATATTAATTCGTGGTTATACATGTATGGTTTATATCATTTTCGCCATGTTAGTGGAATAAGACGTTCGAAAGCGGTACAATCAATTGCTGGTGCATGGGTTTAGAAGTTTATATCATATCAGAAACCACACTTTTTGCCATAATATATTTGCTCAGCGAATGCTGAAATATATGTTGCTTACATCGAAACCAGTGCTTTATCAAATTGTGTTTATAGATTCCGTAGCACTTGTCCAGTGTAAGATATTTGTGGATACTAAACATCCAGGTATCTTATTATCGGGATGAATACTAGCACTGTATCTCCATGTCTATATTTTCTTTTTCACAGCTAATTTACATATCACAATTATTTCAAATATATCAGGTTTATGTACTTATTAATGTGTTGCTACTTTTCTTTTCTTGAAGGAGGAAGCCTCGATTTTCGGTTCAACAAAGCTCCCCTTCGAGACCACAAGGGTGTCTACTCTACCGTAAGTTATATTCACACCGTTTATGAATATCTTCATACATAAATATCTTATTCTCTATGTGTGTTAATATATATATATATATATATATATATATATATATATATATATATATATATATATATATATATATATATATATGTGTGTGTGTGTGTGTGTGTGTGTGTGTGTGTGTGTGTGTGTGTGCTAAGGGTGGCTTAGTAGTTTTTCCTAGTAGATCTTTTTAAGTCAAAAACCACAGAGTGCTTTTTCCTCCAATTCACACAAACGATTACAGCGTTGGTCTTACTGCCTCCTTCGGTTCAACTAATTTGAGTTTTCAACATAATTTAAGTTCCATAATCTTCTGCTGTACTGTCAAGTTGCCAGCTTCTTAGTGTCCACTTTATATAATTTGTCACACTTGTATAAAAAGATGAGATTCTTGTAATTGTTCCTGCCCATGGTTGATATACTCTTTGTTAGTGTGGATTAACAACTAGTGTTTTGTTTGTAGCGAGTGTTCGCCAATAGAGCAAGGGATATCATCGAGCAGCATAATGCTTCCAAGCCGTTATTCATCTATCTACCTTTCCAGTCGGTACACGACCCGCTTCAGGTGAGCTCATTTCATTTTTGGTTAATAGGTGAAAGGGTAGGGATCCACCCCCACCCCCCCCCCCCCCCCCCAAAAAAAAGCCATCTTTAAAAGCTTCCTCAGGACACCCAGTCTTTTCAGAGGAATTTCTTAGAATGTCAATCTCAAGCATATATTTGACTTCTTTCATCTCCATATAATTCCCATGATACCCAATTTTTTGTGATAAATTTCTTAAAATGTCAATTAAGCATATAATTGAATTCTTTCATCTCCATATAATTCCCTTGATACTGTATAGGAATATTATGCCTAATTTTGCTAGATTTATACAAGTTTATGGTTGAAATCTGAGTATATAGTGGAACCCCCCCCCCCCCAAAAAAAAAATAATAATAATAATAAAAATAATAATAATTTCAAGCACACAGTTACTATTTTCTGGCTAGGACCCTGCTAAGAATTACGATGAAAATTATTATGCTTTTACATTAAAAAGAACACATCAAAATCGGAAATAAGTTTAATGATGTTGTCGGTAGTTAGGTTAGACAACATTGTTCACATTGTTATGATAACCTTTTGTAGTAAGAAATAATATATATCTTATCAAAGGTGCAATCAAAAACAAATACACAAATATTACCTAAAATTACATAATTATACTATTGCCGTCTTTCACTTATAATTTCATAGCTCCTCTGTACATTTCACAGCTGATGACTATTTAGAAGAAAAAAATCTAGGTAAAAACTCGATTATACTTCTACTGCCACTATGACATAAACACAAATTATATTCTATTTAATGCAGGTACCAAAGAAATATGAGATGAAGTATAAAGATATCACAAATAAAGCACGGAGAATTCGCTTAGGTAAGAAACTGTTTCTCCCACTAGGTTAATATCTTGGATGGATATGTTCTAAAAAGAATGGATATGTAGCAAGAGACCATTTACTATATGCATTATATTGAGGGGCTGGCTATGCCAGTGGTCTCTGATCTGGCATCGGCGGGACTTCAAGAGGGGACAAGGACCAATCAGGGCTCTTGTATCGTTTACATTCCAAAAAAAAACCTGTCCTCCAGCATGCGCAGAACAAGACTTTTGGGCAATTGGCCGAGGCCTGCCTGTTCAGGTTGACTGGCTGGTTTCATATCCACTTGTTTTTTATATCTAAGATTAATATGTAAACCAATTTAGATATTATGTTGTGTGGATCTCTTCTAACTCTCCACGAAGGCCTTATTTAAATTTTTCTAATCATGGTTTTCACATATCCAAGCATCACCTACATGTAGTACATTTTACTGACTTTTGATTATAATGTTTATGGTATACCCATTGTATTCCAGTAAACCACTTGTGTATCATTTTATAATCTTCATATGCTTTTTTGTGATTGTATACTTTCCTTTCACTATACTACACCCATTTTTGCTCTATAATATTCATGGCATACCCATTGTATTTTTAATAAATCACTTATGTATCATTTCATAATTTCTATATGCTTTTTTCTTACATTTGATTGTATACATTCCTTTACCTATACTACACCCATGTTTGCTAGTCTTTTTAACAGTTTACTATTTGATTGTGCTGTCACTAAAAATATGAGAAACCGTTATCTTGTGTTTACTTTATGGCCAAGGGTGCAACATAGGTTGCAAAACATTATTTTCTGAGCGGGGCAAGCTGCCCCTAATGTGGACTTGCCCGGCTGGCACTTCCACTTGCCCCACCAATCTGTTAAACAAAGGTGAGTTTGGACTTTGCCCAAACCATTATTTGCAGAGAGGGGCAAGTCAGGGTCTTGTTCAGCTTGCCCCATTGCCATTTTTTGCCGAATTCACTTCCAACTTGCAACAGGGAAAGTGGTCATGTTGCACCCTGTGGCCATTGTTACATGTCACAATTATACTTAGGTTGTATTGCATCTTGTGTGTTCTAGGTATGGTCACCGCCATGGACGAAGCTATAGAACATGTTACACAGAGTCTGAAGAGAAAGGGCATACTGAATAATACCCTGATCGTCTTTATCTCAGACGTGAGTATGATATATTTTAGGTCTGGATAAGGCTTGGGAATATATTGAAACTTGGTGAGAGAGCTGGAAGTGGATACCTGCCCCATGGAGTGTATAAGTTCGCCATATCCTAACCTTTATGCTGCTGGCTAATTTGGACCAGGGGCTTAGCCGTAATGCGTCCAGCGTGTCATTTGGACACGCAGAACACTGTTTTTTGACAGTTTGGACACCAAAAAGTTTATGTCAGAATTTGTTGAAGATGACTTTTCTTAGAAGATAGAAGCTGTAGTGTCACTTTTATAAGACACACAAAGCAGTATCTGGCCTAAAAAAGCAAAATCTGTAAAGGTTTAGGGTCTATCTTATTAGTAGTATGTATTTTGTACCACACTTTGGACACGCAAACGTCTATGAAACCTCTATTTGGACACCCTGTTTCCGAATATCGGCTAAGACCCTGATTTGGACAATTTAAAATGATCCAAAAAAACTGAAATCGACTGAAATCCTGGCACACGGCTACTCATCTTAGAACACTCAGCGAGAGCTTACCAATGAATACCAAAATGACAGGGTTAAGATGGTTTTCACAAACCTTTGCATCCTCGTGCTTTGGACAAAAGTAGCCTCAGTATTGGAACTGCACAGATTGACTAACTGGACGGGTGGACACAGTGGCAGCTTAACCATTGCGCTGCTGGTGGCGAATTTGGCCAATACAAAATGATCCAAAAAACCTGAAAACTGATTGAAACCCTGGCACATGCGTACTCATCTGAGTACTCGGCGAGAGCTATCCAATGAATACCAAGATGACAGGGTTTAGATGTTTTTTTCAAATATTTTGCCTTCGTGTGCTTTGGACAAAAGTGTATGATAATCCTGAGTATACTGTTTAAAAAAGTAAAATCCATTGTTTTCTATTCAACCCAAAAGCAGCGCAGCCAGACAATTTCAGAGTTGGGAAAATGATTGAAGGAGAAATATCTATATGAAAATTAGCAACAACTCTCCTCCGAATATTTTGTAATTTTATCTATGATTTCCAAATTATCGCGAAAAGCTTGCTAGAGGAACTCTTGAGGCCACGTCCTTATATACTGCTGGAGGCTAATTTGAGGAATACAAAATGATGCAAAAAAAACCCTGATAAATGACCAAAACCCTGGCACATTGGTACTCATCTGAGAGTACTCAGCGAGAGCGAAGCAATGAATACCAACATAACAGGGTTTAGATGTTTTTCAAAAATCTTTACATCATTGTGCTTTGGACGAAAATAACCTCAGCATTTAGAGTGTTAAAGAGTTGGATAAATAATTGTGGTCACAATCTGAAGACAACTACTAACCTGTAATACAATTATGTTTCGTTTTCAGAATGGTGGTCCTGTAGGATCAAAAGGAAGCAACTGGCCCCTCAGAGGTGGAAAACATGGCGTCTTTGAAGGCGGCACTAGAGTGCCTTCCCTTGTTTGGGGAAACATGCTCAGAAAAAAGGAATACACAAACTCAAGGTATGTCAACAACTTAACATGCCCTCATGACAAATCCAGATTTCAGTCTGGTTATCGACCCTTCTCAGTTCTTGACAAGTTACTTTTGGGAGTACATTTTCATGTTTTATAGTTACTCTTATATAATAAGTTACTTTCACAAGTATTGCAAAAAAACAGAAATAGAAAGCCATATCTAAATAGCCGGCCTAATATTTTTCATTTTTCCAACTCCGTAAACATGGCAAAACTTTTTATTCCTATTTTTTTTTATTAACCTCCCTCCTGATCTGGCAAGAGGGTATGAGAAAGATCAAGGAGTAAATTAAACAAGGGTCGCCGAATCCATTCTTTTATTCATCCAAGTTAAAGGTAACTTATTCATGAACTGTATTTGAACCCGTAGCCATTGCCTTACATTGTTGAATATCTTGGAGTGGCATGTGATATGATGTGTATAATGATATGCATTGACTTATTACGGATTCTTATTTCTAATTCAAAATTTTTATTCTTCAAAGGATGATTCATGCTGTCGATTGGTTTCCTACATTTCTGGAGCTTGCAGGTGGCACCCCAGGTAATTTAGTGTGATTTAAAATAATAAAAAAAATCCCACATACATTGTATTCTCTTAATTGATTAATTCCATTGAACTTCTCCATTTCTTATTAGCATTTAAGGGGTTTATTAGCATTTGTAGTGATCTAGTGCATATCTCTGACCAATTCAACAATGAAATGAAACTATGATAATAATGATAGTTGGAATTGGCCATCTAGCATCTAATTTACAATTGAAATCTTCCAATGTCCACCGAGCCAAACGTAGAAAGTTATAATACCAAAGGCAATGTAAAGGCACATTAAAAAATATAAAAACTCTATTGCTGGATAGGAACATTCCTCACTTAATTTGTATTGTAGACAATTACTTTTCACACAGAAATACTATTATCATTTGACAAAAGATTAAAGTAAACTTTTGATTAAGGTAATGCCGACTTTTAGTATCTAATTTCTATGATACCTAGTTATCTTTTTTGTTATATGCTGCCAACTCATGTTTTCAGATCCTGGCATAGATGGCGTCAGCCAATGGGCGGCCCTGAATGAGGATGAAGCTTCTGCTAGGACGGAGTTTGTTTATAACATTGATGAACTAGATGGTCTGTCTGCTATCAGGTAGGTTACACTTAGTTATAGTTCTCAAGTAACGTTTACATCTACCCATTTCAGTGTATGCTAATTTTGTGTTATTTGCATAGTACAGATAAGTTGGGCAAAGCGTTCAGCAGGCTGACGGTCAACCTAACACCTTGACCCATCTATTGCAGAATTTTAAAACTAGTTGTTAAATTCTAGTGACTATGGTAAAATTAGAAGCTGCAACTAGAAACCAGTGATTTTGACAAAAAGTAAATTAATAGTTCAAAATGGTCTTAATTTGAATTAAAATGTATTACTTATTTACAAACATACATTTCTGAGTGTCATTTTCAGATAATGATCATGATGATGCATGTTTTTTTAAGGGAGTGCATGGCATTTTCAGTCTTAATGCTCCTAATATATTTTAATGAAATAAATTGAATCCATATAATAACCTATGCTATTGTTTGTTGAATCATTCTGCAATTATATCTCTCATTGATTTCTATTTTCTATATAGGAGTGGAGACTATAAATACATAGAGGGTAACTTTGGAGGGCCACATTACTGGGCTCCTCCGGTAGAGAACAAGAACATCACCGCCCCAGAACGTCCTCGCCGACAGAGGCGATATCTCTTCAATATAGCAGGTAATTGTCAATGTGATTGATGCAATACATTAATCATGGTTAAAAATACAGATGACATAAATATATATATACATATATATGTGTATATTTCCCCTTCAACAGGTACTAAGGATAGATTTGTGAGTGGGCCAATTGACAGCTACCATATAGTAGACATTTAAGGTCAAGTTATCCTGCATTTGCCCTTTATACATTCAATACGTAAAACACCTGCAGTACAATATACATCTTTTCCGTTAACCAAATGATACTTTTCTACAAAAATGCAAAGGATAACTCTACACATAGACCCCCTCTGGATATTGAACATCACTTCCAAACCAATTTCTTTAAGCTTGTGCTGATCCCACCGCACTTTGTAAATAAACATGTTTGCATTATAAAGGCAAGCAATGGGCCGCGTTAAGATGTAGTAGTCATTGTATAATATCATTGTATAATTGTTACTTTTCCTTTGCAGAGGACCCAACTGAACGCAATGACCTATCAAGGGAGTTACCAGGTGTCGTACGGACCATGAAGATGAAAGTCAAGAAATACAAAGAAACTCTCCAACCCGCATTTCCTCCAGTTCCTGACCCTAAATCTAACCCCAAGAGATTTGGGCGAGTCTGGTCGCCAGGATGGTGCGAACTATAGTCATGGCCAGAAGGGCGTCTAAGTATCATTTTGACACCAACACCCTAAAAGATCACCCCTCAGGACACCCACAAGCTTTGTAGGGAATTTCTTTAATTTTTTTATTAAAAAGCATATAATTAATTGTTCTACCTCAATGTGATTCTCATGACATTGTGTACAGATAGAATGCCTTATTTCATGTAAATTCAAGTAAATGCATGTTTATGGCTGCAATCTGAGTATCTTGCAGTCTCCAAAAAAATTGGACATCTTTAAATATATCCATGTATATCTGCATATGTAGAGTCAGTACCGTGCATTCTAATTACTATTCACATATCTTTGTTGATATTGCAGTTAGTGAAGTGTTTTTTCTGAGTTTTCTTACTAAAAAAAGTTCAAATACTTAAAATATCATAAATATTATATGCTCTTTATAATAACAAATTAGCACTAGTAAATATAAGTCTGCCGCTGATTAGAACTTATGATCCCATGTGTGGAGGCATCACCAATGTAATGACAAACACCTTTTAAGTGTTAGGAAGTGATTTACTGAAGAATGAATAAAACAAAAAAAATTGAGATTGTATATTGGTCTTTTATTTTTTGTGATATCTTGTGCCATTCTACACTCAATCGTGACTAGCCAGGATTTGATAGTGGAAAGAAAATGCACTTCCATCAATTCTTACCAAAGTTACTTCAATTGTAACTAGCCAGGAGGTGATAGTAGAAAGAATATGCACTACCACCAACTCTCCCTGAGTCAATGGTAACCCTTCAAACATGGCTAGCCAGGAGGAGATAGTGGTAAATATATACTACTACCAGATCTCTCCAAAGTCACTGGTAACCATTCAAAGCCCTGATTTTTTTTGTTACAATTGATATAACTTTTGTACCCCCAAATAACTCCTATTCATCTGGCACATTTATTTGTGTACAAAGTGCACCTTAAATACTAGTACTGGACGCAGATATTCAACAAACTATGAATAACTTTGCTTTGAGAATATCTGTATCATTAAATTCCTATGTCATTACAATAAATAACAAGGGAGCGATTACCAGTCTGGACACCTTTGAAAGGACTGCCATTGAATCGTGTTTGAATAAGCACCAATAATTTACCCTCCAACCTCTGCATCACCGATTCTTCAATAGGCATTGAATTTAATATGATTGATTGGATTTGAAAATTACATACATCTCTTTAAATTTCCTTGACAAATTTAACCAGTTTGCTGCTGGAGGTTAATTTGCCCAATACAATTGGTGCAAAAAACCCTGAAAAATAACCAAAACCCTGGCACATGGGTACTCATCAGAGAGCGTTCATCGAGAGCTATCCAATGAATACCAACACGACGGGTTTAGATGTTTTTCAAAAATCTTTGCGTACTTGTGCTTTGGAAGAAAGTAGCCTCAGCATTGGAAGAGTTAAGGCAACCGAAACTGCATTTGTTTAATGAAAAAGTTCTTTTTGTTCCTGGTTATACCGTAATTTACAAAGCAACCCTTAGATATTGCATTCTCCCCAATATTCCAAAATATGTAGTTATGAAAGTGAACATGGCACCTCTAAAAAGTTTTATGAACAGATATACATGTATGCAAATAAGACGGCATTCCTTGCAGAGGACTGTAGTCTTCACAAACCAAATTTAGTATATAGCACTTAAAAACATACAACCATATACAAGAAAGGCATATGAAACCGACCAATTGGGTCCGGAGTTGAAATGTGTGGATTTCATTATTGATCCTTGATATCTGACTGATTGCCTGGTAAAAATAATCAACTTTACAAAATCATGATAAGATGGCATTTTTCATGGATTATCAAAATAACTGCAGCTGAAATAACCTCTCAAAGATATACTGATAGGATAGAGAGGGAGGGGGGATAATAAATAACATTCTTTGCTGGGAGTGTCCTTATAATAATAAAGTTTAAATGTGCAAGACACGTACAGTTAAGTCATCAATTGAAGTTACAATTTTTGTTTAGTTGAGATGTATTTTTTTTCAAAGAAAACTAGAATCTATTGATAGTTTCAAAATATATAGAATTTGACAAATAGATGCAAACAACCAAAAAGTGATTGTTTAACACGATTACTTATTACGTAAGTTTGACTGGAATTCATTTTATTATTGCTTGTTTTGAATAATGCCTTAATTATGACTAGCCAAGGGAACGGAACCAAGAGTACCTGGGAAAACCACTGACCGACCTTAATGTAAGTTAGAATGGAATTAATTTTATCCTTTCTTGTTTTGCTATTTTCGGAAAATTTCAGCCATTATTAGCCAACCAAAATCGTATTTAATAAAAAGTGTCCGAGATTTACGAGAATTTATGGAAAATAATGCCTATTTTTTGACTAGCCTTGGGAACAGAACCAGGAGTACAATGTTTATTTCTTGGGTAAATTGGCTAAGCTAGATCATTTCACATACATACAGACATTCTATGTATTTAATTTACTAAAATTTCCACAATTTGAGCTAAATAAATGGGGAAATCACCAGGTACTGAAAATACTGTCACCATGGTATTTCGGTTCTTTTATCGAGCATTGAAATATTTCAAAAATATCTTGACCCTTATTCTGCTGAGGGCTAATTTGGCCAATACAAAATGATGCAAAAAGCCTGAAAAATGATTGAAAACCTGGCACGTGGGTTCTCATCAGAAAGTACTCAGTGAGAGCTATCCAATAAATACCAACCCATGACAGGGATTAGATGGTTTTCAAAATTCTTTGCATTCTTGTGCTTGAATCGAAAGTAGCCACAGCATTGGAAGGGTAAAGGCAGTTGAGGTAAGAACTCATACATGTTTATTTTGGTCCTTCATAATACTGAGTGTCAAGCACCCTCCTTACTTAGAACACCCTGAAAAAAGGGAAACACCATTGTTTCTAGGTTTTCTTTGGAATTTCCATTATTACAGCATTTCTAGACAGTACCTAATACTAAATATCATATGATTGTCCAGCACGTTAGAATCTTCCATTGTGAAAAACAGAAGAATCAACTGGCAGTACACTGCATCTTCTTTTAAAAGAGGTGTGGTGTCAAAATGAAGGGTGGAGATAGTTTAACCCTTATGCTGCAGGTGGCTAATTTGGCCAATTAAAAATAATGCAAAAAAAGCTGAAAAAATGACCGAAACCCTAGCACATGTGTACTCATTTGAGAGCACTCAACGTAAGCTATCTAATGAATACCTATATGACAGGGTTTAGATGTTTTTCAAAAATCTTTGCGTTCTTGTGCTTTTGGCAAAAGTAGCCTCAGCATTGAAAGCGTTAAAACAATCTTTTGATATCATCACTAATATGCAATTTTGAATCTATAAAAAAGCCAGCAGAAAAAGAGGAGAGAGGTGTATTGAAGGAAACCCAAGTCACTGACAACTTCCTCGCCTGCCTCTTGATGAGTTGAACCAAAACCCTATGGGAGGTCAAGATATTACACATACTAATGGCCCTTACACTTCTATGAACTGCATTTTTTTAAAACCAATCACAAATTTTAGTACATAAAGAGTCTTGAAATTGACAAATATAATAAATAACAACACCTTCCTCCAATTGGTAGCTTGAGGGTTAACTGTACCACCCAATTTGATTTAAATTTCATCAGAATTTTCTTCATAACGAACTGACATTCCCTACTTGACGAATTCATATTGCAATGGATTTTATAATCACACAGCTGCAGAGCTTTGTTTCTGCAGAGAAGATACACTGTAACTATGAATCGCACACCACTCTTCGTTATCTCTTAAGTGGACACTTATTATTATGCAAACTCTTTATTTCGACTCGTTTTCTCCATAGAAGTGTGGCATGAAAAACAAGAAAGAACCGCACCAACCAGCTATGAGGAATTGATAAGGAGCATAGTTTTAGAGACATTGGGTTCTGCATTAACCCTTATGCTGCTGGTAGCTAATTTGGCCGATAGGAAATGATGCAAAATACCTGAAAAATGCCTGAAGCCCTGGCACATTGGCACTCATTCGAGAGTACTTAGCGAGACCCATCCAATGGTTATAAACATGACAGGGTTAGATGTTTTTTCTAAATCTTTGCGTCCTTGCGCTTCAGCCGTAAGTAGCTTTAGCATTGGAAGGGTTAAACCATTAATGCTCGCATTGACCAAAAACAGGCTGATAACTTCGATAAAGTCTTTACAGGCTGAAGCATACTTAGAAAAATATTTGAGAACTGTTTAATCGCAGATCATTTCCAACAACTATCCTTCCGATCTGTAGTGAACAGATCTTAGATTTCCAAATGACTTTCAAAAATAGTCAAAGATCCAGCATCAATTTCCAAGGTAAAACTTAAACATTAATAGGTTTAACCCATTAATGCCCAGGCGGCCAAAAGCAGACCCATAATTTCAATGAAACACTACAAATATCTCCTCATAAACTGTTGACCCGTTTATGCTTAAAGATCCCTTTGACAAGTGTCGTCCAGACCTGTAGAATTTTCTAAAACAACTTTGGAATGAAGCATAAATCCACAAAATATTTTAGGGGAGAGTTGTGGATAAGGCTCCGATCAACATTCCTCCTTCAAATATGATCTAGAAAAGGCTGTTCTCATACTGCCAAAATAGTCATGTTATTGGGCTCCATTGCATGAATGGGTTTACCTTTTAATTATTGTGCACACTGTTCTTTACATGGTATTCCTGAATCTGGATGCCACTGCTTAATTACACAAACCCATAGTATAAGAAACCAGTAATGACCCCATGTTTTAACGACCGCTTGTGTACACACTGTCATAATGTATCATGAAGTGCATGAAAGTAGTAGGCTTGTGGAATTTGTAGGTTTTAGAGTAATCATGTTGTGAAAAGATGTCTCCTCAGATATCACTAAAATAGTCGGGTCTCTTTGAACTGCTCTCAGCAAGAATGGAAAGAATCTCCGATGCTTTTTTCCCGCTCAACTGTAACCAATCTTTTTTTCAGATTTTTGGTGGGAGACCTATATGATGCCACCCAATGGTGACTCATCAGCTATTTCTTGTACACACACCACGTCATCAATTTCCTGCAGTTTTCTCACCCACATTTCATCACAACCTTCATGGCCTCTGGGCTGAATCGCCTTACTGCACCACAAGTATTCATTCCTATGTATTGCATTGTATGTAGTTTGATACTGATATTAAATCAGACTAATAACGTTCTGTGTGGACTCGCTCTGTGGCAGAGCGCAAAAGACGCCGTCATCACCGAATCCTTAATGACCCCATCAGTTTCCATCTCCGAAGTTTGCAGTTCGTTCTAGAGGACTCCCGTTCCTCCTGATAATTTCCATAGAAAGTGATTCTTGGCAGTGCTAGTAGTAGTAGTAGTGGTAGTAGTAGAAGTTCACTTTGATTACCCACACTACGAAAAAAATCCAGCAGCAGTATTTTCCTCTCGCAATCTCCCCCATACCGTCAATAGGGACAAAGCTCACAAGTTTTTTGATGACCGAGAGGTGTAGATTATCCATATGGCAGCTCCCATATATTTTGTAAATTTCTCCACATACCGTGAATATGGACAAAGCTCACGTTATTTGAAGATCGAGGTGTAGATTATCCATATGGCAGCGCCCCCTATATTTCGTATACTTCTGCATACCGTCAATATGGACAAAGCTCACGTTATTTGACGATCGAGGTGTAGATTATCCATATGGCAGCGCCCCCTATATTTCGTATACTTCTGCATACCGTCAATATGGACAAAGCTCATGTTATTTGACAATCGAGAGGTGTAGATTATCCATATGGCAGCGCCCCCTATATTTCGTATACTTCTGCATACCGTCAATATGGACAAAGCTCGCATGTTATTTGACGACTGCGAGTTTTATCCGACATATTCACGGTGAAGGTCCTCCATATGGCAGGAGCGCCCCCTAGGTTTCGTGAATGGCAGTCTCACCTAAAGAGGTTCATGGCATGGTAGAGCTGCATGAGAACGACGAAGTGGATGGGAAGGCAGGATCGTCAGTCGTTCGTGGTGGGATCCATGGTCAACCAGGAGAGGGCGTTGTACGACTCCAATACATACCTACAACAAATAAAACATAGAAATAAGGTTACAACATGAATCAGTTGTATGACTCCAATACATACCGTATTCTTCCAATTAAGCGCATGGTGCGGATAGAGGTTGGGAAATTTTTCTGAAGTAGGGGTACTGACGATCTTCCGTTTAACCGTACACATCAATGATTACCGATCGGAGAGCATTGGCCGTTATTGCTCCTTTGCACTCTCGCTGTTCAGTTAGCTTAGATGTTTGCAGCTACAATGGCACATGTGAGATCGCTAATTGGTCAATAGTACGACCATGCGGCGAATATGAACAGCGAGAGCGCGCAGGAACTGCTGAAATTGCGGAATTCAGCACTGGTTTGCAGACACAGCAAGAGGAAAGGTAGGTAAGTTTGCTTTTCTTACTTCTTCTAGGGGGAAGTTTTACGCTTAATCGGAAGAATCCGTTACCTACAACTGAATAAAACGCAGAGCAAAGGTTACAACATGAAGCAGTTACATGAAGCAGCCCTGCTGTACTTGACCCCTGATAAATGCTGTTGTTGGCAAGCCCTTTGCTATATTTGAACTTTGAGGTCTGCTGTGTTTTTGACCTTGTGCCACTATTTTCGACCTTGAGCCCTACTGTATTTGACCTTGAACCATACCATATTTGACTTTGAACCATACCATATTTGACTTTGAACCCCACCATATTTAAAATATAATTAGTCTCTACAAGACCTTGATTCCGATTAAATTTGACCTTGAGCCCTACTACATTAGAATGTAAATCCTACCATATTTGAGCTAGAGAAAAGGTGTATTTTAACTAAATGGGCCCTACTACATTAGACCTTATTTCCTAACGTATTTGACCTAGAGCATAACAGCATTTAACCTTGGGCCCTACTACATTAGACTTCATTTCCTACCATACTTGACCTTGAGCATAGCTGTATTAGACCTTATTTCCTACATTATTTGACCTATAGCATAGCTGTATTACACCTTGAGCCTTACATTTGACCTTATTTCCTACCACACCTGACCTATAGCATAGCTGTATTAGACCTTGAGCCTTACATTAGACCTTTTTTCCTACCGTATTTGAGCGTGAGCGTAGTACATACCTGAGCACATCGCGCGTGAATCCTGAGTCTAGAGGGTGCTGCGAGATGCCGGCAGCGGCCGTGGGGTTCTGGTAGAGTTCGTCCTGACCCTGGTGCAGGTCCATTGTGGCTATGGAGAGCAGCCTGTCAACAACACAAACAGCACAGTCAAATAACAATAATAACAATGATGATGATGATAATAATAATACTGTAGAACACATATATGACGCGTGTCCCAAATATAGCGAATTGGGGAATTTTCCCACCATAGCGTATCTTTATGTTAGCGATGGTAGCCGCTGCTGACAGCGCCAGTACAGTATGAAAATGTACAGCGTTTTTATATATAGCGAAGCGGAACCACACGCTTTGTACGCTATATATTAACAGACGCTAACATTGTGTGTTCTACAGTATATAATAATAATAATAATAATGATAATAATAATGATAATAATAATATAATAATGATAATATTGCAACCATTTAACCTGCTCATAAGACAGGTCTGCATTACAATTTTGATAAATAAAAAAATAAGAGAAAAAAACTTGGGAGTTTGGTAAAAATGTTCTAGTCTAAAATAGATACCACCAAAATAGCCAGGATGGTTTTTCCTGTTAAAATATTTCAAAATATGTTAAGAGGAAGGTCCTGGTCTAAAAGAGATGCCACCCAAAAAAAGCCAGGACAGTCTTTGGTGCAACAGACATGAAGAGTTAACTCTGAGGCTAATTCCAACCAAAGCACAAGGATGCAAAGAATTTTGAAAACCATCTAAACCCTGTCAAGTTGGTATTCATTGGACAGCTCTTGCTGAGCACTCTCAGATGAGTACACATATGCCAGAGTTTCAGTCATTTTTCAGGATTTTTTTTGCATCATTTTGTATTGGCCGAATTAGCCATCAGCCATACAAGTTAAATTTGTACCCACCTTGAAGCAGGACGGACAACTGTCCTCAGACTGTGGACAGGCCGACCAGAACCACTTGGGCATGGGCCCCCTGCTGGCCGTGGAGATGTAGTAACCCATAGCCATTGATTCGGTGGCTCATCCTGCGGATCGGAGAAACCTGGGCCGCCAGAGCCCCCTGTGGTTCCGCCGTTTAACTGCTGTTTTGAGTGACGTCCCGGAGATCCGGCGTTGCTGCCATCTTGTCTGCGAGGCGATCCCATGGGCGACCCAAGCTCAAAGAGCGAGCCAATGGCGTCGATATCATCTTTGAGGTCGGCCAATTCGGAGAGGTCCGTGCCCTCTACGCCAAAGTTGGTATAATCCGTCATGTCAACACGCTCGTGCTGGGTTGGAGGGCCAACATTTGTCTGAAAAAAAAGAGAGCAGCAATGTAAAATTCATTTTTATCTCTTAGTTCATTTTTTTCATTTTGTTCAACTTATAAGTGGAATAAGACAAGATGGAATCCATGGAGATATTGAGGTCTCCAGTAGAGCCTCTCAAAATTATACCATAAAATAATACTAAAATCATTCTATAATACAATAGTAATGGACTTCCGACTACTTTTATTACTGCAATTTAAGTAGGAAAGGGCTGTGAAAAACCATCGAAGATATTCAAAGTTAAACACCTGACCAGCAATGGGCTGAAAACTACTAACAGAGATGTATCCTACTAGTTTCAGTTCTTCGAATCAATCTGAACTTCTCTGAAATATAATCAAATAAGACATGAAATGACACCATCATTAAAGTGTGCCCATTTCTAGTTCTCTGTGTTATTTATTCAATTAACAGCATACCTCGAGATAGAGTTGTAGACACCTCTGGCATTCCGACCCTACCTTTCCTAACTGACAAACACTAAGGAAATCGAGGTTTTTACCAGGATTATTCACACATACCCTGAAACTAGGCGTTAATGAGGCCAAACGCACAGGCAAACATTTGGTAGTTCTTTTTATCTAACAAAGGCACCAATCATTGTTTTACTATCACTGGATTAGATAACACTAACAAAAGAAATGAATAAAGCAATCAGGTTGTTCCTGTAAAAAAAGAGTTCTGAAACTATTATGTGGAGCAATATTTACAGTAGGGAATATAACTTGGTGAATGACACATATGATGAAAGTAGGTTTACTTTCTAGATTGTATCCATTGGTTGCCTAATTGAAATTAAAGTCTTTTATTATAACAAAAAAGTACCAAAATGTTAAATGTACATTCTTTGCATATATACTTAAATAAACATGGGGTTGCTCAAAAAAAACACAACTTTAACATTTTTCTTACTGGACATTGATATAATTAACTGTCAAGAGTAATTTGAGAATTAATGTGACCTGTAACAACAGAATGACCACAGCAAAGAATACACCTTTTGTCAGAGGCACGATACATTTTAGAGATAGTGAGAGTTATATTTTCATTAGTGAGAACTTATAGCAAGCAATATCTGAAAAGTGAAGAGTAGCTACCATTCGCGGGCAAAAGAGAGTATCCTTCATGGAGTGTCCACTGGACTTCTTAGGAAGTACAAAGGAAGACCTCTACCTGACATCCATACGAAAGTCAAATTCATTTTGCTTTACACAAAGTTGGTCCATAAGACATCAGTCGGGGTAGTGGTGGAAATTCTAAAGGGAACAAAAATCATCTATCAAACTTTGGAATCAACTACTACAATGTAATTAAGTGCTCGTTGAATGCCCCTGACAAAGGCAAGTGAAGGTCAAAGTGTGGTCAAAAGACCGCTGACTATAAGCCATGAAGTCCTGCATAGGAGCGAGTCAATGTCTGGTCCACACAATGTGCTCATTGAATCCATTAGTAAATTTGACAGGAGACCAGTACTTCACAGGAGTGCCAAGTCGAGTTGATTCAGTACACTGTGCCAACTATGTCAGTGCCAAAACAACATGCAGAGACTGTATAAGAGTGTATCAAGGTCTGATCAATGTGTGGCACCTTAAAAACTTAAAAGGTACAATATGTTATCATCAGCTCCACTCTAATATTAGCTGCTGATTGGTCAATTTCTTTTGTACTGAACAGCATTGGGTTTCTCACATTGTGTTTATCAATTGTCAATGTAAGGTACCAATATTTATCCTAGTCTCCATCATCATGGCAATTGCCTTTTGGGTAATGTTCAGATAGAAATGGGGTTATGATTAGATAGAAAAATTGTAAAACTTGGGAAAATGAAATCTAAACCTGCAGCATTGTGAAACATATTGTGAACGCTTCAAAAGCAAAACGTCATTTTAGACGACTGCCATGCTGGATTTACCAAAAGAGAAAATTGGAAAGTCTTAAGACATTCGTAAGTTAATAAAATGCATTTGAGATAATCAAAATAAGAATTCGCCTTACAGGACTCTGCCATAACATTTTCAGTTATGCCCAAGGAGCTCCACGTGGAGGATTCCTGCAAGACTTGAAAGATGAGAGGCTCTATGTTGCGCATCATCCTCCCATTTAGCTCCTCAAAAATGGGGCGGGTGGGCTCTACGCTTCAACCACATTATTTGAGGCGGAAATACACGAAGCCAGCTCTAAGTGAATTTCTTTGTAACTGTTATAGCGCGATCAGTCGAGTCACCGGGATCTAAACAATCATTGAAAGAGCCAAATGTTATATCAAACTTCTGTGATTAAGTTGTTGGTGTAGAGCAACCACCCTGTTGGTTGTTTGTTTTTTCTGCAGCAATTTTGAAAAAAGCAAAAAATATACTAAATAATCTTCTATGCAAGAAATGAAGATTGATCAGTAAGTACTAGAAAAACCATTCCTTATATTTAGCACTGCAGAAAGATTTTGATGAATGGTATATTAATATTAAGTATTAATGCTTAATCTTTTAGAATTCCTCAGGCACCAGCATATACTACCAAAACCATAAAATCTTATGCTGGATAATAACAATAATAACCATAACAATAATAGTAACAATATGACAATGACAATAACTACAATAATAATAATAACAATGATAACAATAAAAGTAACGATAATATGATGATGATGACATAATAACAATAATAGTAACAATATGACAATGACAATAACTACAATAATAACAATAACAATAATAGTAACGATAATATGATAACAATAACAATAACTACAATAATACTAATACTAATAATAACAATAATGACAATAATAACAATAATAGTAACAATAACATGACAATGACAATGAATACAATAATAATAATAATGATAAAAACAATGATAAAAACTGATAAAAACTGATAACAATAATATGACAATGACAATAACTACAATAATAATAATAACAATAGTAATAATAATAGTAACAATAATATGATGATGACATAATAACATTAATAGTAACAATAACATGACAATGACAATAACTATAATAATAACAATAACAACAATAGTAACGATAATATGATAACAATAACAATAACTACCATAATACTAATACTAATGATAATGATAAGAATAATAGTAACAATAACATGACAATGACAATAAATACAATAATAATAATGATAATAATAATAAGAATAATAGTAACAATATGAAGATGATGACAATAACTACAATAATAATAATGATAATAATAATTCAATGATTAATTAATGAGTTGTTTACCTGAATTATCCTGAATGATGCTCCTAGTCCTTTTCCCCAATGCTGTTTACTCCTGCAATACCAATGGAAATAATCAATAGAAAGGACATACCCCATGATATATGCTCAAACTCATATCAATACTAATAACATTATGATGGTGATGACTCATATTATTAACAATACAAATAATAAAGTAATAATGATGATGGTGCTGATGACAATAACTATTAATGATTATAACAATTCAATGAGTAATTTTCCTAGACTCCTAGTATCCAATGCTATTTCAATTGCTGCTTCATATTTCCCTATATATATATATATATATATATATATATATATATATATATATATATATATATATATATATATATATATAGAGAGAGAGAGAGAGAGAGAGAGAGAGAGAGAGAGAGAGAGCACCGACCGACGCGCCATCACCTCCAGTGGTGGATAGCGTAACTAAGCACCCATTAATAGATCGCGAGTGCGATGCCAGTTCGCGTATTCGGGAAATATACGCACTTGCGAACTTTGCCTATTCTACAGTATATATATAGATATAGATATATATAGATATATATATACATACATACATACATACATACATACAGAGAGAGAGAGAGAGAGAGAGAGAGAGAGAGAGAGAGAGAGAGAGAGAGAGATTTACCTTGGATTAAAACTATCCTCAATGTTGTTCAAATTGCTTTTCCCTGATGGTGTTTCCTCCTGCAATAACAATGGAAATAATTGTCAGACAAACTATGCAATAAAACAATAATAATGGAAATAATTGTCAGACAAACAATGCAATAAAACAATAAAGCAACAAAGACTGCATGATGTACCATGCTAGTCTGTAGAGGAGAGGAGAATGCTCTTACTGGACCGAGTATACCACAAACAGTGCAACAAAAGAAAAGAGCAACAAGGACTACATGATGTACCATGCTAGCCTGCAGAGGAGAGGAGAATGCTCTTATTGGACCCAGAGAATAGCACAAACATAGAAGAGGGACATAGAGAGACAGGGGAGAGATGGCAATGGATGACAAGGATGATAATTTCCAGTCTCAGCTTAATATGTGAATACAAATACAAACTCATATTGTATTTGCATCATTGCCTATTGCTGTACCTTGCATTGGATGGGAAGCATGATTCTCATTCTTCCTAATTTCAAGATGTCAAATTTCTTTATTTGTTAATATCTAATTGGCACATTCAACACATGCATGTATGGAGGAAATGCATGATCTGACACATAATAAAGAATTGTTTTAGACAAATAAGCATTATCTTGAAACATATTTAATTAAAAGCTATAGCTTGTTTATAGTTTAACAATCTCTTCATATATTTTGTTCTTTAAAAATTATGTTCAAAATTATGGGTCTGTAAGTGCCAGCCAGATGTTAATGGGTAAACACCCTGTGAAAACAAGTACCTATAGAATCATCTATACATATTAATTGAAATACCATTGGCTGACACAGTATGAAAGCCAAATCTTGAAAAAGCCTGCCCCCCTTATTCTTGACACATGCTATAAATGAACCAATTCATGCAAAGGAAGGTTTGAAGTTTTGCGTCGCTTTCAACAGTTAAGGTCATTTTGCGACGAGATAGAAATTAACCTTGAATTGGGCAGAAATCCCCTTCTATCTACAAATAGTTTCAATGAGTCTTTCAGTTGCAGAGGGGCCACAGATTGTCCCCCACAATGCCGGACATTTGTATAGCGAAAACAGGCCAACAATTCAAGAGACCAATAAAAACAGAAACTTTGTTCAAAAAATTATTTCAAAATGGCGTCTGACTAAGAAACTTTGCACCTGAAATCACACTTGGTCATAGTCGACACAATGTCTTCACCCTAACTCTCCAAGCCCTGGCGAAGAAATGATGGACCTATAGGCAAGGAGGAGGCTCGTATGGTTCCGTGACCCGATACCTCAACCAAGCCAGATCCACCAGACTTCTGCGGGGGAGAGCGGACCCATGCAAGCCATCATAACAATGACCAGGACATGGGAGAGACAAAGTTGTCACCGCAGTTAAGCAGTCTTACAGACGGACCAGTGCTTTCATCAGGGCATTGAATTTCTTAAACTGTCAATTGAATTTTTTCACCTCATGAATATAATTTCCATAGCATAGAACTGATTTTCAAAGACTCAATCTATTTAAACAAACATTTTTTTAGGACAGGGCTTCAGTGTAAATTTCCCTTTCAGGCACAGTACTGACAATAGGATCTAATATGTAGTAGGCATAAGGATTAGAAGAAGATGAATAGCTAAATCTGGATGGGCAGAAATTTTGGAATTGCTGTTTTGAACAGTCATTTTAAAATTCCTGGCTAAAACCCTGGACTGTGACCAAAGGAGAGAGAGAGAGAGTTATTTACCTTGGATTAAAACTATCCTCAATGCTGTTCAAAATGCCTTTCCCTGATGGTGTTCCCTCCTGCAATAACAATGGAAATAATTGTCAGACAGGACATACCACATGATGTGCACAAACTCATATAATTTACAATACAAATATATATGTGATGATGATGATGATGACAATACATTAAATGTCAATGATATTCCAAAGCTGTTCCCGCTGCTCCTTAATATTCCCCCCAAAATAATGATATTACCATTAAAAAGTAAATGAAATATTCACCTTGGATTATAAAGTATCCTTGATGCTGTTCGGTATGCTTGTACCTCCTGCAATATCAATGAAAACAATTATCAGACAGGACATACCACATGTTGTGTGCACAAACTCATACCTTTAACAATACAAATATAAATATGATGATGATGATGACAATAAATACAATAATAATACCAATGATATTAATAACTCAATAAGTAATTTACCTTGTATCCAAAGCTGTTTCCACTGGTGCTTCATATTTCCCTAAATTAATGAGAGATAAACATTATCACAACAAAAATAATATTACTAATAAAAATCAACCAGTTATTTACCTTGGATGAAAATTATCCTCAACGCCGCTCCCATAGCTTTTTCTGACAGGCTTATAGAGAACGTCGTGAAAAAAGGTACCACGGAAACAAACATAAAAAACAACACTTAAACAACATAAAAAGAAAACAAAAATGAGAACAGATAAAAATACAGCACACAAACAATAAATAATACGAAAAAAATACAAAAATCGCCAAACCAGTAAAGAAAACATTCACACACAAAATTCAATACACAAAGCTTAGACAAAATTGAAAATGTAGTGACATGAGAGTTTCTAAGTACTACGTACTTACAAACTCTAATAATAGTACCAATAATATGATGATGACTTTATAACAATAATTGTAACAATAATATGACAATGACAATAACTACAATAATAGTAACGATAATATGATGACTATAACAATAACTACAATAATAATAATAATAACAATAATAGTAACAATAACATGACAATGACAGTACAATAATAATAATAATAATGAAAATAACAATGATAACAATAATAGTAACAATCATATGATGATGATGACAATAACTATAATTATAATAATGATAATAATAATTCAATGATTAATTAATGAGTTGTTTACCTAAACGTATCCTGAATGATGCTCCGAGTCCTTTTCCCCAATGCTGTTTACTCCTGCAATACCAATGGAAATAATCAATAGAAAGGTCGTACCCCATGATATATGCTCAAACTCATATCAATACTAATAACATCATGATGATGACTCATATTATTAACAATACAAATAATAAAGTAATAATGATGATGGTGATGATGACAATAACTACAATAACTATCAATGATTATAACAATTCAATGAGTAATTGCCCTAGTTTCCAATGCTATTTCCATTGCTGCTTCATATTTCCCTATATATATATATATATATATATATATATATATATATATATATATATATATATATATATATATATGATATTCCAAAGCTGTTCCCGCTGCTCCTTAATTTTCCGTCCAAAATAATGATATTACCATTAAAAAGTAAATGAAATATTCACCTTGGATTGAAAAGTGTCTTTGATGCTGTTCGGTATGCTTGTACCTCCTGCAATATCAATGAAAACAATTATCAGACAGGACATACCACATGATATGTGCACAAACTCATATCTTTAACAATACAAATATCAATATGATGATGATGATGATGACAATACATACAATAATAATACCAATGATATGAATAACTCAATAAGTAATTTACCTTGCATCCAAGGCTGTTTCCACTGGTGCTTCATATTTCCCTAAAAATAATGAGAGATAAACATTATCACAACAAAAATAATATTACTATTAAAAATCAACCAGTAATTAACCTTGGATGAAAATTATCCTCAACGCCGCTCCCAACGCTTTTACTGTTGGTGTTCCCTGCTGCAATAACAATGAAAATAATTGTCAGACTGGACATACTACATGATAAATGTACTAACTAATACCATTAACAATACAAATATTAATATGAAGATGATGATGATGATGACATTGAATACAATAATAATATCATTATAATAATAATTCAATAAGCAATTTACCTTGTATCCAAAGCCGTTTCCACTGCTGCTCCATATTTTTTACCTAAACATATTGAGAGATAACCATTATCACAACAAAAATAATGTTAACAATATAAAGTCAATCAGTTATTTACCTTGGATTAGAATTATCCATAACGCTGCTCTCAATGCTTTTCCCTGATGGTGTTCCCTGCTGCAATAACAATGAAAATAATTATTAGACAGGACATATATGATACTTGCACAAACACATATTATTAACAATACAAATATTAATATGATGATGATAACATTAAATACAAAATTAATAAAACAATACTAATAATTCTAATACTAATAATAACAATGGTAACAATAATAGTTACAATAATATGACAATGACAATAACTACAATAATAATAATAATAATATTAATAATAATAACTATTATAACAATGATAGTAACAATAATATGACAATGACTACAATAATAATAATAATAACAATAATAGTAACAATAATATGATGATGATGACATAATAACAATAATAGTAACAATAATATGATGATGATGACATAATAACAATAATAGTAACAATAATATGATGATGATGACATAATAACAATAAAAGTAACAATAATATGATGATGATGACATAATAACAATAATAGTAACAATAATATGATGACAATAACAATAACTACAATAATAACAATAATAGTAACGATAATATGATGACAATAACAATAACTACAGTAATAACAATAATAATGACAATGATACCAATAATAGTAACAATAACATGACAATGACAATACAATAATAATGATTATAATGATAATAACAATAATAGTAACAATAATATCATGACAATAACAATAACTACAATAATAATAATAATAAAACAATAGTAACAATAACATGGCAATGACAATACAATAATAATAATAATGAAAATAACAATAATAGTAACAATAATATGATGATGATGACAATAACTACAATAATAATGATGATGATAATTCAATGATTAATTAATGAGTAGTTTACCTAAAAGTATCCTGAATGATGCTCCTAGTCCTTTTCCCCAATGGTGTTTACTCCTGCAATACCAATGGAAATAATCAATAGAAAGGACATACCCCATGATATATGCTCAAACTCATATCAATACTAATAACATTATGATGATGATGACTCATTATTGACAATACAAATAATAAAGTAATAATGATGATGGTGATGATGACAATTAGTACAATAACTATTAATGATTATAACAATTCAATGAGTAATTGTCCTAGTGTCCAATGCTATTTCCATTGCTGCTTCATATTTCCCTATATACTGTAGAATAGGTATATATCGCGCTACAAATATTTAGCGAAAAGCTGATTTTTTGGATTTTTGCATGTACTTTATTTCGCGAGCGAGCGAGTTCTACAGCGCCACCTATTGAATCAAACAATAATTTTTAAAAATGTAGAAATTTGCCGGCCATCTCGCGGCCATAACTTGTCACAAGTTTCATCAAAATGTGGACAGGTAAATATGCGAATTATAATATGATACCTCGGTGACTTATTCTAAAGTTACCAATGTATTCATATTATAATGATTTTGTGAAGTTATTGCACGTGTTTGTCTTCGTTCAGCCTCGGATTGGCTACGAGTGAGAATCACGTTATGCCGGTATGTTACCATTTACTCGCCAACTGTAAATTGAACATGCAAACCCGTACATTTGCAAACATTCAATTTGCAACACGAACAATATCACTATCGTTTCATCATGTATATTATTCTAAAATTATCAACATACACATATGTGTATATTGATAATTGATCAATTGTTTCTATTGCACGGCCGTCTCCATTTGTATTGTACAATCACGGCGGCCATCTTGCTTCTCGTAAGAAAGCTATACTCGGCATAGGTATTCCTAAAATTTGACAGGTAAGAATGCGAATTATGATATGATACATTGGTAACTTATTCATGAGTTACCAATGTATCATACTATAATAGTTTTGTGAAGTTATTGAACGTATTTTTCTTCATTTCAGCCTCGACCGTCTAGACTGAAATTCACCGACCGACGCGCCATCACCTCCAGTGGTGGATAGCGTAACTAAGCACCCATTGATAGATCGCGAGTGCGATGCCAGTTCGCGTATTCGGGAAATATACGCACTTGCGAACTTTGCCTATTCTACAGTATATATATAGATATAGATATATATAGATATATATATACATACATACATACAGAGAGAGAGAGAGAGAGAGAGAGAGAGAGAGAGAGAGAGAGAGAGAGAGAGATTTACCTTGGATTAAAACTATCCTCAATGTTGTTCAAATTGCTTTTCCCTGATGGTGTTTCCTCCTGCAATAACAATGGAAATAATTGTCAGACAAACGATGCAATAAAACAATAATAATGGAAATAATTGTCAGACAAACAATGCAATAAAACAATAAAGCAACAAAGACTGCATGATGTACCATGCTAGTCTGTAGAGGAGAGGAGAATGCTCTTACTGGACCGAGTATACCACAAACAGTGCAACAAAAGAAAAGAGCAACAAGGACTACATGATGTACCATGCTAGCCTGCATAGGAGAGGAGAATGCTCTTATTGGACCCAGAGAATAGCACAAACATAGAAGAGGGACATAGAGAGACAGGGGAGAGATGGCAATGGATGACAAGGATGATAATTTCCAGTCTCAGCTTAATATGTGAATACAAATACAAACTCATATTGTATTTGCATCATTGCCTATTGCTGTACCTTGCATTGGATGGGAAGCATGATTCTCATTCTTCCTAATTTCAAGATGTCAAATTTCTTTATTTGTTAATATCTAATTGGCACATTCAACACATGCATGTATGGAGGAAATGCATGATCTGACACATAATAAAGAATTGTTTTAGACAAATAAGCATTATCTTGAAACATATTTAATTAAAAGCTATAGCTTGTTTATAGTTTAACAATCTCTTCATATATTTTGTTCTTTAAAAATTATGTTCAAAATTATGGGTCTGTAAGTGCCAGCCAGATGTTAATGGGTAAACACCCTGTGAAAACAAGTACCTATAGAATCATCTATACATATTAATTGAAATACCATTGGCTGACACAGTATGAAAGCCAAATCTTGAAAAAGCCTGCCCCCCTTATTCTTGACACATGCTATAAATGAACCAATTCATGCAAAGGAAGGTTTGAAGTTTTGCGTCGCTTTCAACAGTTAAGGTCATTTTGCGACGAGATAGAAATTAACCTTGAATTGGGCAGAAATCCCCTTCTATCTACAAATAGTTTCAATGAGTCTTTCAGTTGCAGAGGGGCCACAGACTGTCCCCCACAATGCCGGACATTTGTATAGCGAAAACAGGCCAACAATTCAAGAGACCAATAAAAACAGAAACTTTGTTCAAAAAATTATTTCAAAATGGCGTCTGACTAAGAAACTTTGCACCTGAAATCACACTTGGTCATAGTCGACACAATGTCTTCACCCTAACTCTCCAAGCCCTGGCGAAGAAATGATGGACCTATAGGCAAGGAGGAGGCTCGTATGGTTCCGTGACCCGATACCTCAACCAAGCCAGATCCACCAGACTTCTGCGGGGGAGAGCGGACCCATGCAAGCCATCATAACAATGACCAGGACATGGGAGAGACAAAGTTGTCACCGCAGTTAAGCAGTCTTACAGACGGACCAGTGCTTTCATCAGGGCATTGAATTTCTTAAACTGTCAATTGAATTTTTTCACCTCATGAATATAATTTCCATAGCATAGAACTGATTTTCAAAGACTCAATCTATTTAAACAAACATTTTTTTTAGGACAGGGCTTCAGTGTAAATTTCCCTTTCAGGCACAGTACTGACAATAGGATCTAATATGTAGTAGGCATAAGGATTAGAAGAAGATGAATAGCTAAATCTGGATGGGCAGAAATTTTGGAATTGCTGTTTTGAACAGTCATTTTAAAATTCCTGGCTAAAACCCTGGACTGTGACCAAAGGAGAGAGAGAGAGAGAGATAGAGAGAGAGAGAGAGTTATTTACCTTGGATTAAAACTATCCTCAATGCTGTTCAAAATGCCTTTCCCTGATGGTGTTCCCTCCTGCAATAACAATGGAAATAATTGTCAGACAGGACATACCACATGATGTGCACAAACTCATATAATTTACAATACAAATATATATGTGATGATGATGATGATGACAATACATTAAATGTCAATGATATTCCAAAGCTGTTCCCGCTGCTCCTTAATATTCCCCCCAAAATAATGATATCACCATTAAAAAGTAAATGAAATATTCACCTTGGATTGAAAAGTATCCTTGATGCTGTTCGGTATGCTTGTACCTCCTGCAATATCAATGAAAACAATTATCAGCCAGGACATACCACATGTTATGTGCACAAACTCATACCTTTAACAATACAAATATAAATATGATGATGATGATGACAATAAATACAATAATAATACCAATGATATTAATAACTCAATAAGTAATTTACCTTGTATCCAAAGCTGTTTCCACTGGTGCTTCATATTTCCCTAAATTAATGAGAGATAAACATTATCACAACAAAAATAATATTACTAATAAAAATCAACCAGTAATTTACCTTGGATGAAAATTATCCTCAACGCCGCTCCCATAGCTTTTTCTGATGGTGTTCCCTGCTGCAATAACAATGGAAATAATTGTCAGACTGGACATACTACATGATAAAAGTACTAACTCATACTGTTAACAATACAAATATTAATATGATGTGATGATGATGATGACATTGAATACAATAATAATATCATTATAATAATAATTCAATAAGCAATTTACCTTGTATCCAAAGCCGTTTCCACTGCTGCTCCATATTTTTTACCTAAACATATTGAGAGATAACATTATCACAACAAAAATAATGTTAACAATAAAAAGTCAATCAGTTATTTACCTTGGATTAGAATTATCCTTAACGCTGCTCCCAATGCTTTTCCCTGATGGTGTTCCCTGCTGCAAAAACACTGAAAATATTTTATCAGATAGGACATACATGATACTTGCACAAACGCATATTATTAACAAAACATATATTTATATGATGATGATGATGACATTAAATACAATAATAATACAAACAATACTAATACTAATAACAATAATAGCAACAATAATAATAATGATAATAACTACAATAATAAGAATGATAATAACAATAATAAGAATGATAACAATAAAAGTAACAATAACATGACAATGAAAATAACTACAATAATAATTATAATAATAATAACAATTATAACAATAACAAAAATACACACGATCGGCGACACACAAAACGCAAAATAAACTTAACAACACACTACACACACAAAACAAAACCGACACAACGTCACAGGCGAAAAACAATGCGACACACGAGGGAACCTCACACACACGTGTTTCGAGGTAATCCCCGATCGCAGCAGACATACAAAATGAACAACAAACTACGTCACACAATTGCTACGCGACCAACTAATAAATTATGCATGCAACAACAGCACATGCACACAGGATCAACATGCATATAACATTATAATATATGCAAAACTAACTGCACATGCGCAGTACAAATGACCCACGCATGCGCGATAGATATAAGCGACGACAACTTCCAGGTCACCATCGCTGACAGGCTTATAGAGAACGTCGTGAAAAAAGGTACCACGGAAACAAACATAAAAAACAACACTTAAACAACATAAAAAGACAACAAAAACGAGAAAAGATAAAAATACAGCACACAAACAATAAATAATACGAAAAAAATACAAAAATCGCCAAACCAGTAAAGAAAACATTCACACACAAAATTCAATACACAAAGCTTAGACAAAACTGAAAATGTAGTGACACAAGAGTTTCTAAGTACTACGTACTTACAAACTCTAATAATAGTACCAATAATATGATGATGACTTTATAACAATAATTGTAACAATAATATGATAATGACAATAACTACAATAATAACAATAATAGTAACGATAATATGATGACAATAACAATAACTACAATAATAATAATAATAACAATAATAGTAACAATAACTTGACAATGACAATACAATAATAATAATAATAATAATAATGAAAATAACAATGATAACAATAATAGTAACAATAATATGATGATGATGACAATAACTATAATAATAATAATGATAATAATAATTCAATGATTAATTAATGAGTTGTTTACCTAAACGTATCCTGAATGATGCTCAGAGTCCTTTTCCCCAATGCTGTTTACTCCTGCAATACCAATGGAAATAATCAATAGAAAGGTCGTACCCCATGATATATGCTCAAACTCATATCAATACTAATAACATCATGATGATGACTCATATTATTAACAATACAAATAATAAAGTAATAATGATGATGGTGATGATGACAATAACTACAATAACTATCAATGATTATAACAATTCAATGAGTAATTGCCCTAGTTTCCAATGCTATTTCCATTGCTGCTTCATATTTCCCTATATATATATATATATATATATATATATATATATATATATATATATATATATATATATATATATATATATATATATATATGATATTCCAAAGCTGTTCCCGCTGCTCCTTAATCTTCCGTCCAAAATAATGATATTACCATTATAAAGTAAATGAAATATTCACCTTGGATTGAAAAGTGTCTTTGATGCTGTTCGGTATGCTTGTACCTCCTGCAATATCAATGAAAACAATTATCAGAGAGGACATACCACATGATATGTGCACAAACTCATATCTTTAACAATACAAATATCAATATGATGATGATGACAATACATACAATAATAATACCAATGATATTAATAACTCAATAAGTAATTTACCTTGCATCCAAGGCTGTTTCCACTGGTGCTTCATATTTCCCTAAAAATAATGAGATATAAACATTATCACAACAAAAATGATATTACTAATAAAAATCAACCAGTAATTTACCTTGGATGAAAATTATCCTCAACGCCCCTCCCAACGCTTTTCCTGTTGGTGTTCCCTGCTGCAATAACAATGAAAATAATTGTCAGACTGGACATACTACATGATAAATGTACTAACTAATACCATTAACAATACAAATATTAATATGAAGATGATGATGATGACATTGAATACAATAATAATATCATTATAATAATAATTCAATAAGCAATTTACCTTGTATCCAACGCTGTTTCCACTGCTGCTCCATATTCATTATCTAAACATATTGAGAGATAAACATTATCACAACAAAAATAATGTTAACAATATAAAGTCAATCAGTTATTTACCTTGGATTAGAATTATCCATAACGCTGCTCTCAATGCTTTTCCCTGATGGTGTTCCCTGCTGCAATAACAATGAAAATAATTTATTAGACAGGACATACATGATACTTGCACAAACACATATTATTAACAATACAAATATTAATATGATGATGATAACATTAAATACAAAAATAATAAAACAATACTAATAATTCTAATACTAATAATAACAATGGTAACAATAATAGTTACAATAATATGACAATGACAAAAACTGCAATAATAATAATAATAATATTAATAATAATAACTATTATAACAATGATAGTAACAATAATATGACAATGACTACAATAATAATAATAATAACAATAAAAGTAACAATAATATGATGATGACATAATAACAATAATAGTAACAATAATATGATGATGATGACATAACAATAATAGTAACAATAATATGATGATGATGACATAATAACAATAATAGTAACAATAATATGATGATGATGATGATGACATAATAACAATAATAGTAACAATAATATGATGACAATAACAATAACTACAATAATAACAATAACAATTATAGTAACGTTAATATGATGACAATAACAATAACTACAGTAATAACAATAATAATGACAATGATACCAATAATAGTAACAATAACATGATAATGACAATAAATATAATGATTATAATGATAATAACAATAATAGTAACAATAATGATGACAATAACAATAACTACAATAATAATAATAACAATAAAACAATAGTAACAATAACATGGCAATGACAATACAATAATAATAATAATGAAAATAACAATAAAAACAATAATAGTAACAATAATATGATGATGACAATAACTACAATAATAATGATGATGATAATTCAATGATTAATTAATGAATAGTTTACCTAAAAGTATCCTGAATGATGCTCCTAGTCCTTTTCCCCAATGGTGTTTACTCCTGCAATACCAATGGAAATAATCAATAGAAAGGATATACCCCATGATATATGCTCAAACTCATATCAATACTAATAACATTATGATGATGACTCATTATTGAATATACAAATAATAAAGTAATAATGATGATAGTAATGATGACAATAACTATTAATGATTATAACAATTCAATGAGTAATTGTCCTAGTATCCAAGGCTATTCCCATTGCTGCTTCATATTTGAAGAGCAGAATAAATGAATTGTAATTGTAAAATTAATCTTAATTCCAAAAATCATTATCCAATGGATCTGATTTCTGGAGGGACTCTTAAGCATTATTGGGTTAAAAAAGATATTATTGGGTTCGGAAGGACCAGGATGAAATACATTTCATGTTAGGCAGCTCTCCAGTAAAACATGAGATCTCCTATTGTAAGATATCCTTCAAGTATCATAACAAGATGCTTACCTTCATTCTGGCTGCATCCATGCTGGCCAATATGTACTTGCAGGGGTTATTTAAAATGCTGTAATGAAAAAATAAAAACAAATAAATAAGCAATAACTGCAATGCTCATCAAATCTTTAAATATATGAGCAAAATAATGCTCAGCAAACAGGGTCTTAGCCAGAATTTCAAAATGCCTGTCCAATAAAGCAATTCCAAAATTTCTGCCCATCCAGATATAGCTGCTCAGCAAGATTATTCTCATACCAACTATATCTTAGTAGCCTAATGTGACAAAAGGGCCAATATGAAGTAGAAATGTTAATCTGAACTCTACCACAAACTCTCCTTGAAATATTTTGTAAAATCATACTTAATTCCACCACAAACTCTCCTTGAAAGACTTTGTAAAATCATACTTAATTCCAAATTTAATAGTAAAAGTATCTAATATCCCAACAAAACTGTCTGGAGGACATTTTAATCATTACAAGGTCAGAAAGTATGTCTCAACAAACTCTAGAGCATAAAGATCACACCTTGATGCTCTTAAACAGAAGGTGCAAAAGCTACATACCTAGATATCCTTAAGCTGCTGTATCCATGGCAACACATGCACCTTGGACAGGGCAACAGACACATACGCCATCTGGGAAGAGAAAAATGAACTATAGAATGGAACACAACATATTGTCAGCAGTTCACACATTCATGCCTTTAGTTCCCAAAACCGACTGACTATTTTGGTGTTACTTCTCTTTTCTATTGAATAAATCCATTAAACTATGAGATTAAAATGCACAAATAGGAAATAAGTGAAATAATATAAGAAAACTTCCTAAGTGGTAAAAAATGCAAATTTTCAATATTCCGGATTTTTCTCAGGACAGAATTGTTTTGCATTGTAAAATATTTTCTATTAGATAAATTAATCATTTAGTCAAACTTCATATAAACCTTGAATATAGGAGAATAAAGAGGTGTGCTGATTGCCACAGCCTTGCCTTAACCCTTGTCTTGCTGAATTACTGTATGTATCCTGCCCTGCCAACTGCATTCTTTTTGGTACCAAGCACAAAATAGATCATTGGGGGTTAAGGGGCACAACTTGAATTTTAAGAAGGTGCCACCAACTTACTATATCTAAAAATTAAGATCTAGTGAGGGTCTGCAAAATGGAGCTGCTTTGGGTCATGTACAGGCTCTTTGGGCAATATAATATACTAATCATATGAATGGTCATTAGCAGCTCAGCAAGCGCATCTGTATACTCCCTGGCTAAACACCCCAGGTTAGTTAGTGTATCCCAGATATTATTGGGATCAGCGGGACAAGGGTGAAGTCCATTTCATATTAGGCAGCTCTCCAGTAAAACATGAGATCTCCTATTGTAAGATATCCTTCAAGTATCATAACGAGATGCTTACCCTCATACTGGCTGCATCCATGCTGGCCAATATGTACTTGCAGAGGTTTTCAAAACGCATTAATGAAAAAATAAAAACAAATAGATAAGCAATCACGGCAATGCTCATCAAATCTTCAAACACAAGAGCAAAACAATGCTCGGCAAACAGGGTCTTAGCCAGAATTTCAAAATGCCTGTCCAATAAAGCAATTCCAAAGTTTCTGCCCATCCAGATATAGCTGCTCAGCAAGATGATTCTCATACCAACTACATTGTAGTAGCTTAATGTGACAAAATGGCCAATATAAAGTAGTGATGTTAATCTGAACTCTACCACAAACTCTCCTTGAAATATTTTGTAAAATCATACTTAATTCCACCACAAACTCTCCTTGAAAGACTTTGTAAAATCATACTTAATTCCAAATTTAATAGTAAAAGTATCTAATATCCCGACAAAACTGTCTGGAGGACATTTTAATCATTACAAGGTCAGAAAGTATGTCTCAACAAACTCTAGAGCATAAAGATCACACCTTGATGCTCTTAAACAGAAGGTGCAAAAGCTACATACCTAGATATCCTTAAGCTGCTGTATCCATGGCAACACATGCACCTTGGACAGGGCAACAGACACATACGCCATCTGGGAAGAGAAAAATGAACTATAGAATGGAACACAACATATTGTCAGCAGTTCACACATTCATGCCTTTAGTTCCCAAAACCGACTGACTATTTTGGTGTTACTTCTCTTTTCTATTGAATAAATCCATTAAACTATGAGATTAAAATGCACAAATAGGAAATAAGTGAAATAATATAAGAAAACTTCCTAAGTGGTAAAAAAATGCAAATTTTCAATATTCCGGATTTTTCTCAGGACAGAATTGTTTTGCATTGTAAAATATTTTCTATTAGATAAATTAATCATTTAGTCAAACTTCATATAAACCTTGAATATAGGAGAATAAAGAGGTGTGCTGATTGCCACAGTCTTGCCTTAACCCTTGTCTTGCTGAATTACTGTATGTATCCTGCCCTGCCAACTGCATTCATTTTGGTACCAAGGACAAAATAGATCATTGGGGATTAAGGGGCACAACTTGAATTTTAAGAAGGTGCCACCAACTTACCATATCTAAAAATTAAGATCTAGTGAGGGTCTGCAAAATGGAGCTGCTTTGGGTCATGTACAGGCTTTTTGGGCAATATAATATACTAATCATATGAATGGTCATTAGCAGCTCAGCAAGCGCATCTGTATACTCCCTGGCTAAACACCCCAGGTTAGTTAGTGTATCCCAGATATTATTGGGATCAGCGGGACAAGGGTGAAGTCCATTTTATATTAGGCAGCTCTCCAGTAAAACATGAGATCTCCTATTGTAAGATATCCTTCAAGTATCATAACGAGATGCTTACCCTCATACTGGCTGCATCCATGCTGGCCAATATGTACTTGCAGAGGTTTTCAAAACGCTGTAATGAAAAAATAAAAACAAATAGATAAGCAATCACGGCAATGCTCATCAAATCTTCAAACACAAGAGCAAAACAATGCTCGGCAGACAGGGTCTTAGCCAGAATTTCAAAATGCCTGTCCAATAAAGCAATTCCAAAGTTTCTGCCCATCCAGATATAGCTGCTCAGCAAGATAATTCTCATACCAACTACATTTTAGTAGCTTAATGTGACAAAATGGCCAATATAAAGTAGTGATGTTAATCTGAACTCTACCACAAACTCTCCTTGAAATATTTTGTAAAATCATACTTAATTCCACCACAAACTCTCCTTGAAATACTTTGTAAAATCATACTTAATTCCAAATTTAATAGTAAAAGTATCTAATATCCCGACAACACTGTCTGGAGGACATTTTAATCATTACAAGGTCAGAAAGTATGTCCCAACAAACTCTAGAGCATAAAGATCACACCTTGATCATCTTAAACAGGTGCAAAAGCTACATACCTAGATATCCTTAAGCTGCTGTATCCATGGCAACACATGCACCTTGGACAGGGCAACAGACACATACGCCATCTGGGAAGAGAAAAATGAACTATAGAATGGAACACAACATATTGTCAGCAGTTCACACATTCATGCCTTTAGTTCCCAAAACCGACTGACTGTTTTGCTGTTACTTCTCTTTTCTATTGAATAAATCCATTAAACTATGAGATTAAAATGCACAAATAGGAAATAAGTGAAATAATATAAGAAAACTTCCTAAGTGGTAAAAAATGCAAATTTTCAATATTCCGGATTTTTCTCAGGACAGAATTGTTTTGCATTGTAAAATATTTTCTATTAGATAAATTAATCATTTAGTCAAACTTCATATAAACCTTGAATATAGGAGAATAAAGAGGTGTGCTGATTGCCACAGTCTTGCCTTAACCCTTGTCTTGCTGAATTACTGTATGTATCCTGCCCTGCCAACTGCATGCATTCATTTTGGTACCAAGGACAAAATATATCATTGGGGATTAAGGGGCACAACTTGAATTTTAAGAAGGTGCCACCAACTTACCATATCTAAAAATTAAGATCTAGTGAGGGTCTGCAAAATGGAGCTGCTTTGGGTCATGTACAGGCTTTTTGGGCAATATAATATACTAATCATATGAATGGTCATTAGCAGCTCAGCAAGCGCATCTGTATACTCCCTGGCTAAACACCCCAGGTTAGTTAGTGTATCCCAGATATTATTGGGATCAGCGGGACAAGGGTGAAGTCCATTTTATATTAGGCAGCTCTCCAGTAAAACATGAGATCTCCTATTGTAAGATATCCTTCAAGTATCATAACGAGATGCTTACCCTCATACTGGCTGCATCCATGCTGGCCAATATGTACTTGCAGAGGTTTTCAAAACGCTGTAATGAAAAAATAAAAACAAATAGATAAGCAATCACGGCAATGCTCATCAAATCTTCAAACACAAGAGCAAAACAATGCTCGGCAGACAGGGTCTTAGCCAGAATTTCAAAATGCCTGTCCAATAAAGCAATTCCAAAGTTTCTGCCCATCCAGATATAGCTGCTCAGCAAGATAATTCTCATACCAACTACATTTTAGTAGCTTAATGTGACAAAATGGCCAATATAAAGTAGTGATGTTAATCTGAACTCTACCACAAACTCTCCTTGAAATATTTTGTAAAATCATACTTAATTCCACCACAAACTCTCCTTGAAATACTTTGTAAAATCATACTTAATTCCAAATTTAATAGTAAAAGTATCTAATATCCCGACAACACTGTCTGGAGGACATTTTAATCATTACAAGGTCAGAAAGTATGTCCCAACAAACTCTAGAGCATAAAGATCACACCTTGATCATCTTAAACAGGTGCAAAAGCTACATACCTAGATATCCTTAAGCTGCTGTATCCATGGCAACACATGCACCTTGGACAGGGCAACAGACACATACGCCATCTGGGAAGAGAAAAATGAACTATAGAATGGAACACAACATATTGTCAGCAGTTCACACATTCATGCCTTTAGTTCCCAAAACCGACTGACTGTTTTGCTGTTACTTCTCTTTTCTATTGAATAAATCCATTAAACTATGAGATTAAAATGCACAAATAGGAAATAAGTGAAATAATATAAGAAAACTTCCTAAGTGGTAAAAAATGCAAATTTTCAATATTCCGGATTTTTCTCAGGACAGAATTGTTTTGCATTGTAAAATATTTTCTATTAGATAAATTAATCATTTAGTCAAACTTCATATAAACCTTGAATATAGGAGAATAAAGAGGTGTGCTGATTGCCACAGTCTTGCCTTAACCCTTGTCTTGCTGAATTACTGTATGTATCCTGCCCTGCCAACTGCATGCATTCATTTTGGTACCAAGGACAAAATAGATCATTGGGGATTAAGGGGCACAACTTGAATTTTAAGAAGGTGCCACCAACTTACTATATCTAAGAAATTAAGATCTAGTGAGGGTCTGCAAAATGGAGCTGCTTTGGGTCATGTACAGGCTCTTTGGGCAATATAATATACTAATCATATGAATGGTCATTAGCAGCTCAGCAAGCGCATCTGTATACTCCCTGGCTAAACACCCCAGGTTAGTTAGTGTATCCCAGATATTATTGGGATCAGCGGGACAAGGGTGAAGTCCATTTCATATTAGGCAGCTCTCCAGTAAAACATGAGATCTCCTATTGTAAGATATCCTTCAAGTATCATAACGAGATGCTTACCCTCATACTGGCTGCATCCATGCTGGCCAATATGTACTTGCAGAGGTTTTCAAAACGCTGTAATGAAAAAATAAAAACAAATAGATAAGCAATCACGGCAATGCTCATCAAATCTTCAAACACAAGAGCAAAACAATGCTCGGCAGACAGGGTCTTAGCCAGAATTTCAAAATGCCTGTCCAATAAAGCAATTCCAAAGTTTCTGCCCATCCAGATATAGCTGCTCAGCAAGATAATTCTCATACCAACTACATTTTAGTAGCTTAATGTGACAAAATGGCCAATATAAAGTAGTGATGTTAATCTGAACTCTACCACAAACTCTCCTTGAAATATTTTGTAAAATCATACTTAATTCCACCACAAACTCTCCTTGAAATACTTTGTAAAATCATACTTAATTCCAAATTTAATAGTAAAAGTATCTAATATCCCGACAACACTGTCTGGAGGACATTTTAATCATTACAAGGTCAGAAAGTATGTCTCAACAAACTCTAGAGCATAAAGATCACACCTTGATCATCTTAAACAGAAGGCGCAAAAGCTACATACCTAGATATCCTTAAGCTGCTGTATCCATGGCAACACATGCACCTTGGACAGGGCAACAGACACATACGCCATCTGGGAAGAGAAAAATGAACTATAGAATGGAACACAACATATTGTCAGCAGTTCACACATTCATGCCTTTAGTTCCCAAAACCGACTGACAGTTTTGGTGTTACTTCTCTTTTCTATTGAATAAATCCATTAAACTATGAGATTAAAATGCAAAAATAGGAAATAAGTGAAATAATATAAGAAAACTTCCTGAGTGGTAAAAAATGCAAAAATTTCAATATTCCCTGGCTAAACACCCCAGGTTAGTTAGTGTATCCCAGATATTATTGGGATCAGCGGGACAAGGGTGAAGTCCATTTCATATTAGGCAGCTCTCCAGTAAAACATGAGATCTATTGTAAGATATCCTTCAAGTATCATAACGAGATGCTTACCCTCATACTGGCTGCATCCATGCTGGCCAATATGTATAATTGCAGAGGTTTTCCAAACACTGTAATGAAAAAATAAAAACAAATAGATAAGCAATCACGGCAATGCTCATCAAATCTTCAAACACAAGAGCAAAACAATGCTCGGCAAACAGGGTCTTAGCCAGAATTTCAAAATGCCTGTCCAATAAAGCAATTCCAAAGTTTCTGCCCATCCAGATATAGCTGCTCAGCAAGATAATTCTCATACCAACTACATTGTAGTAGCTTAATGTGACAAAATGGCCAATATAAAGTAGTGATGTTAATCTGAACTCTACCACAAACTCTTCTTGAAATATTTTATAAAATCATACTTAATTCCACCACAAACTCTCCTTGAAATACTTTGTAAAATCATACTTAATTCCAAATTTAATAGTAAAAGTATCTAATATCCCGACAACACTGTCTGGAGGACATTTTAATCATTACAAGGTCAGAAAGTATGTCTCAACAAACTCTAGAGCATAAAGATTACACCTTGATCATCTTAAACAGAAGGTGCAAAAGCTACATACCTAGATATCCTTAAGCTGCTGTATCCATGGCAACACATGCACCTTGGACAGGGCAACAGACACATACGCCATCTGGGAAGAGAAAAGAAACTATAGAATGGAACACAACATATTGTCAGCAGTTCACACATTCATGCCTTTAGTTCCCAAAACCAACTGACTGTTTTGGTGTTACTTCTCTTTTCTATTGAATAAATCCATTAAACTATGAGATTAAAATGCACAAATATGAAATAAGTGAAATAATATAAGAAAACTTCCTAAGTGGTAAAAAATGCAAATTTTCAATATTCCGGATTTTTCTCAGGACAGAATTGTTTTGCATTGTAAAATATTTTCTATTAGATAAATTAATCATTTAGTCAAACTTCATATAAACCTTGAATATAGGAGAATAAAGAGGTGTGCTGATTGCCACAGTCTTGCCTTAACCCTTGTCTTGCTGAATTACTGTATGTATCCTGCCCTGCCAACTGCATGCATTCATTTTGGTACCAAGGACAAAATAGATCATTGGGGATTAAGGGGCACAACTTGAATTTTAAGAAGGTGCCACCAACTTACTATATCTAAGAAATTAAGATCTAGTGAGGGTCTGCAAAATGGAGCTGCTTTGGGTCATGTACAGGCTCTTTGGGCAATATAATATACTAATCATATGAATGGTCATTAGCAGCTCAGCAAGCGCATCTGTATACTCCCTGGCTAAACACCCCAGGTTAGTTAGTGTATCCCAGATATTATTGGGATCAGCGGGACAAGGGTGAAGTCCATTTCATATTAGGCAGCTCTCCAGTAAAACATGAGATCTCCTATTGTAAGATATCCTTCAAGTATCATAACGAGATGCTTACCCTCATACTGGCTGCATCCATGCTGGCCAATATGTACTTGCAGAGGTTTTCAAAACGCTGTAATGAAAAAATAAAAACAAATAGATAAGCAATCACGGCAATGCTCATCAAATCTTCAAACACAAGAGCAAAACAATGCTCGGCAGACAGGGTCTTAGCCAGAATTTCAAAATGCCTGTCCAATAAAGCAATTCCAAAGTTTCTGCCCATCCAGATATAGCTGCTCAGCAAGATAATTCTCATACCAACTACATTTTAGTAGCTTAATGTGACAAAATGGCCAATATAAAGTAGTGATGTTAATCTGAACTCTACCACAAACTCTCCTTGAAATATTTTGTAAAATCATACTTAATTCCACCACAAACTCTCCTTGAAATACTTTGTAAAATCATACTTAATTCCAAATTTAATAGTAAAAGTATCTAATATCCCGACAACACTGTCTGGAGGACATTTTAATCATTACAAGGTCAGAAAGTATGTCTCAACAAACTCTAGAGCATAAAGATCACACCTTGATCATCTTAAACAGAAGGCGCAAAAGCTACATACCTAGATATCCTTAAGCTGCTGTATCCATGGCAACACATGCACCTTGGACAGGGCAACAGACACATACGCCATCTGGGAAGAGAAAAATGAACTATAGAATGGAACACAACATATTGTCAGCAGTTCACACATTCATGCCTTTAGTTCCCAAAACCGACTGACAGTTTTGGTGTTACTTCTCTTTTCTATTGAATAAATCCATTAAACTATGAGATTAAAATGCAAAAATAGGAAATAAGTGAAATAATATAAGAAAACTTCCTGAGTGGTAAAAAATGCAAAAATTTCAATATTCCCTGGCTAAACACCCCAGGTTAGTTAGTGTATCCCAGATATTATTGGGATCAGCGGGACAAGGGTGAAGTCCATTTCATATTAGGCAGCTCTCCAGTAAAACATGAGATCTATTGTAAGATATCCTTCAAGTATCATAACGAGATGCTTACCCTCATACTGGCTGCATCCATGCTGGCCAATATGTATAATTGCAGAGGTTTTCCAAACACTGTAATGAAAAAATAAAAACAAATAGATAAGCAATCACGGCAATGCTCATCAAATCTTCAAACACAAGAGCAAAACAATGCTCGGCAAACAGGGTCTTAGCCAGAATTTCAAAATGCCTGTCCAATAAAGCAATTCCAAAGTTTCTGCCCATCCAGATATAGCTGCTCAGCAAGATAATTCTCATACCAACTACATTGTAGTAGCTTAATGTGACAAAATGGCCAATATAAAGTAGTGATGTTAATCTGAACTCTACCACAAACTCTTCTTGAAATATTTTATAAAATCATACTTAATTCCACCACAAACTCTCCTTGAAATACTTTGTAAAATCATACTTAATTCCAAATTTAATAGTAAAAGTATCTAATATCCCGACAACACTGTCTGGAGGACATTTTAATCATTACAAGGTCAGAAAGTATGTCTCAACAAACTCTAGAGCATAAAGATTACACCTTGATCATCTTAAACAGAAGGTGCAAAAGCTACATACCTAGATATCCTTAAGCTGCTGTATCCATGGCAACACATGCACCTTGGACAGGGCAACAGACACATACGCCATCTGGGAAGAGAAAAGAAACTATAGAATGGAACACAACATATTGTCAGCAGTTCACACATTCATGCCTTTAGTTCCCAAAACCAACTGACTGTTTTGGTGTTACTTCTCTTTTCTATTGAATAAATCCATTAAACTATGAGATTAAAATGCACAAATATGAAATAAGTGAAATAATATAAGAAAACTTCCTAAGTGGTAAAAAATGCAAATTTTCAATATTCCGGATTTTTCTCAGGACAGAATTCTTTTGCATTGTAAAATATTTTCTATTAGATAAATTAATCATTTAGTCAAACTTCATATAAACCTTGAATATAGGAGAATAAAGAGGTGTGCTGATTGCCACAGTCTTGCCTTAACCCTTGTCTTGCTGAATTACTGTATGTATCCTGCCCTGCCAACTGCATTCATTTTGGTACCAAGGACAAAATAGATCATTGGGGATTAAGGGGCACAACTTGAATTTTAAGAAGGTGCCACCAACTTACTATATCTAAAACTTAAGATCTAGTGAGGGTCTGCAAAATGGAGCTGCTTTGGGTCATGTACAGGCTCTTTGGGCAATATAATATACTAATCATATGAATGGTCATTAGCAGGTCAGGAAGCGCATCTGTATACTCCCTGGCTAAACACCCCAGGTTAGTTAGTGTATCCCAGATATTATTGGGATCAGCGGGACAAGGGTGAAGTCCATTTCATATTAGGCAGCTCTCCAGTAAAACATGAGATCTCCTATTGTAAGATATCCTTCAAGTATCATAACGAGATGCTTACCCTCATACTGGCTGCATCCATGCTGGCCAATATGTACTTGCAGAGATTTTCAAAACGCTGTAATGAAAAAATAAAAACAAATAGATAAGCAATCACGGCAATGCTCATCAAATCTTCAAACACAAGAGCAAAACAATGCTCTGCAAACAGGGTCTTAGCCAGAATTTCAAAATGCCTGTCCAATAAAGCAATTCCAAAGTTTCTGCCCATCCAGATATAGCTGCTCAGCAAGATAATTCTCATACCAACTACATTTTAGTAGCTTAATGTGACAAAATGGCCAATATAAAGTAGTGATGTTAATCTGAACTCTACCACAAACTCTCCTTGAAATATTTTGTAAAATCATACTTAATTACACCACAAACTCTCCTTGAAATACTTTGTAAAATCATACTTAATTCCAAATTTAATAGTAAAAGTATCTAATATCCCGACAACACTGTCTGGAGGACATTTTAATCATTACAAGGTCAGAAAGTATGTCTCAACAAACTCTAGAGCATAAAGATCACACCTTGATTAGGGCTGTACATCGGTACCCGGTACCAGCACCGTACCGAATACCGCTTCGCAAAATACCGGTAAATACCTTTTCAGATTTTAACGGTATGCTTATCGGTATTTTGCAAAACAACACAACCAATGGAGGCACTTGGCTTAGTGCTTGACATACATAGATAGCATATCAATCTCTGTTGGGTATGTTGATAGTATCATGTGAGGAGTTACATACTTACAGTGTGGAACTTGTTTGCTTCGAAGGTGCGCTATATAGCAAGGCGAGTGCCGTGTCGCTGCTGCCATGTGCACGGTGTTCATTGTGATTGTTATCGCCACTGCGTAGTGGCGCTGCATATCGCTTCTACAGCGCCACTACGCGGTGGGGATAGCAATCACAATAAGCACTGTGCATATGGCAGCAGCGATGTCGTGCTCGCTTCGCTTTATATAGCGTGCCTTCAAAGTAAACAAGTTCGGCCGGCACCTGTAAGTATGCCACAACTTTTCATGTGATGTTATCAGCATGCTTGGCAGATATTGATATGTTGTCTATGTATGTCGGGAACTAGGCTAAGTGCGTACTTAGCATAGTTCAAGACTTCTAGATACCGATAGCAGTACCGTTAAAATACCGTATCGTTTCGTTGGTACCGGTTATGGTACCGTACCGCTTCACCCATAGCGGTATGCAGCCCTAACCTTGATACTCTTAAACAGAAGATGCAAAAGCTACATACCTAGATATCCTTAAGCTGCTGTATCCATGGCAACACATGCACCTTGGACAGGGCAACAGACACGCACACCATCTGGGGAGAAAAAAATGAACTATAGAATGGAACACAACGTATTGTCAGCAGTTTACACATTCATGCCTTTAGTTCCCAAAACCGACTGACTGTTTTGGTGTTACTTCTCTTTTCTATTGAATAAATCCATTAAACTATGAGATTAAAATGCACAAATAGGAAATAAGTGAAATAATATAAGAAAACATCCTAAGTGGTAAAAAATGCAAAATTTTCAATATTCCGGATTTTTCTCAGGACAGAATTGTTTTGCATTGTAAAATATTTTCTATTAGATAAATTAATCATTTAGTCAAACTTCATATAAACCTTGAATATAGGAGAATAAAGAGATGTGCTGATTGCCACAGTCTTGCCTTAACCCTTGTCTTGCTGAATTACTGTATGTATCCTGCCCTGCCAACTGCATTCATTTTGGTACCAAGGACAAAATAGATCATTGGGGATTAAGGGGCACAACTTGAATTTTAAGAAGGTGCCACCAACTTACTATATCTAAGAAATTAAGATCTAGTGAGGGTCTGCAAAATGGAGCTGCTTTGGGTCATGTACAGGCTCTTTGGGCAATATAATATACTAATCATATGAATGGTCATTAGCAGCTCAGCAAGCGCATCTGTATACTCCCTGGCTAAACACCCCAGGTTAGTTAGTGTATCCCAGATATTATTGGGATCAGCGGGACAAGGGTGAAGTCCATTTCATATTAGGCAGCTCTCCAGTAAAACATGAGATCTCCTATTGTAAGATATCCTTCAAGTATCATAACGAGATGCTTACCCTCATACTGGCTGCATCCATGCTGGCCAATATGTACTTGCAGAGGTTTTCAAAACGCTGTAATGAAAAAATAAAAACAAATAGATAAGCAATCACGGCAATGCTCATCAAATCTTCAAACACAAGAGCAAAACAATGCTCGGCAGACAGGGTCTTAGCCAGAATTTCAAAATGCCTGTCCAATAAAGCAATTCCAAAGTTTCTGCCCATCCAGATATAGCTGCTCAGCAAGATAATTCTCATACCAACTACATTTTAGTAGCTTAATGTGACAAAATGGCCAATATAAAGTAGTGATGTTAATCTGAACTCTACCACAAACTCTCCTTGAAATATTTTGTAAAATCATACTTAATTCCACCACAAACTCTCCTTGAAATACTTTGTAAAATCATACTTAATTCCAAATTTAATAGTAAAAGTATCTAATATCCCGACAACACTGTCCGGAGGACATTTTAATCATTACAAGGTCAGAAAGTATGTCTCAACAAACTCTAGAGCATAAAGATCACACCTTGATCATCTTAAACAGAAGGCGCAAAAGCTACATACCTAGATATCCTTAAGCTGCTGTATCCATGGCAACACATGCACCTTGGACAGGGCAACAGACACATACGCCATCTGGGAAGAGGAAAATGAACTATAGAATGGAACACAACACATTGTCAGCAGTTCACACATTCATGCCTTTAGTTCCCAAAACCGACTGACAGTTTTGGTGTTACTTCTCTTTTCTATTGAATAAATCCATTAAACTATGAGATTAAAATGCAAAAATAGGAAATAAGTGAAATAATATAAGAAAACTTCCTGAGTGGTAAAAAATGCAAAAATTTCAATATTCCCTGGCTAAACACCCCAGGTTAGTTAGTGTATCCCAGATATTATTGGGATCAGCAGGACAAGGGTGAAGTCCATTTCATATTAGGCAGCTCTCCAGTAAAACATGAGATCTATTGTAAGATATCCTTCAAGTATCATAACGAGATGCTTACCCTCATACTGGCTGCATCCATGCTGGCCAATATGTATAATTGCAGAGGTTTTCAAAACGCTGTAATGAAAAAATAAAAACAAATAGATAAGCAATCACGGCAATGCTCATCAAATCTTCAAACACAAGAGCAAAACAATGCTCGGCAAACAGGGTCTTAGCCAGAATTTCAAAATGCCTGTCCAATAAAGCAATTCCAAAGTTTCTGCCCATCCAGATATAGCTGCTCAGCAAGATGATTCTCATACCAACTACATTGTAGTAGCTTAATGTGACAAAATGGCCAATATAAAGTAGTGATGTTAATCTGAACTCTACCACAAACTCTCCTTGAAATATTTTGTAAAATCATACTTAATTCCACCACAAACTCTCCTTGAAATACTTTGTAAAATCATACTTAATTCCAAATTTAATAGTAAAAGTATCTAATATCCCGACAACACTGTCTGGAGGACATTTTAATCATTACAAGGTCAGAAAGTATGTCTCAACAAACTCTAGAGATTACATCATAAAGATTACACCTTGATACTCTTAAACAGAAGGTGCAAAAGCTACATACCTAGATATCCTTAAGCTGCTGTATCCATGGCAACACATGCACCTTGGACAGGGCAACAGACACATACGCCATCTGGGAAGAGAAAAGAAACTATAGAATGGAACACAACATATTGTCAGCAGTTCACACATTCATGCCTTTAGTTCCCAAAACCAACTGACTGTTTTGGTGTTACTTCTCTTTTCTATTGAATAAATCCATTAAACTATGAGATTAAAATGCACAAATAGGAAATAAGTGAAATAATATAAGAAAACTTCCTAAGTGGTAAAAAATGCAAATTTTCAATATTCCGGATTTTTCTCAGGACAGAATTGTTTTGCATTGTAAAATATTTTCTATAAGTTAAATTAATCATTTAGTCAAACTTCATATAAACCTTGAATATAGGAGAATAAAGAGGTGTGCTGATTGCCACAGTCTTGCCTTAACCCTTGTCTTGCTGAATTACTGTATGTATCCTGCCCTGCCAACTGCATTCTTTTTGGTACCAAGGACAAAATAGATCATTGGGGATTAAGGGGCACAACTTGAATTTTAAGAAGGTGCCACCAACTTACTATATCTAAAAAATTAAGATCTAGTGAGGGTCTGCAAAATGGAGCTGCTTTGGGTCATGTACAGGCTCTTTGGGCAATATAATATACTAATCATATGAATGGTCACTAGCAGGTCAGGAAGCGCATCTGTATACTCCCTGGCTAAACACCCCAGGTTAGTTAGTGTATCCCAGATATTATTGGGATCAGCAGGACAAGGATGAAGTCCATTTCATATTAGGCAGCTCTCCAGTAAAACATGAGATCTCCTATTGTAAGATATCCTTCAAGTATCATAACGAGATGCTTACCCTCATACTGGCTGCATCCATGCTGGCCAATATGTACTTGCAGAGGTTTTCAAAACGCTGTAATGAAAAAATAAAAACAAATAGATAAGCAATCACGGCAATGCTCATCAAATCTTCAAACACAAGAGCAAAACAATGCTCGGCAAACAGGGTCTTAGCCAGAATTTCAAAATGCCTGTCCAATAAAGCAATTCCAAAGTTTCTGCCCATCCAGATATAGCTGCTCAGCAAGATAATTCTCATACCAACTACATTGTAGTAGCTTAATGTGACAAAATGGCCAATATAAAGTAGTGATGTTAATCTGAACTCTACCACAAACTCTCCTTGAAATATTTTGTAAAATCATACTTAATTACACCACAAACTCTCCTTGAAATACTTTGTAAAATCATACTTAATTCCAAATTTAATAGTAAAAGTATCTAATATCCCGACAACACTGTCTGGAGGACATTTTAATCATTACAAGGTCAGAAAGTATGTCTCAACAAACTCTAGAGCATAAAGATCACACCTTGATCATCTTAAACAGGTGCAAAAGCTACATACCTAGATATCCTTAAGCTGCTGTATCCATGGCAACACATGCACCTTGGACAGGGCAACAGACACATACGCCATCTGGGAAGAGAAAAATGAACTATAGAATGGAACACAACATATTGTCAGCAGTTCACACATTCATGCCTTTAGTTCCCAAAACCGACTGACTGTTTTGCTGTTACTTCTCTTTTCTATTGAATAAATCCATTAAACTATGAGATTAAAATGCACAAATAGGAAATAAGTGAAATAATATAAGAAAACTTCCTAAGTGGTAAAAAATGCAAATTTTCAATATTCCGGATTTTTCTCAGGACAGAATTGTTTTGCATTGTAAAATATTTTCTATTAGATAAATTAATCATTTAGTCAAACTTCATATAAACCTTGAATATAGGAGAATAAAGAGGTGTGCTGATTGCCACAGTCTTGCCTTAACCCTTGTCTTGCTGAATTACTGTATGTATCCTGCCCTGCCAACTGCATTCATTTTGGTACCAAGGACAAAATAGATCATTGGGGATTAAGGGGCACAACTTGAATTTTAAGAAGGTGCCACCAACTTACTATATCTAAGAAATTAAGATCTAGTGAGGGTCTGCAAAATGGAGCTGCTTTGGGTCATGTACAGGCTCTTTGGGCAATATAATATACTAATCATATGAATGGTCATTAGCAGCTCAGCAAGCGCATCTGTATACTCCCTGGCTAAACACCCCAGGTTAGTTAGTGTATCCCAGATATTATTGGGATCAGCGGGACAAGGGTGAAGTCCATTTCATATTAGGCAGCTCTCCAGTAAAACATGAGATCTCCTATTGTAAGATATCCTTCAAGTATCATAACGAGATGCTTACCCTCATACTGGCTGCATCCATGCTGGCCAATATGTACTTGCAGAGGTTTTCAAAACGCTGTAATGAAAAAATAAAAACAAATAGATAAGCAATCACGGCAATGCTCATCAAATCTTCAAACACAAGAGCAAAACAATGCTCGGCAAACAGGGTCTTAGCCAGAATTTCAAAATGCCTGTCCAATAAAGCAATTCCAAAGTTTCTGCCCATCCAGATATAGCTGCTCAGCAAGATGATTCTCATACCAACTACATTGTAGTAGCGTAATGTGACAAAATGGCCAATATAAAGTAGTGATGTTAATCTGAACTCTACCACAAACTCTCCTTGAAATATTTTGTAAAATCATACTTAATTCCACCACAAACTCTCCTTGAAAGACTTTGTAAAATCATACTTAATTCCAAATTTAATAGTAAAAGTATCTAATATCCCGACAAAACTGTCTGGAGGACATTTTAATCATTACAAGGTCAGAAAGTATGTCTCAACAAACTCTAGAGCATAAAGATCACACCTTGATGCTCTTAAACAGAAGGTGCAAAAGCTACATACCTAGATATCCTTAAGCTGCTGTATCCATGGCAACACATGCACCTTGGACAGGGCAACAGACACATACGCCATCTGGGAAGAGAAAAATGAACTATAGAATGGAACACAACATATTGTCAGCAGTTCACACATTCATGCCTTTAGTTCCCAAAACCAACTGACTGTTTTGGTGTTACTTCTCTTTTCTATTGAATAAATCCATTAAACTATGAGATTAAAATGCACAAATAGGAAATAAGTGAAATAATATAAGAAAACTTCCTAAGTGGTAAAAAATGCAAATTTTCAATATTCCGGATTTTTCTCAGGACAGAATTGTTTTGCATTGTAAAATATTTTCTATAAGTTAAATTAATCATTTAGTCAAACTTCATATAAACCTTGAATATAGGAGAATAAAGAGGTGTGCTGATTGCCACAGTCTTGCCTTAACCCTTGTCTTGCTGAATTACTGTATGTATCCTGCCCTGCCAACTGCATTCTTTTTGGTACCAAGGACAAAATAGATCATTGGGGATTAAGGGGCACAACTTGAATTTTAAGAAGGTGCCACCAACTTACTATATCTAAAAAATTAAGATCTAGTGAGGGTCTGCAAAATGGAGCTGCTTTGGGTCATGTACAGGCTCTTTGGGCAATATAATATACTAATCATATGAATGGTCACTAGCAGGTCAGGAAGCGCATCTGTATACTCCCTGGCTAAACACCCCAGGTTAGTTAGTGTATCCCAGATATTATTGGGATCAGCAGGACAAGGATGAAGTCCATTTCATATTAGGCAGCTCTCCAGTAAAACATGAGATCTCCTATTGTAAGATATCCTTCAAGTATCATAACGAGATGCTTACCCTCATACTGGCTGCATCCATGCTGGCCAATATGTACTTGCAGAGGTTTTCAAAACGCTGTAATGAAAAAATAAAAACAAATAGATAAGCAATCACGGCAATGCTCATCAAATCTTCAAACACAAGAGCAAAACAATGCTCGGCAAACAGGGTCTTAGCCAGAATTTCAAAATGCCTGTCCAATAAAGCAATTCCAAAGTTTCTGCCCATCCAGATATAGCTGCTCAGCAAGATAATTCTCATACCAACTACATTGTAGTAGCTTAATGTGACAAAATGGCCAATATAAAGTAGTGATGTTAATCTGAACTCTACCACAAACTCTCCTTGAAATATTTTGTAAAATCATACTTAATTACACCACAAACTCTCCTTGAAATACTTTGTAAAATCATACTTAATTCCAAATTTAATAGTAAAAGTATCTAATATCCCGACAACACTGTCTGGAGGACATTTTAATCATTACAAGGTCAGAAAGTATGTCTCAACAAACTCTAGAGCATAAAGATCACACCTTGATCATCTTAAACAGGTGCAAAAGCTACATACCTAGATATCCTTAAGCTGCTGTATCCATGGCAACACATGCACCTTGGACAGGGCAACAGACACATACGCCATCTGGGAAGAGAAAAATGAACTATAGAATGGAACACAACATATTGTCAGCAGTTCACACATTCATGCCTTTAGTTCCCAAAACCGACTGACTGTTTTGCTGTTACTTCTCTTTTCTATTGAATAAATCCATTAAACTATGAGATTAAAATGCACAAATAGGAAATAAGTGAAATAATATAAGAAAACTTCCTAAGTGGTAAAAAATGCAAATTTTCAATATTCCGGATTTTTCTCAGGACAGAATTGTTTTGCATTGTAAAATATTTTCTATTAGATAAATTAATCATTTAGTCAAACTTCATATAAACCTTGAATATAGGAGAATAAAGAGGTGTGCTGATTGCCACAGTCTTGCCTTAACCCTTGTCTTGCTGAATTACTGTATGTATCCTGCCCTGCCAACTGCATTCATTTTGGTACCAAGGACAAAATAGATCATTGGGGATTAAGGGGCACAACTTGAATTTTAAGAAGGTGCCACCAACTTACTATATCTAAGAAATTAAGATCTAGTGAGGGTCTGCAAAATGGAGCTGCTTTGGGTCATGTACATGCTCTTTGGGCAATATAATATACTAATCATATGAATGGTCATTAGCAGCTCAGCAAGCGCATCTGTATACTCCCTGGCTAAACACCCCAGGTTAGTTAGTGTATCCCAGATATTATTGGGATCAGCGGGACAAGGGTGAAGTCCATTTTATATTAGGCAGCTCTCCAGTAAAACATGAGATCTCCTATTGTAAGATATCCTTCAAGTATCATAACGAGATGCTTACCCTCATACTGGCTGCATCCATGCTGGCCAATATGTACTTGCAGAGGTTTTCAAAACGCTGTAATGAAAAAATAAAAACAAATAGATAAGCAATCACGGCAATGCTCATCAAATCTTCAAACACAAGAGCAAAACAATGCTCGGCAGACAGGGTCTTAGCCAGAATTTCAAAATGCCTGTCCAATAAAGCAATTCCAAAGTTTCTGCCCATCCAGATATAGCTGCTCAGCAAGATAATTCTCATACCAACTACATTTTAGTAGCTTAATGTGACAAAATGGCCAATATAAAGTAGTGATGTTAATCTGAACTCTACCACAAACTCTCCTTGAAATATTTTGTAAAATCATACTTAATTCCACCACAAACTCTCCTTGAAATACTTTGTAAAATCATACTTAATTCCAAATTTAATAGTAAAAGTATCTAATATCCCGACAACACTGTCTGGAGGACATTTTAATCATTACAAGGTCAGAAAGTATGTCTCAACAAACTCTAGAGCATAAAGATCACACCTTGATCATCTTAAACAGGTGCAAAAGCTACATACCTAGATATCCTTAAGCTGCTGTATCCATGGCAACACATGCACCTTGGACAGGGCAACAGACACATACGCCATCTGGGAAGAGAAAAATGAACTATAGAATGGAACACAACATATTGTCAGCAGTTCACACATTCATGCCTTTAGTTCCCAAAACCGACTGACTGTTTTGCTGTTACTTCTCTTTTCTATTGAATGAATCCATTAAACTATGAGATTAAAATGCACAAATAGGAAATAAGTGAAATAATATAAGAAAACTTCCTAAGTGGTAAAAAATGCAAATTTTCAATATTCCGGATTTTTCTCAGGACAGAATTGTTTTGCATTGTAAAATATTTTCTATTAGATAAATTAATCATTTAGTCAAACTTCATATAAACCTTGAATATAGGAGAATAAAGAGGTGTGCTGATTGCCACAGTCTTGCCTTAACCCTTGTCTTGCTGAATTACTGTATGTATCCTGCCCTGCCAACTGCATTCATTTTGGTACCAAGGACAAAATAGATCATTGGGGATTAAGGGGCACAACTTGAATTTTAAGAAGGTGCCACCAACTTACTATATCTAAGAAATTAAGATCTAGTGAGGGTCTGCAAAATGGAGCTGCTTTGGGTCATGTACAGGCTCTTTGGGCAATATAATATACTAATCATATGAATGGTCATTAGCAGCTCAGCAAGCGCATCTGTATACTCCCTGGCTAAACACCCCAGGTTAGTTAGTGTATCCCAGATATTATTGGGATCAGCGGGACAAGGGTGAAGTCCATTTTATATTAGGCAGCTCTCCAGTAAAACATGAGATCTCCTATTGTAAGATATCCTTCAAGTATCATAACGAGATGCTTACCCTCATACTGGCTGCATCCATGCTGGCCAATATGTACTTGCAGAGGTTTTCAAAACGCTGTAATGAAAAAATAAAAACAAATAGATAAGCAATCACGGCAATGCTCATCAAATCTTCAAACACAAGAGCAAAACAATGCTCGGCAGACAGGGTCTTAGCCAGAATTTCAAAATGCCTGTCCAATAAAGCAATTCCAAAGTTTCTGCCCATCCAGATATAGCTGCTCAGCAAGATAATTCTCATACCAACTACATTTTAGTAGCTTAATGTGACAAAATGGCCAATATAAAGTAGTGATGTTAATCTGAACTCTACCACAAACTCTCCTTGAAATATTTTGTAAAATCATACTTAATTCCACCACAAACTCTCCTTGAAATACTTTGTAAAATCATACTTAATTCCAAATTTAATAGTAAAAGTATCTAATATCCCGACAACACTGTCTGGAGGACATTTTAATCATTACAAGGTCAGAAAGTATGTCTCAACAAACTCTAGAGCATAAAGATCACACCTTGATCATCTTAAACAGGTGCAAAAGCTACATACCTAGATATCCTTAAGCTGCTGTATCCATGGCAACACATGCACCTTGGACAGGGCAACAGACACATACGCCATCTGGGAAGAGAAAAATGAACTATAGAATGGAACACAACATATTGTCAGCAGTTCACACATTCATGCCTTTAGTTCCCAAAACCGACTGACTGTTTTGCTGTTACTTCTCTTTTCTATTGAATGAATCCATTAAACTATGAGATTAAAATGCACAAATAGGAAATAAGTGAAATAATATAAGAAAACTTCCTAAGTGGTAAAAAATGCAAATTTTCAATATTCCGGATTTTTCTCAGGACAGAATTGTTTTGCATTGTAAAATATTTTCTATTAGATAAATTAATCATTTAGTCAAACTTCATATAAACCTTGAATATAGGAGAATAAAGAGGTGTGCTGATTGCCACAGTCTTGCCTTAACCCTTGTCTTGCTGAATTACTGTATGTATCCTGCCCTGCCAACTGCATTCATTTTGGTACCAAGGACAAAATAGATCATTGGGGATTAAGGGGCACAACTTGAATTTTAAGAAGGTGCCACCAACTTACTATATCTAAGAAATTAAGATCTAGTGAGGGTCTGCAAAATGGAGCTGCTTTGGGTCATGTACAGGCTCTTTGGGCAATATAATATACTAATCATATGAATGGTCATTAGCAGCTCAGCAAGCGCATCTGTATACTCCCTGGCTAAACACCCCAGGTTAGTTAGTGTATCCCAGATATTATTGGGATCAGCGGGACAAGGGTGAAGTCCATTTTATATTAGGCAGCTCTCCAGTAAAACATGAGATCTCCTATTGTAAGATATCCTTCAAGTATCATAACGAGATGCTTACCCTCATACTGGCTGCATCCATGCTGGCCAATATGTACTTGCAGAGGTTTTCAAAACGCTGTAATGAAAAAATAAAAACAAATAGATAAGCAATCACGGCAATGCTCATCAAATCTTCAAACACAAGAGCAAAACAATGCTCGGCAGACAGGGTCTTAGCCAGAATTTCAAAATGCCTGTCCAATAAAGCAATTCCAAAGTTTCTGCCCATCCAGATATAGCTGCTCAGCAAGATAATTCTCATACCAACTACATTTTAGTAGCTTAATGTGACAAAATGGCCAATATAAAGTAGTGATGTTAATCTGAACTCTACCACAAACTCTCCTTGAAATATTTTGTAAAATCATACCTAATTCCACCACAAACTCTCCTTGAAATACTTTGTAAAATCATACTTAATTCCAAATTTAATAGTAAAAGTATCTAATATCCCGACAACACTGTCTGGAGGACATTTTAATCATTACAAGGTCAGAAAGTATGTCTCAACAAACTCTAGAGCATAAAGATCACACCTTGATCATCTTAAACAGGTGCAAAAGCTACATACCTAGATATCCTTAAGCTGCTGTATCCATGGCAACACATGCACCTTGGACAGGGCAACAGACACATACGCCATCTGGGAAGAGAAAAATGAACTATAGAATGGAACACAACATATTGTCAGCAGTTCACACATTCATGCCTTTAGTTCCCAAAACCGACTGACTGTTTTGCTGTTACTTCTCTTTTCTATTGAATGAATCCATTAAACTATGAGATTAAAATGCACAAATAGGAAATAAGTGAAATAATATAAGAAAACTTCCTAAGTGGTAAAAAATGCAAATTTTCAATATTCCGGATTTTTCTCAGGACAGAATTGTTTTGCATTGTAAAATATTTTCTATTAGATAAATTAATCATTTAGTCAAACTTCATATAAACCTTGAATATAGGAGAATAAAGAGGTGTGCTGATTGCCACAGTCTTGCCTTAACCCTTGTCTTGCTGAATTACTGTATGTATCCTGCCCTGCCAACTGCATTCATTTTGGTACCAAGGACAAAATAGATCATTGGGGATTAAGGGGCACAACTTGAATTTTAAGAAGGTGCCACCAACTTACTATATCTAAGAAATTAAGATCTAGTGAGGGTCTGCAAAATGGAGCTGCTTTGGGTCATGTACAGGCTCTTTGGGCAATATAATATACTAATCATATGAATGGTCATTAGCAGCTCAGCAAGCGCATCTGTATACTCCCTGGCTAAACACCCCAGGTTAGTTAGTGTATCCCAGATATTATTGGGATCAGCGGGACAAGGGTGAAGTCCATTTTATATTAGGCAGCTCTCCAGTAAAACATGAGATCTCCTATTGTAAGATATCCTTCAAGTATCATAACGAGATGCTTACCCTCATACTGGCTGCATCCATGCTGGCCAATATGTACTTGCAGAGGTTTTCAAAACGCTGTAATGAAAAAATAAAAACAAATAGATAAGCAATCACGGCAATGCTCATCAAATCTTCAAACACAAGAGCAAAACAATGCTCGGCAGACAGGGTCTTAGCCAGAATTTCAAAATGCCTGTCCAATAAAGCAATTCCAAAGTTTCTGCCCATCCAGATATAGCTGCTCAGCAAGATAATTCTCATACCAACTACATTTTAGTAGCTTAATGTGACAAAATGGCCAATATAAAGTAGTGATGTTAATCTGAACTCTACCACAAACTCTCCTTGAAATATTTTGTAAAATCATACTTAATTCCACCACAAACTCTCCTTGAAATACTTTGTAAAATCATACTTAATTCCAAATTTAATAGTAAAAGTATCTAATATCCCGACAACACTGTCTGGAGGACATTTTAATCATTACAAGGTCAGAAAGTATGTCTCAACAAACTCTAGAGCATAAAGATCACACCTTGATCATCTTAAACAGGTGCAAAAGCTACATACCTAGATATCCTTAAGCTGCTGTATCCATGGCAACACATGCACCTTGGACAGGGCAACAGACACATACGCCATCTGGGAAGAGAAAAATGAACTATAGAATGGAACACAACATATTGTCAGCAGTTCACACATTCATGCCTTTAGTTCCCAAAACCGACTGACTGTTTTGCTGTTACTTCTCTTTTCTATTGAATGAATCCATTAAACTATGAGATTAAAATGCACAAATAGGAAATAAGTGAAATAATATAAGAAAACTTCCTAAGTGGTAAAAAATGCAAATTTTCAATATTCCGGATTTTTCTCAGGACAGAATTGTTTTGCATTGTAAAATATTTTCTATTAGATAAATTAATCATTTAGTCAAACTTCATATAAACCTTGAATATAGGAGAATAAAGAGGTGTGCTGATTGCCACAGTCTTGCCTTAACCCTTGTCTTGCTGAATTACTGTATGTATCCTGCCCTGCCAACTGCATTCATTTTGGTACCAAGGACAAAATAGATCATTGGGGATTAAGGGGCACAACTTGAATTTTAAGAAGGTGCCACCAACTTACTATATCTAAGAAATTAAGATCTAGTGAGGGTCTGCAAAATGGAGCTGCTTTGGGTCATGTACAGGCTCTTTGGGCAATATAATATACTAATCATATGAATGGTCATTAGCAGCTCAGCAAGCGCATCTGTATACTCCCTGGCTAAACACCCCAGGTTAGTTAGTGTATCCCAGATATTATTGGGATCAGCGGGACAAGGGTGAAGTCCATTTTATATTAGGCAGCTCTCCAGTAAAACATGAGATCTCCTATTGTAAGATATCCTTCAAGTATCATAACGAGATGCTTACCCTCATACTGGCTGCATCCATGCTGGCCAATATGTACTTGCAGAGGTTTTCAAAACGCTGTAATGAAAAAATAAAAACAAATAGATAAGCAATCACGGCAATGCTCATCAAATCTTCAAACACAAGAGCAAAACAATGCTCGGCAGACAGGGTCTTAGCCAGAATTTCAAAATGCCTGTCCAATAAAGCAATTCCAAAGTTTCTGCCCATCCAGATATAGCTGCTCAGCAAGATAATTCTCATACCAACTACATTTTAGTAGCTTAATGTGACAAAATGGCCAATATAAAGTAGTGATGTTAATCTGAACTCTACCACAAACTCTCCTTGAAATATTTTGTAAAATCATACCTAATTCCACCACAAACTCTCCTTGAAATACTTTGTAAAATCATACTTAATTCCAAATTTAATAGTAAAAGTATCTAATATCCCGACAACACTGTCTGGAGGACATTTTAATCATTACAAGGTCAGAAAGTATGTCTCAACAAACTCTAGAGCATAAAGATCACACCTTGATCATCTTAAACAGGTGCAAAAGCTACATACCTAGATATCCTTAAGCTGCTGTATCCATGGCAACACATGCACCTTGGACAGGGCAACAGACACATACGCCATCTGGGAAGAGAAAAATGAACTATAGAATGGAACACAACATATTGTCAGCAGTTCACACATTCATGCCTTTAGTTCCCAAAACCGACTGACTGTTTTGCTGTTACTTCTCTTTTCTATTGAATGAATCCATTAAACTATGAGATTAAAATGCACAAATAGGAAATAAGTGAAATAATATAAGAAAACTTCCTAAGTGGTAAAAAATGCAAATTTTCAATATTCCGGATTTTTCTCAGGACAGAATTGTTTTGCATTGTAAAATATTTTCTATTAGATAAATTAATCATTTAGTCAAACTTCATATAAACCTTGAATATAGGAGAATAAAGAGGTGTGCTGATTGCCACAGTCTTGCCTTAACCCTTGTCTTGCTGAATTACTGTATGTATCCTGCCCTGCCAACTGCATTCATTTTGGTACCAAGGACAAAATAGATCATTGGGGATTAAGGGGCACAACTTGAATTTTAAGAAGGTGCCACCAACTTACTATATCTAAGAAATTAAGATCTAGTGAGGGTCTGCAAAATGGAGCTGCTTTGGGTCATGTACAGGCTCTTTGGGCAATATAATATACTAATCATATGAATGGTCATTAGCAGCTCAGGAAGCGCATCTGTATACTCCCTGGCTAAACACCCCAGGTTAGTTAGTGTATCCCAGATATTATTGGGATCAGCGGGACAAGGGTGAAGTCCATTTTATATTAGGCAGCTCTCCAGTAAAACATGAGATCTCCTATTGTAAGATATCCTTCAAGTATCATAACGAGATGCTTACCCTCATACTGGCTGCATCCATGCTGGCCAATATGTACTTGCAGAGGTTTTCAAAACGCTGTAATGAAAAAATAAAAACAAATAGATAAGCAATCACGGCAATGCTCATCAAATCTTCAAACACAATAGCAAAACAATGCTCGGCAGACACGGTCTTAGCCAGAATTTCAAAATGCCTGTCCAATAAAGCAATTCCAAAGTTTCTGCCCATCCAGATATAGCTGCTCAGCAAGATAATTCTCATACCAACTACATTTTAGTAGCTTAATGTGACAAAATGGCCAATATAAAGTAGTGATGTTAATCTGAACTCTACCACAAACTCTCCTTGAAATATTTTGTAAAATCATACTTAATTCCACCACAAACCTCCTTAAAATACTTTGTAAAATCATACTTAATTCCAAATTTAATAGTAAAAGTATCTAATATCCCGACAACACTGTCTGGAGGACATTTTAATCATTACAAGGTCAGAAAGTATGTCTCAACAAACTCTAGAGCATAAAGATTACACCTTGATCATCTTAAACAGAAGGTGCAAAAGCTACATACCTAGATATCCTTAAGCTGCTGTATCCATGGCAACACATGCACCTTGGACAGGGCAACAGACACATACGCCATCTGGGAAGAGAAAAATGAACTATAGAATGGAACACAACATATTGTCAGCAGTTCACACATTCATGCCTTTAGTTCCCAAAACCAACTGACTGTTTTGGTGTTACTTCTCTTTTCTATTGAATAAATCCATTAAACTATGAGATTAAAATGCACAAATAGGAAATAAGTGAAATAATATAAGAAAACTTCCTAAGTGGTAAAAAATGCAAATTTTCAATATTCCGGATTTTTCTCAGGACAGAATTGTTTTGCATTGTAAAATATTTTCTATTAGATAAATTAATCATTTAGTCAAACTTCATATAAACCTTGAATATAGGAGAATAAAGAGGTGTGCTGATTGCCACAGTCTTGCCTTAACCCTTGTCTTGCTGAATTACTGTATGTATCCTGCCCTGCCAACTGCATTCATTTTGGTACCAAGGACAAAATAGATCATTGGGGATTAAGGGGCACAACTTGAATTTTAAGAAGGTGCCACCAACTTACTATATCTAAAACTTAAGATCTAGTGAGGGTCTGCAAAATGGAGCTGCTTTGGGTCATGTACAGGCTCTTTGGGCAATATAATATACTAATCATATGAATGGTCATTAGCAGGTCAGGAAGCGCATCTGTATACTCCCTGGCTAAACACCCCAGGTTAGTTAGTGTATCCCAGATATTATTGGGATCAGCGGGACAAGGGTGAAGTCCATTTCATATTAGGCAGCTCTCCAGTAAAACATGAGATCTCCTATTGTAAGATATCCTTCAAGTATCATAACGAGATGCTTACCCTCATACTGGCTGCATCCATGCTGGCCAATATGTACTTGCAGAGATTTTCAAAACGCTGTAATGAAAAAATAAAAACAAATAGATAAGCAATCACGGCAATGCTCATCAAATCTTCAAACACAAGAGCAAAACAATGCTCTGCAAACAGGGTCTTAGCCAGAATTTCAAAATGCCTGTCCAATAAAGCAATTCCAAAGTTTCTGCCCATCCAGATATAGCTGCTCAGCAAGATAATTCTCATACCAACTACATTTTAGTAGCTTAATGTGACAAAATGGCCAATATAAAGTAGTGATGTTAATCTGAACTCTACCACAAACTCTCCTTGAAATATTTTGTAAAATCATACTTAATTCCACCACAAACTCTCCTTGAAATACTTTGTAAAATCATACTTAATTCCAAATTTAATAGTAAAAGTATCTAATATCCCGACAACACTGTCTGGAGGACATTTTAATCATTACAAGGTCAGAAAGTATGTCTCAACAAACTCTAGAGCATAAAGATCACACCTTGATTAGGGCTGTACATCGGTACCCGGTACCAGCACCGTACCGAATACCACTTCGCAAAATACCGGTAAATACCTTTTCAGATTTTAACGGTATGCTTATCGGTATTTTGCAAAACAACACAACCAATGGAGGCACTTGGCTTAGTGCTTGACATACATAGATAGCATATCAATCTCTGTTGGGTATGTTGATAGTATCATGTGAGGAGTTACATACTTACAGTGTGGAACTTGTTTGCTTCGAAGGTGCGCTATATAGCAAGGCTAGTGCCTTGTCGCTGCTGCCATGTGCACGGTGTTCATTGTGATTGTTATCGCCACTGCGTAGTGGCGCTGCATATCGCTTCTACAGCGCCACTACGCGGTGGGGATAGCAATCACAATAAGCACTGTGCATATGGCAGCAGCGATGTCGTGCTCGCTTCGCTATATATAGCGTGCCTTCAAAGTAAACAAGTTCGGCCGGCACCTGTAAGTATGCCACAACTTTTCATGTGATGTTATCAGCATGCTTGGCAGATATTGATATGTTGTCTATGTATGTCGGGAACTAGGCTAAGTGCGTACTTAGCATAGTTCAAGACTTCTAGATACCGATAGCAGTACCGTTAAAATACCGTATCGTTTCGTTGGTACCGGTTATGGTACCGTACCACTTCACCCTTAGCGGTATGCAGCCCTAACCTTGATACTCTTAAACAGAAGATGCAAAAGCTACATACCTAGATATCCTTAAGCTGCTGTATCCATGGCAACACATGCACCTTGGACAGGGCAACAGACACGCACACCATCTGGGGAGAAAAAAATGAACTATAGAATGGAACACAACGTATTGTCAGCAGTTTACACATTCATGCCTTTAGTTCCCAAAACCGACTGACAGTTTTGGTGTTACTACTCTTTTCTATTGAATAAATCCATTAAACTATGAGATTAAAATGCAAAAATAGGAAATAAGTGAAATAATATAAGAAAACTTCCTGAGTGGTAAAAAATGCAAAAATTTCAATATTCCCTGGCTAAACACCCCAGGTTAATTAGTGTATCCCAGATATTATTGGGATCAGCGGGACAAGGGTGAAGTCCATTTCATATTAGGCAGCTCTCCAGTAAAACATGAGATCTATTGTAAGATATCCTTCAAGTATCATAACGAGATGCTTACCCTCATACTGGCTGCATCCATGCTGGCCAATATGTATAATTGCAGAGGTTTTCAAAACGCTGTAATGAAAAAATAAAAACAAATAGATAAGCAATCACGGCAATGCTCATCAAATCTTCAAACACAAGAGCAAAACAATGCTCGGCAAACAGGGTCTTAGCCAGAATTTCAAAATGCCTGTCCAATAAAGCAATTCCAAAGTTTCTGCCCATCCAGATATAGCTGCTCAGCAAGATGATTCTCATACCAACTACATTGTAGTAGCTTAATGTGACAAAATGGCCAATATAAAGTAGTGATGTTAATCTGAACTCTACCACAAACTCTCCTTGAAATATTTTGTAAAATCATACTTAATTCCACCACAAACTCTCCTTGAAAGACTTTGTAAAATCATACTTAATTCCAAATTTAATAGTAAAAGTATCTAATATCCCGACAACACTGTCTGGAGGACATTTTAATCATTACAAGGTCAGAAAGTATGTCTCAACAAACTCTAGAGCATAAAGATTACACCTTGATCATCTTAAACAGAAGGTGCAAAAGCTACATACCTAGATATCCTTAAGCTGCTGTATCCATGGCAACACATGCACCTTGGACAGGGCAACAGACACATACGCCATCTGGGAAGAGAAAAATGAACTATAGAATGGAACACAACATATTGTCAGCAGTTCACACATTCATGCCTTTAGTTCCCAAAACCAACTGACTGTTTTGGTGTTACTTCTCTTTTCTATTGAATAAATCCATTAAACTATGAGATTAAAATGCACAAATAGGAAATAAGTGAAATAATATAAGAAAACTTCCTAAGTGGTAAAAAATGCAAATTTTCAATATTCCGGATTTTTCTCAGGACAGAATTGTTTTGCATTGTAAAATATTTTCTATTAGATAAATTAATCATTTAGTCAAACTTCATATAAACCTTGAATATAGGAGAATAAAGAGGTGTGCTGATTGCCACAGTCTTGCCTTAACCCTTGTCTTGCTGAATTACTGTATGTATCCTGCCCTGCCAACTGCATTCATTTTGGTACCAAGGACAAAATAGATCATTGGGGATTAAGAGGCACAACTTGAATTTTAAGAAGGTGCCACCAACTTACTATATCTAAGAAATTAAGATCTAGTGAGGGTCTGCAAAATGGAGCTGCTTTGGGTCATGTACAGGCTCTTTGGGCAATATAATATACTAATCATATGAATGGTCATTAGCAGGTCAGGAAGCGCATCTGTATACTCCCTGGCTGAACACCCCAGGTTAGTTAGTGTATCCCAGATATTATTGGGATCAGCGGGACAAGGGTGAAGTCCATTTCATATTAGGCAGCTCTCCAGTAAAACATGAGATCTCCTATTGTAAGATATCCTTCAAGTATCATAACGAGATGCTTACCCTCATACTGGCTGCATCCATGCTGGCCAATATGTACTTGCAGAGGTTTTCAAAACGCTGTAATGAAAAAATAAAAACAAATAGATAAGCAATCACGGCAATGCTCATCAAATCTTCAAACACAAGAGCAAAACAATGCTCGGCAAACAGGGTCTTAGCCAGAATTTCAAAATGCCTGTCCAATAAAGCAATTCCAAAGTTTCTGCCCATCCAGATATAGCTGCTCAGCAAGATGATTCTCATACCAACTACATTGTAGTAGCGTAATGTGACAAAATGGCCAATATAAAGTAGTGATGTTAATCTGAACTCTACCACAAACTCTCCTTGAAATATTTTGTAAAATCATACTTAATTCCACCACAAACTCTCCTTGAAAGACTTTGTAAAATCATACTTAATTCCAAATTTAATAGTAAAAGTATCTAATATCCCGACAAAACTGTCTGGAGGACATTTTAATCATTACAAGGTCAGAAAGTATGTCTCAACAAACTCTAGAGCATAAAGATCACACCTTGATGCTCTTAAACAGAAGGTGCAAAAGCTACATACCTAGATATCCTTAAGCTGCTGTATCCATGGCAACACATGCACCTTGGACAGGGCAACAGACACATACGCCATCTGGGAAGAGAAAAATGAACTATAGAATGGAACACAACATATTGTCAGCAGTTCACACATTCATGCCTTTAGTTCCCAAAACCGACTGACTATTTTGGTGTTACTTCTCTTTTCTATTGAATAAATCCATTAAACTATGAGATTAAAATGCACAAATAGGAAATAAGTGAAATAATATAAGAAAACTTCCTAAGTGGTAAAAAATGCAAATTTTCAATATTCCGGATTTTTCTCAGGACAGAATTGTTTTGCATTGTAAAATATTTTCTATTAGATAAATTAATCATTTAGTCAAACTTCATATAAACCTTGAATATAGGAGAATAAAGAGGTGTGCTGATTGCCACAGTCTTGCTTAACCCTTGTCTTGCTGAATTACTGTATGTATCCTGCCCTGCCAACTGCATTCTTTTTGGTACCAAGGACAAAATAGATCATTGGGGATTAAGGGGCACAACTTGAATTTTAAGAAGGTGCCACCAACTTACTATATCTAAAAAATTAAGATCTAGTGAGGGTCTGCAAAATGGAGCTGCTTTGGGTCATGTACAGGCTCTTTGGGCAATATAATATACTAATCATATGAATGGTCACTAGCAGGTCAGGAAGCGCATCTGTATACTCCCTGGCTAAACACCCCAGGTTAGTTAGTGTATCCCAGATATTATTGGGATCAGCAGGACAAGGATGAAGTCCATTTCATATTAGGCAGCTCTCCAGTAAAACATGAGATCTCCTATTGTAAGATATCCTTCAAGTATCATAACGAGATGCTTACCCTCATACTGGCTGCATCCATGCTGGCCAATATGTACTTGCAGAGGTTTTCAAAACGCTGTAATGAAAAAATAAAAACAAATAGATAAGCAATCACGGCAATGCTCATCAAATCTTCAAACACAAGAGCAAAACAATGCTCGGCAGACAGGGTCTTAGCCAGAATTTCAAAATGCCTGTCCAATAAAGCAATTCCAAAGTTTCTGCCCATCCAGATATAGCTGCTCAGCAAGATGATTCTCATACCAACTACATTGTAGTAGCTTAATGTGACAAAATGGCCAAGATAAAGTAGTGATGTTAATCTGAACTCTACCACAAACTCTCCTTGAAATATTTTGTAAAATCATACTTAATTCCACCACAAATCTCCTTAAAATACTTTGTAAAATCATACTTAATTCCAAATTTAATAGTAAAAGTATCTAATATCCAGACAACACTGTCTGGAGGACATTTTAATCATTACAAGGTCAGAAAGTATGTCTCAACAAACTCTAGAGCATAAAGATTACACCTTGATCATCTTAAACAGAAGGTGCAAAAGCTACATACCTAGATATCCTTAAGCTGCTGTATCCATGGCAACACATGCACCTTGGACAGGGCAACAGACACATACGCCATCTGGGAAGAGAAAAATGAACTATAGAATGGAACACAACATATTGTCAGCAGTTCACACATTCATGCCTTTAGTTCCCAAAACCAACTGACTGTTTTGGTGTTACTTCTCTTTTCTATTGAATAAATCCATTAAACTATGAGATTAAAATGCACAAATAGGAAATAAGTGAAATAATATAAGAAAACTTCCTAAGTGGTAAAAAATGCAAATTTTCAATATTCCGGATTTTTCTCAGGACAGAATTGTTTTGCATTGTAAAATATTTTCTATTAGATAAATTAATCATTTAGTCAAACTTCATATAAACCTTGAATATAGGAGAATAAAGAGGTGTGCTGATTGCCACAGTCTTGCCTTAACCCTTGTCTTGCTGAATTACTGTATGTATCCTGCCCTGCCAACTGCATTCTTTTTGGTACCAAGCACAAAATAGATCATTGGGGGTTAAGGGGCACAACTTGAATTTTAAGAAGGTGCCACCAACTTACTATATCTAAAACTTAAGATCTAGTGAGGGTCTGCAAAATGGAGCTGCTTTGGGTCATGTACAGGCTCTTTGGGCAATATAATATACTAATCATATGAATGGTCATTAGCAGGTCAGGAAGCGCATCTGTATACTCCCTGGCTAAACACCCCAGGTTAGTTAGTGTATCCCAGATATTATTGGGATCAGCGGGACAAGGGTGAAGTCCATTTCATATTAGGCAGCTCTCCAGTAAAACATGAGATCTCCTATTGTAAGATATCCTTCAAGTATCATAACGAGATGCTTACCCTCATACTGGCTGCATCCATGCTGGCCAATATGTACTTGCAGAGGTTTTCAAAACGCTGTAATGAAAAAATAAAAACAAATAGATAAGCAATCACGGCAATGCTCATCAAATCTTCAAACACAAGAGCAAAACAATGCTCGGCAAACAGGGTCTTAGCCAGAATTTCAAAATGCCTGTCCAATAAAGCAATTCCAAAGTTTCTGCCCATCCAGATATAGCTGCTCAGCAAGATGATTCTCATACCAACTACATTGTAGTAGCGTAATGTGACAAAATGGCCAATATAAAGTAGTGATGTTAATCTGAACTCTACCACAAACTCTCCTTGAAATATTTTGTAAAATCATACTTAATTCCACCACAAACTCTCCTTGAAAGACTTTGTAAAATCATACTTAATTCCAAATTTAATAGTAAAAGTATCTAATATCCCGACAAAACTGTCTGGAGGACATTTTAATCATTACAAGGTCAGAAAGTATGTCTCAACAAACTCTAGAGCATAAAGATCACACCTTGATGCTCTTAAACAGAAGGTGCAAAAGCTACATACCTAGATATCCTTAAGCTGCTGTATCCATGGCAACACATGCACCTTGGACAGGGCAACAGACACATACGCCATCTGGGAAGAGAAAAATGAACTATAGAATGGAACACAACATATTGTCAGCAGTTCACACATTCATGCCTTTAGTTCCCAAAACCAACTGACTGTTTTGGTGTTACTTCTCTTTTCTATTGAATAAATCCATTAAACTATGAGATTAAAATGCACAAATAGGAAATAAGTGAAATAATATAAGAAAACTTCCTAAGTGGTAAAAAATGCAAATTTTCAATATTCCGGATTTTTCTCAGGACAGAATTGTTTTGCATTGTAAAATATTTTCTATAAGTTAAATTAATCATTTAGTCAAACTTCATATAAACCTTGAATATAGGAGAATAAAGAGGTGTGCTGATTGCCACAGTCTTGCCTTAACCCTTGTCTTGCTGAATTACTGTATGTATCCTGCCCTGCCAACTGCATTCTTTTTGGTACCAAGGACAAAATAGATCATTGGGGATTAAGGGGCACAACTTGAATTTTAAGAAGGTGCCACCAACTTACTATATCTAAAAAATTAAGATCTAGTGAGGGTCTGCAAAATGGAGCTGCTTTGGGTCATGTACAGGCTCTTTGGGCAATATAATATACTAATCATATGAATGGTCACTAGCAGGTCAGGAAGCGCATCTGTATACTCCCTGGCTAAACACCCCAGGTTAGTTAGTGTATCCCAGATATTATTGGGATCAGCAGGACAAGGATGAAGTCCATTTCATATTAGGCAGCTCTCCAGTAAAACATGAGATCTCCTATTGTAAGATATCCTTCAAGTATCATAACGAGATGCTTACCCTCATACTGGCTGCATCCATGCTGGCCAATATGTACTTGCAGAGGTTTTCAAAACGCTGTAATGAAAAAATAAAAACAAATAGATAAGCAATCACGGCAATGCTCATCAAATCTTCAAACACAAGAGCAAAACAATGCTCGGCAAACAGGGTCTTAGCCAGAATTTCAAAATGCCTGTCCAATAAAGCAATTCCAAAGTTTCTGCCCATCCAGATATAGCTGCTCAGCAAGATAATTCTCATACCAACTACATTGTAGTAGCTTAATGTGACAAAATGGCCAATATAAAGTAGTGATGTTAATCTGAACTCTACCACAAACTCTCCTTGAAATATTTTGTAAAATCATACTTAATTACACCACAAACTCTCCTTGAAATACTTTGTAAAATCATACTTAATTCCAAATTTAATAGTAAAAGTATCTAATATCCCGACAACACTGTCTGGAGGACATTTTAATCATTACAAGGTCAGAAAGTATGTCTCAACAAACTCTAGAGCATAAAGATCACACCTTGATCATCTTAAACAGGTGCAAAAGCTACATACCTAGATATCCTTAAGCTGCTGTATCCATGGCAACACATGCACCTTGGACAGGGCAACAGACACATACGCCATCTGGGAAGAGAAAAATGAACTATAGAATGGAACACAACATATTGTCAGCAGTTCACACATTCATGCCTTTAGTTCCCAAAACCGACTGACTGTTTTGCTGTTACTTCTCTTTTCTATTGAATAAATCCATTAAACTATGAGATTAAAATGCACAAATAGGAAATAAGTGAAATAATATAAGAAAACTTCCTAAGTGGTAAAAAATGCAAATTTTCAATATTCCGGATTTTTCTCAGGACAGAATTGTTTTGCATTGTAAAATATTTTCTATTAGATAAATTAATCATTTAGTCAAACTTCATATAAACCTTGAATATAGGAGAATAAAGAGGTGTGCTGATTGCCACAGTCTTGCCTTAACCCTTGTCTTGCTGAATTACTGTATGTATCCTGCCCTGCCAACTGCATTCATTTTGGTACCAAGGACAAAATAGATCATTGGGGATTAAGGGGCACAACTTGAATTTTAAGAAGGTGCCACCAACTTACTATATCTAAGAAATTAAGATCTAGTGAGGGTCTGCAAAATGGAGCTGCTTTGGGTCATGTACAGGCTCTTTGGGCAATATAATATACTAATCATATGAATGGTCATTAGCAGCTCAGCAAGCGCATCTGTATACTCCCTGGCTAAACACCCCAGGTTAGTTAGTGTATCCCAGATATTATTGGGATCAGCGGGACAAGGGTGAAGTCCATTTCATATTAGGCAGCTCTCCAGTAAAACATGAGATCTCCTATTGTAAGATATCCTTCAAGTATCATAACGAGATGCTTACCCTCATACTGGCTGCATCCATGCTGGCCAATATGTACTTGCAGAGGTTTTCAAAACGCTGTAATGAAAAAATAAAAACAAATAGATAAGCAATCACGGCAATGCTCATCAAATCTTCAAACACAAGAGCAAAACAATGCTCGGCAAACAGGGTCTTAGCCAGAATTTCAAAATGCCTGTCCAATAAAGCAATTCCAAAGTTTCTGCCCATCCAGATATAGCTGCTCAGCAAGATGATTCTCATACCAACTACATTGTAGTAGCGTAATGTGACAAAATGGCCAATATAAAGTAGTGATGTTAATCTGAACTCTACCACAAACTCTCCTTGAAATATTTTGTAAAATCATACTTAATTCCACCACAAACTCTCCTTGAAAGACTTTGTAAAATCATACTTAATTCCAAATTTAATAGTAAAAGTATCTAATATCCCGACAAAACTGTCTGGAGGACATTTTAATCATTACAAGGTCAGAAAGTATGTCTCAACAAACTCTAGAGCATAAAGATCACACCTTGATGCTCTTAAACAGAAGGTGCAAAAGCTACATACCTAGATATCCTTAAGCTGCTGTATCCATGGCAACACATGCACCTTGGACAGGGCAACAGACACATACGCCATCTGGGAAGAGAAAAATGAACTATAGAATGGAACACAACATATTGTCAGCAGTTCACACATTCATGCCTTTAGTTCCCAAAACCAACTGACTGTTTTGGTGTTACTTCTCTTTTCTATTGAATAAATCCATTAAACTATGAGATTAAAATGCACAAATAGGAAATAAGTGAAATAATATAAGAAAACTTCCTAAGTGGTAAAAAATGCAAATTTTCAATATTCCGGATTTTTCTCAGGACAGAATTGTTTTGCATTGTAAAATATTTTCTATAAGTTAAATTAATCATTTAGTCAAACTTCATATAAACCTTGAATATAGGAGAATAAAGAGGTGTGCTGATTGCCACAGTCTTGCCTTAACCCTTGTCTTGCTGAATTACTGTATGTATCCTGCCCTGCCAACTGCATTCTTTTTGGTACCAAGGACAAAATAGATCATTGGGGATTAAGGGGCACAACTTGAATTTTAAGAAGGTGCCACCAACTTACTATATCTAAAAAATTAAGATCTAGTGAGGGTCTGCAAAATGGAGCTGCTTTGGGTCATGTACAGGCTCTTTGGGCAATATAATATACTAATCATATGAATGGTCACTAGCAGGTCAGGAAGCGCATCTGTATACTCCCTGGCTAAACACCCCAGGTTAGTTAGTGTATCCCAGATATTATTGGGATCAGCAGGACAAGGATGAAGTCCATTTCATATTAGGCAGCTCTCCAGTAAAACATGAGATCTCCTATTGTAAGATATCCTTCAAGTATCATAACGAGATGCTTACCCTCATACTGGCTGCATCCATGCTGGCCAATATGTACTTGCAGAGGTTTTCAAAACGCTGTAATGAAAAAATAAAAACAAATAGATAAGCAATCACGGCAATGCTCATCAAATCTTCAAACACAAGAGCAAAACAATGCTCGGCAAACAGGGTCTTAGCCAGAATTTCAAAATGCCTGTCCAATAAAGCAATTCCAAAGTTTCTGCCCATCCAGATATAGCTGCTCAGCAAGATAATTCTCATACCAACTACATTGTAGTAGCTTAATGTGACAAAATGGCCAATATAAAGTAGTGATGTTAATCTGAACTCTACCACAAACTCTCCTTGAAATATTTTGTAAAATCATACTTAATTACACCACAAACTCTCCTTGAAATACTTTGTAAAATCATACTTAATTCCAAATTTAATAGTAAAAGTATCTAATATCCCGACAACACTGTCTGGAGGACATTTTAATCATTACAAGGTCAGAAAGTATGTCTCAACAAACTCTAGAGCATAAAGATCACACCTTGATCATCTTAAACAGGTGCAAAAGCTACATACCTAGATATCCTTAAGCTGCTGTATCCATGGCAACACATGCACCTTGGACAGGGCAACAGACACATACGCCATCTGGGAAGAGAAAAATGAACTATAGAATGGAACACAACATATTGTCAGCAGTTCACACATTCATGCCTTTAGTTCCCAAAACCGACTGACTGTTTTGCTGTTACTTCTCTTTTCTATTGAATAAATCCATTAAACTATGAGATTAAAATGCACAAATAGGAAATAAGTGAAATAATATAAGAAAACTTCCTAAGTGGTAAAAAATGCAAATTTTCAATATTCCGGATTTTTCTCAGGACAGAATTGTTTTGCATTGTAAAATATTTTCTATTAGATAAATTAATCATTTAGTCAAACTTCATATAAACCTTGAATATAGGAGAATAAAGAGGTGTGCTGATTGCCACAGTCTTGCCTTAACCCTTGTCTTGCTGAATTACTGTATGTATCCTGCCCTGCCAACTGCATTCATTTTGGTACCAAGGACAAAATAGATCATTGGGGATTAAGGGGCACAACTTGAATTTTAAGAAGGTGCCACCAACTTACTATATCTAAGAAATTAAGATCTAGTGAGGGTCTGCAAAATGGAGCTGCTTTGGGTCATGTACAGGCTCTTTGGGCAATATAATATACTAATCATATGAATGGTCATTAGCAGCTCAGCAAGCGCATCTGTATACTCCCTGGCTAAACACCCCAGGTTAGTTAGTGTATCCCAGATATTATTGGGATCAGCGGGACAAGGGTGAAGTCCATTTTATATTAGGCAGCTCTCCAGTAAAACATGAGATCTCCTATTGTAAGATATCCTTCAAGTATCATAACGAGATGCTTACCCTCATACTGGCTGCATCCATGCTGGCCAATATGTACTTGCAGAGGTTTTCAAAACGCTGTAATGAAAAAATAAAAACAAATAGATAAGCAATCACGGCAATGCTCATCAAATCTTCAAACACAAGAGCAAAACAATGCTCGGCAGACAGGGTCTTAGCCAGAATTTCAAAATGCCTGTCCAATAAAGCAATTCCAAAGTTTCTGCCCATCCAGATATAGCTGCTCAGCAAGATAATTCTCATACCAACTACATTTTAGTAGCTTAATGTGACAAAATGGCCAATATAAAGTAGTGATGTTAATCTGAACTCTACCACAAACTCTCCTTGAAATATTTTGTAAAATCATACTTAATTCCACCACAAACTCTCCTTGAAATACTTTGTAAAATCATACTTAATTCCAAATTTAATAGTAAAAGTATCTAATATCCCGACAACACTGTCTGGAGGACATTTTAATCATTACAAGGTCAGAAAGTATGTCTCAACAAACTCTAGAGCATAAAGATCACACCTTGATCATCTTAAACAGGTGCAAAAGCTACATACCTAGATATCCTTAAGCTGCTGTATCCATGGCAACACATGCACCTTGGACAGGGCAACAGACACATACGCCATCTGGGAAGAGAAAAATGAACTATAGAATGGAACACAACATATTGTCAGCAGTTCACACATTCATGCCTTTAGTTCCCAAAACCGACTGACTGTTTTGCTGTTACTTCTCTTTTCTATTGAATGAATCCATTAAACTATGAGATTAAAATGCACAAATAGGAAATAAGTGAAATAATATAAGAAAACTTCCTAAGTGGTAAAAAATGCAAATTTTCAATATTCCGGATTTTTCTCAGGACAGAATTGTTTTGCATTGTAAAATATTTTCTATTAGATAAATTAATCATTTAGTCAAACTTCATATAAACCTTGAATATAGGAGAATAAAGAGGTGTGCTGATTGCCACAGTCTTGCCTTAACCCTTGTCTTGCTGAATTACTGTATGTATCCTGCCCTGCCAACTGCATTCATTTTGGTACCAAGGACAAAATAGATCATTGGGGATTAAGGGGCACAACTTGAATTTTAAGAAGGTGCCACCAACTTACTATATCTAAGAAATTAAGATCTAGTGAGGGTCTGCAAAATGGAGCTGCTTTGGGTCATGTACAGGCTCTTTGGGCAATATAATATACTAATCATATGAATGGTCATTAGCAGCTCAGCAAGCGCATCTGTATACTCCCTGGCTAAACACCCCAGGTTAGTTAGTGTATCCCAGATATTATTGGGATCAGCGGGACAAGGGTGAAGTCCATTTTATATTAGGCAGCTCTCCAGTAAAACATGAGATCTCCTATTGTAAGATATCCTTCAAGTATCATAACGAGATGCTTACCCTCATACTGGCTGCATCCATGCTGGCCAATATGTACTTGCAGAGGTTTTCAAAACGCTGTAATGAAAAAATAAAAACAAATAGATAAGCAATCACGGCAATGCTCATCAAATCTTCAAACACAAGAGCAAAACAATGCTCGGCAGACAGGGTCTTAGCCAGAATTTCAAAATGCCTGTCCAATAAAGCAATTCCAAAGTTTCTGCCCATCCAGATATAGCTGCTCAGCAAGATAATTCTCATACCAACTACATTTTAGTAGCTTAATGTGACAAAATGGCCAATATAAAGTAGTGATGTTAATCTGAACTCTACCACAAACTCTCCTTGAAATATTTTGTAAAATCATACTTAATTCCACCACAAACTCTCCTTGAAATACTTTGTAAAATCATACTTAATTCCAAATTTAATAGTAAAAGTATCTAATATCCCGACAACACTGTCTGGAGGACATTTTAATCATTACAAGGTCAGAAAGTATGTCTCAACAAACTCTAGAGCATAAAGATCACACCTTGATCATCTTAAACAGGTGCAAAAGCTACATACCTAGATATCCTTAAGCTGCTGTATCCATGGCAACACATGCACCTTGGACAGGGCAACAGACACATACGCCATCTGGGAAGAGAAAAATGAACTATAGAATGGAACACAACATATTGTCAGCAGTTCACACATTCATGCCTTTAGTTCCCAAAACCGACTGACTGTTTTGCTGTTACTTCTCTTTTCTATTGAATGAATCCATTAAACTATGAGATTAAAATGCACAAATAGGAAATAAGTGAAATAATATAAGAAAACTTCCTAAGTGGTAAAAAATGCAAATTTTCAATATTCCGGATTTTTCTCAGGACAGAATTGTTTTGCATTGTAAAATATTTTCTATTAGATAAATTAATCATTTAGTCAAACTTCATATAAACCTTGAATATAGGAGAATAAAGAGGTGTGCTGATTGCCACAGTCTTGCCTTAACCCTTGTCTTGCTGAATTACTGTATGTATCCTGCCCTGCCAACTGCATTCATTTTGGTACCAAGGACAAAATAGATCATTGGGGATTAAGGGGCACAACTTGAATTTTAAGAAGGTGCCACCAACTTACTATATCTAAGAAATTAAGATCTAGTGAGGGTCTGCAAAATGGAGCTGCTTTGGGTCATGTACAGGCTCTTTGGGCAATATAATATACTAATCATATGAATGGTCATTAGCAGCTCAGCAAGCGCATCTGTATACTCCCTGGCTAAACACCCCAGGTTAGTTAGTGTATCCCAGATATTATTGGGATCAGCGGGACAAGGGTGAAGTCCATTTTATATTAGGCAGCTCTCCAGTAAAACATGAGATCTCCTATTGTAAGATATCCTTCAAGTATCATAACGAGATGCTTACCCTCATACTGGCTGCATCCATGCTGGCCAATATGTACTTGCAGAGGTTTTCAAAACGCTGTAATGAAAAAATAAAAACAAATAGATAAGCAATCACGGCAATGCTCATCAAATCTTCAAACACAAGAGCAAAACAATGCTCGGCAGACAGGGTCTTAGCCAGAATTTCAAAATGCCTGTCCAATAAAGCAATTCCAAAGTTTCTGCCCATCCAGATATAGCTGCTCAGCAAGATAATTCTCATACCAACTACATTTTAGTAGCTTAATGTGACAAAATGGCCAATATAAAGTAGTGATGTTAATCTGAACTCTACCACAAACTCTCCTTGAAATATTTTGTAAAATCATACCTAATTCCACCACAAACTCTCCTTGAAATACTTTGTAAAATCATACTTAATTCCAAATTTAATAGTAAAAGTATCTAATATCCCGACAACACTGTCTGGAGGACATTTTAATCATTACAAGGTCAGAAAGTATGTCTCAACAAACTCTAGAGCATAAAGATCACACCTTGATCATCTTAAACAGGTGCAAAAGCTACATACCTAGATATCCTTAAGCTGCTGTATCCATGGCAACACATGCACCTTGGACAGGGCAACAGACACATACGCCATCTGGGAAGAGAAAAATGAACTATAGAATGGAACACAACATATTGTCAGCAGTTCACACATTCATGCCTTTAGTTCCCAAAACCGACTGACTGTTTTGCTGTTACTTCTCTTTTCTATTGAATGAATCCATTAAACTATGAGATTAAAATGCACAAATAGGAAATAAGTGAAATAATATAAGAAAACTTCCTAAGTGGTAAAAAATGCAAATTTTCAATATTCCGGATTTTTCTCAGGACAGAATTGTTTTGCATTGTAAAATATTTTCTATTAGATAAATTAATCATTTAGTCAAACTTCATATAAACCTTGAATATAGGAGAATAAAGAGGTGTGCTGATTGCCACAGTCTTGCCTTAACCCTTGTCTTGCTGAATTACTGTATGTATCCTGCCCTGCCAACTGCATTCATTTTGGTACCAAGGACAAAATAGATCATTGGGGATTAAGGGGCACAACTTGAATTTTAAGAAGGTGCCACCAACTTACTATATCTAAGAAATTAAGATCTAGTGAGGGTCTGCAAAATGGAGCTGCTTTGGGTCATGTACAGGCTCTTTGGGCAATATAATATACTAATCATATGAATGGTCATTAGCAGCTCAGGAAGCGCATCTGTATACTCCCTGGCTAAACACCCCAGGTTAGTTAGTGTATCCCAGATATTATTGGGATCAGCGGGACAAGGGTGAAGTCCATTTTATATTAGGCAGCTCTCCAGTAAAACATGAGATCTCCTATTGTAAGATATCCTTCAAGTATCATAACGAGATGCTTACCCTCATACTGGCTGCATCCATGCTGGCCAATATGTACTTGCAGAGGTTTTCAAAACGCTGTAATGAAAAAATAAAAACAAATAGATAAGCAATCACGGCAATGCTCATCAAATCTTCAAACACAATAGCAAAACAATGCTCGGCAGACAGGGTCTTAGCCAGAATTTCAAAATGCCTGTCCAATAAAGCAATTCCAAAGTTTCTGCCCATCCAGATATAGCTGCTCAGCAAGATAATTCTCATACCAACTACATTTTAGTAGCTTAATGTGACAAAATGGCCAATATAAAGTAGTGATGTTAATCTGAACTCTACCACAAACTCTCCTTGAAATATTTTGTAAAATCATACTTAATTCCACCACAAACCTCCTTAAAATACTTTGTAAAATCATACTTAATTCCAAATTTAATAGTAAAAGTATCTAATATCCCGACAACACTGTCTGGAGGACATTTTAATCATTACAAGGTCAGAAAGTATGTCTCAACAAACTCTAGAGCATAAAGATTACACCTTGATCATCTTAAACAGAAGGTGCAAAAGCTACATACCTAGATATCCTTAAGCTGCTGTATCCATGGCAACACATGCACCTTGGACAGGGCAACAGACACATACGCCATCTGGGAAGAGAAAAATGAACTATAGAATGGAACACAACATATTGTCAGCAGTTCACACATTCATGCCTTTAGTTCCCAAAACCAACTGACTGTTTTGGTGTTACTTCTCTTTTCTATTGAATAAATCCATTAAACTATGAGATTAAAATGCACAAATAGGAAATAAGTGAAATAATATAAGAAAACTTCCTAAGTGGTAAAAAATGCAAATTTTCAATATTCCGGATTTTTCTCAGGACAGAATTGTTTTGCATTGTAAAATATTTTCTATTAGATAAATTAATCATTTAGTCAAACTTCATATAAACCTTGAATATAGGAGAATAAAGAGGTGTGCTGATTGCCACAGTCTTGCCTTAACCCTTGTCTTGCTGAATTACTGTATGTATCCTGCCCTGCCAACTGCATTCATTTTGGTACCAAGGACAAAATAGATCATTGGGGATTAAGGGGCACAACTTGAATTTTAAGAAGGTGCCACCAACTTACTATATCTAAAACTTAAGATCTAGTGAGGGTCTGCAAAATGGAGCTGCTTTGGGTCATGTACAGGCTCTTTGGGCAATATAATATACTAATCATATGAATGGTCATTAGCAGGTCAGGAAGCGCATCTGTATACTCCCTGGCTAAACACCCCAGGTTAGTTAGTGTATCCCAGATATTATTGGGATCAGCGGGACAAGGGTGAAGTCCATTTCATATTAGGCAGCTCTCCAGTAAAACATGAGATCTCCTATTGTAAGATATCCTTCAAGTATCATAACGAGATGCTTACCCTCATACTGGCTGCATCCATGCTGGCCAATATGTACTTGCAGAGATTTTCAAAACGCTGTAATGAAAAAATAAAAACAAATAGATAAGCAATCACGGCAATGCTCATCAAATCTTCAAACACAAGAGCAAAACAATGCTCTGCAAACAGGGTCTTAGCCAGAATTTCAAAATGCCTGTCCAATAAAGCAATTCCAAAGTTTCTGCCCATCCAGATATAGCTGCTCAGCAAGATAATTCTCATACCAACTACATTTTAGTAGCTTAATGTGACAAAATGGCCAATATAAAGTAGTGATGTTAATCTGAACTCTACCACAAACTCTCCTTGAAATATTTTGTAAAATCATACTTAATTCCACCACAAACTCTCCTTGAAATACTTTGTAAAATCATACTTAATTCCAAATTTAATAGTAAAAGTATCTAATATCCCGACAACACTGTCTGGAGGACATTTTAATCATTACAAGGTCAGAAAGTATGTCTCAACAAACTCTAGAGCATAAAGATCACACCTTGATTAGGGCTGTACATCGGTACCCGGTACCAGCACCGTACCGAATACCACTTCGCAAAATACCGGTAAATACCTTTTCAGATTTTAACGGTATGCTTATCGGTATTTTGCAAAACAACACAACCAATGGAGGCACTTGGCTTAGTGCTTGACATACATAGATAGCATATCAATCTCTGTTGGGTATGTTGATAGTATCATGTGAGGAGTTACATACTTACAGTGTGGAACTTGTTTGCTTCGAAGGTGCGCTATATAGCAAGGCTAGTGCCTTGTCGCTGCTGCCATGTGCACGGTGTTCATTGTGATTGTTATCGCCACTGCGTAGTGGCGCTGCATATCGCTTCTACAGCGCCACTACGCGGTGGGGATAGCAATCACAATAAGCACTGTGCATATGGCAGCAGCGATGTCGTGCTCGCTTCGCTATATATAGCGTGCCTTCAAAGTAAACAAGTTCGGCCGGCACCTGTAAGTATGCCACAACTTTTCATGTGATGTTATCAGCATGCTTGGCAGATATTGATATGTTGTCTATGTATGTCGGGAACTAGGCTAAGTGCGTACTTAGCATAGTTCAAGACTTCTAGATACCGATAGCAGTACCGTTAAAATACCGTATCGTTTCGTTGGTACCGGTTATGGTACCGTACCACTTCACCCTTAGCGGTATGCAGCCCTAACCTTGATACTCTTAAACAGAAGATGCAAAAGCTACATACCTAGATATCCTTAAGCTGCTGTATCCATGGCAACACATGCACCTTGGACAGGGCAACAGACACGCACACCATCTGGGGAGAAAAAAATGAACTATAGAATGGAACACAACGTATTGTCAGCAGTTTACACATTCATGCCTTTAGTTCCCAAAACCGACTGACAGTTTTGGTGTTACTACTCTTTTCTATTGAATAAATCCATTAAACTATGAGATTAAAATGCAAAAATAGGAAATAAGTGAAATAATATAAGAAAACTTCCTGAGTGGTAAAAAATGCAAAAATTTCAATATTCCCTGGCTAAACACCCCAGGTTAATTAGTGTATCCCAGATATTATTGGGATCAGCGGGACAAGGGTGAAGTCCATTTCATATTAGGCAGCTCTCCAGTAAAACATGAGATCTATTGTAAGATATCCTTCAAGTATCATAACGAGATGCTTACCCTCATACTGGCTGCATCCATGCTGGCCAATATGTATAATTGCAGAGGTTTTCAAAACGCTGTAATGAAAAAATAAAAACAAATAGATAAGCAATCACGGCAATGCTCATCAAATCTTCAAACACAAGAGCAAAACAATGCTCGGCAAACAGGGTCTTAGCCAGAATTTCAAAATGCCTGTCCAATAAAGCAATTCCAAAGTTTCTGCCCATCCAGATATAGCTGCTCAGCAAGATGATTCTCATACCAACTACATTGTAGTAGCTTAATGTGACAAAATGGCCAATATAAAGTAGTGATGTTAATCTGAACTCTACCACAAACTCTCCTTGAAATATTTTGTAAAATCATACTTAATTCCACCACAAACTCTCCTTGAAATACTTTGTAAAATCATACTTAATTCCAAATTTAATAGTAAAAGTATCTAATATCCCGACAACACTGTCTGGAGGACATTTTAATCATTACAAGGTCAGAAAGTATGTCTCAACAAACTCTAGAGCATAAAGATTACACCTTGATCATCTTAAACAGAAGGTGCAAAAGCTACATACCTAGATATCCTTAAGCTGCTGTATCCATGGCAACACATGCACCTTGGACAGGGCAACAGACACATACGCCATCTGGGAAGAGAAAAATGAACTATAGAATGGAACACAACATATTGTCAGCAGTTCACACATTCATGCCTTTAGTTCCCAAAACCAACTGACTGTTTTGGTGTTACTTCTCTTTTCTATTGAATAAATCCATTAAACTATGAGATTAAAATGCACAAATAGGAAATAAGTGAAATAATATAAGAAAACTTCCTAAGTGGTAAAAAATGCAAATTTTCAATATTCCGGATTTTTCTCAGGACAGAATTGTTTTGCATTGTAAAATATTTTCTATTAGATAAATTAATCATTTAGTCAAACTTCATATAAACCTTGAATATAGGAGAATAAAGAGGTGTGCTGATTGCCACAGTCTTGCCTTAACCCTTGTCTTGCTGAATTACTGTATGTATCCTGCCCTGCCAACTGCATTCATTTTGGTACCAAGGACAAAATAGATCATTGGGGATTAAGAGGCACAACTTGAATTTTAAGAAGGTGCCACCAACTTACTATATCTAAGAAATTAAGATCTAGTGAGGGTCTGCAAAATGGAGCTGCTTTGGGTCATGTACAGGCTCTTTGGGCAATATAATATACTAATCATATGAATGGTCATTAGCAGGTCAGGAAGCGCATCTGTATACTCCCTGGCTGAACACCCCAGGTTAGTTAGTGTATCCCAGATATTATTGGGATCAGCGGGACAAGGGTGAAGTCCATTTCATATTAGGCAGCTCTCCAGTAAAACATGAGATCTCCTATTGTAAGATATCCTTCAAGTATCATAACGAGATGCTTACCCTCATACTGGCTGCATCCATGCTGGCCAATATGTACTTGCAGAGGTTTTCAAAACGCTGTAATGAAAAAATAAAAACAAATAGATAAGCAATCACGGCAATGCTCATCAAATCTTCAAACACAAGAGCAAAACAATGCTCGGCAAACAGGGTCTTAGCCAGAATTTCAAAATGCCTGTCCAATAAAGCAATTCCAAAGTTTCTGCCCATCCAGATATAGCTGCTCAGCAAGATGATTCTCATACCAACTACATTGTAGTAGCGTAATGTGACAAAATGGCCAATATAAAGTAGTGATGTTAATCTGAACTCTACCACAAACTCTCCTTGAAATATTTTGTAAAATCATACTTAATTCCACCACAAACTCTCCTTGAAAGACTTTGTAAAATCATACTTAATTCCAAATTTAATAGTAAAAGTATCTAATATCCCGACAAAACTGTCTGGAGGACATTTTAATCATTACAAGGTCAGAAAGTATGTCTCAACAAACTCTAGAGCATAAAGATCACACCTTGATGCTCTTAAACAGAAGGTGCAAAAGCTACATACCTAGATATCCTTAAGCTGCTGTATCCATGGCAACACATGCACCTTGGACAGGGCAACAGACACATACGCCATCTGGGAAGAGAAAAATGAACTATAGAATGGAACACAACATATTGTCAGCAGTTCACACATTCATGCCTTTAGTTCCCAAAACCGACTGACTATTTTGGTGTTACTTCTCTTTTCTATTGAATAAATCCATTAAACTATGAGATTAAAATGCACAAATAGGAAATAAGTGAAATAATATAAGAAAACTTCCTAAGTGGTAAAAAATGCAAATTTTCAATATTCCGGATTTTTCTCAGGACAGAATTGTTTTGCATTGTAAAATATTTTCTATTAGATAAATTAATCATTTAGTCAAACTTCATATAAACCTTGAATATAGGAGAATAAAGAGGTGTGCTGATTGCCACAGTCTTGCTTAACCCTTGTCTTGCTGAATTACTGTATGTATCCTGCCCTGCCAACTGCATTCTTTTTGGTACCAAGGACAAAATAGATCATTGGGGATTAAGGGGCACAACTTGAATTTTAAGAAGGTGCCACCAACTTACTATATCTAAAAAATTAAGATCTAGTGAGGGTCTGCAAAATGGAGCTGCTTTGGGTCATGTACAGGCTCTTTGGGCAATATAATATACTAATCATATGAATGGTCACTAGCAGGTCAGGAAGCGCATCTGTATACTCCCTGGCTAAACACCCCAGGTTAGTTAGTGTATCCCAGATATTATTGGGATCAGCAGGACAAGGATGAAGTCCATTTCATATTAGGCAGCTCTCCAGTAAAACATGAGATCTCCTATTGTAAGATATCCTTCAAGTATCATAACGAGATGCTTACCCTCATACTGGCTGCATCCATGCTGGCCAATATGTACTTGCAGAGGTTTTCAAAACGCTGTAATGAAAAAATAAAAACAAATAGATAAGCAATCACGGCAATGCTCATCAAATCTTCAAACACAAGAGCAAAACAATGCTCGGCAGACAGGGTCTTAGCCAGAATTTCAAAATGCCTGTCCAATAAAGCAATTCCAAAGTTTCTGCCCATCCAGATATAGCTGCTCAGCAAGATGATTCTCATACCAACTACATTGTAGTAGCTTAATGTGACAAAATGGCCAAGATAAAGTAGTGATGTTAATCTGAACTCTACCACAAACTCTCCTTGAAATATTTTGTAAAATCATACTTAATTCCACCACAAATCTCCTTAAAATACTTTGTAAAATCATACTTAATTCCAAATTTAATAGTAAAAGTATCTAATATCCAGACAACACTGTCTGGAGGACATTTTAATCATTACAAGGTCAGAAAGTATGTCTCAACAAACTCTAGAGCATAAAGATTACACCTTGATCATCTTAAACAGAAGGTGCAAAAGCTACATACCTAGATATCCTTAAGCTGCTGTATCCATGGCAACACATGCACCTTGGACAGGGCAACAGACACATACGCCATCTGGGAAGAGAAAAATGAACTATAGAATGGAACACAACATATTGTCAGCAGTTCACACATTCATGCCTTTAGTTCCCAAAACCAACTGACTGTTTTGGTGTTACTTCTCTTTTCTATTGAATAAATCCATTAAACTATGAGATTAAAATGCACAAATAGGAAATAAGTGAAATAATATAAGAAAACTTCCTAAGTGGTAAAAAATGCAAATTTTCAATATTCCGGATTTTTCTCAGGACAGAATTGTTTTGCATTGTAAAATATTTTCTATTAGATAAATTAATCATTTAGTCAAACTTCATATAAACCTTGAATATAGGAGAATAAAGAGGTGTGCTGATTGCCACAGTCTTGCCTTAACCCTTGTCTTGCTGAATTACTGTATGTATCCTGCCCTGCCAACTGCATTCATTTTGGTACCAAGGACAAAATAGATCATTGGGGATTAAGAGGCACAACTTGAATTTTAAGAAGGTGCCACCAACTTACTATATCTAAGAAATTAAGATCTAGTGAGGGTCTGCAAAATGGAGCTGCTTTGGGTCATGTACAGGCTCTTTGGGCAATATAATATACTAATCATATGAATGGTCATTAGCAGGTCAGGAAGCGCATCTGTATACTCCCTGGCTGAACACCCCAGGTTAGTTAGTGTATCCCAGATATTATTGGGATCAGCGGGACAAGGGTGAAGTCCATTTCATATTAGGCAGCTCTCCAGTAAAACATGAGATCTCCTATTGTAAGATATCCTTCAAGTATCATAACGAGATGCTTACCCTCATACTGGCTGCATCCATGCTGGCCAATATGTACTTGCAGAGGTTTTCAAAACGCTGTAATGAAAAAATAAAAACAAATAGATAAGCAATCACGGCAATGCTCATCAAATCTTCAAACACAAGAGCAAAACAATGCTCGGCAAACAGGGTCTTAGCCAGAATTTCAAAATGCCTGTCCAATAAAGCAATTCCAAAGTTTCTGCCCATCCAGATATAGCTGCTCAGCAAGATGATTCTCATACCAACTACATTGTAGTAGCGTAATGTGACAAAATGGCCAATATAAAGTAGTGATGTTAATCTGAACTCTACCACAAACTCTCCTTGAAATATTTTGTAAAATCATACTTAATTCCACCACAAACTCTCCTTGAAAGACTTTGTAAAATCATACTTAATTCCAAATTTAATAGTAAAAGTATCTAATATCCCGACAAAACTGTCTGGAGGACATTTTAATCATTACAAGGTCAGAAAGTATGTCTCAACAAACTCTAGAGCATAAAGATCACACCTTGATGCTCTTAAACAGAAGGTGCAAAAGCTACATACCTAGATATCCTTAAGCTGCTGTATCCATGGCAACACATGCACCTTGGACAGGGCAACAGACACATACGCCATCTGGGAAGAGAAAAATGAACTATAGAATGGAACACAACATATTGTCAGCAGTTCACACATTCATGCCTTTAGTTCCCAAAACCGACTGACTATTTTGGTGTTACTTCTCTTTTCTATTGAATAAATCCATTAAACTATGAGATTAAAATGCACAAATAGGAAATAAGTGAAATAATATAAGAAAACTTCCTAAGTGGTAAAAAATGCAAATTTTCAATATTCCGGATTTTTCTCAGGACAGAATTGTTTTGCATTGTAAAATATTTTCTATTAGATAAATTAATCATTTAGTCAAACTTCATATAAACCTTGAATATAGGAGAATAAAGAGGTGTGCTGATTGCCACAGTCTTGCTTAACCCTTGTCTTGCTGAATTACTGTATGTATCCTGCCCTGCCAACTGCATTCTTTTTGGTACCAAGGACAAAATAGATCATTGGGGATTAAGGGGCACAACTTGAATTTTAAGAAGGTGCCACCAACTTACTATATCTAAAAAATTAAGATCTAGTGAGGGTCTGCAAAATGGAGCTGCTTTGGGTCATGTACAGGCTCTTTGGGCAATATAATATACTAATCATATGAATGGTCACTAGCAGGTCAGGAAGCGCATCTGTATACTCCCTGGCTAAACACCCCAGGTTAGTTAGTGTATCCCAGATATTATTGGGATCAGCAGGACAAGGATGAAGTCCATTTCATATTAGGCAGCTCTCCAGTAAAACATGAGATCTCCTATTGTAAGATATCCTTCAAGTATCATAACGAGATGCTTACCCTCATACTGGCTGCATCCATGCTGGCCAATATGTACTTGCAGAGGTTTTCAAAACGCTGTAATGAAAAAATAAAAACAAATAGATAAGCAATCACGGCAATGCTCATCAAATCTTCAAACACAAGAGCAAAACAATGCTCGGCAGACAGGGTCTTAGCCAGAATTTCAAAATGCCTGTCCAATAAAGCAATTCCAAAGTTTCTGCCCATCCAGATATAGCTGCTCAGCAAGATGATTCTCATACCAACTACATTGTAGTAGCTTAATGTGACAAAATGGCCAAGATAAAGTAGTGATGTTAATCTGAACTCTACCACAAACTCTCCTTGAAATATTTTGTAAAATCATACTTAATTCCACCACAAATCTCCTTAAAATACTTTGTAAAATCATACTTAATTCCAAATTTAATAGTAAAAGTATCTAATATCCAGACAACACTGTCTGGAGGACATTTTAATCATTACAAGGTCAGAAAGTATGTCTCAACAAACTCTAGAGCATAAAGATTACACCTTGATCATCTTAAACAGAAGGTGCAAAAGCTACATACCTAGATATCCTTAAGCTGCTGTATCCATGGCAACACATGCACCTTGGACAGGGCAACAGACACATACGCCATCTGGGAAGAGAAAAATGAACTATAGAATGGAACACAACATATTGTCAGCAGTTCACACATTCATGCCTTTAGTTCCCAAAACCAACTGACTGTTTTGGTGTTACTTCTCTTTTCTATTGAATAAATCCATTAAACTATGAGATTAAAATGCACAAATAGGAAATAAGTGAAATAATATAAGAAAACTTCCTAAGTGGTAAAAAATGTAAATTTTCAATATTCCGGATTTTTCTCAGGACAGAATTGTTTTGCATTGTAAAATATTTTCTATTAGATAAATTAATCATTTAGTCAAACTTCATATAAACCTTGAATATAGGAGAATAAAGAGGTGTGCTGATTGCCACAGTCTTGCCTTAACCCTTGTCTTGCTGAATTACTGTATGTATCCTGCCCTGCCAACTGCATTCATTTTGGTACCAAGGACAAAATAGATCATTGGGGATTAAGGGGCACAACTTGAATTTTAAGAAGGTGCCACCAACTTACTATATCTAAAACTTAAGATCTAGTGAGGGTCTGCAAAATGGAGCTGCTTTGGGTCATGTACAGGCTCTTTGGGCAATATAATATACTAATCATATGAATGGTCATTAGCAGGTCAGGAAGCGCATCTGTATACTCCCTGGCTAAACACCCCAGGTTAGTTAGTGTATCCCAGATATTATTGGGATCAGCGGGACAAGGGTGAAGTCCATTTCATATTAGGCAGCTCTCCAGTAAAACATGAGATCTCCTATTGTAAGATATCCTTCAAGTATCATAACGAGATGCTTACCCTCATACTGGCTGCATCCATGCTGGCCAATATGTACTTGCAGAGGTTTTCAAAACGCTGTAATGAAAAAATAAAAACAAATAGATAAGCAATCACGGCAATGCTCATCAAATCTTCAAACACAAGAGCAAAACAATGCTCGGCAAACAGGGTCTTAGCCAGAATTTCAAAATGCCTGTCCAATAAAGCAATTCCAAAGTTTCTGCCCATCCAGATATAGCTGCTCAGCAAGATAATTCTCATACCAACTACATTGTAGTAGCTTAATGTGACAAAATGGCCAATATAAAGTAGTGATGTTAATCTGAACTCTACCACAAACTCTCCTTGAAATATTTTGTAAAATCATACTTAATTCCACCACAAACTCTCCTTGAAAGACTTTGTAAAATCATACTTAATTCCAAATTTAATAGTAAAAGTATCTAATATCCCGACAAAACTGTCTGGAGGACATTTTAATCATTACAAGGTCAGAAAGTATGTCTCAACAAACTCTAGAGCATAAAGATCACACCTTGATGCTCTTAAACAGAAGGTGCAAAAGCTACATACCTAGATATCCTTAAGCTGCTGTATCCATGGCAACACATGCACCTTGGACAGGGCAACAGACACATACGCCATCTGGGAAGAGAAAAATGAACTATAGAATGGAACACAACATATTGTCAGCAGTTCACACATTCATGCCTTTAGTTCCCAAAACCGACTGACTATTTTGGTGTTACTTCTCTTTTCTATTGAATAAATCCATTAAACTATGAGATTAAAATGCACAAATAGGAAATAAGTGAAATAATATAAGAAAACTTCCTAAGTGGTAAAAAATGCAAATTTTCAATATTCCGGATTTTTCTCAGGACAGAATTGTTTTGCATTGTAAAATATTTTCTATTAGATAAATTAATCATTTAGTCAAACTTCATATAAACCTTGAATATAGGAGAATAAAGAGGTGTGCTGATTGCCACAGTCTTGCTTAACCCTTGTCTTGCTGAATTACTGTATGTATCCTGCCCTGCCAACTGCATTCTTTTTGGTACCAAGGACAAAATAGATCATTGGGGATTAAGGGGCACAACTTGAATTTTAAGAAGGTGCCACCAACTTACTATATCTAAGAAATTAAGATCTAGTGAGGGTCTGCAAAATGGAGCTGCTTTGGGTCATGTACAGGCTCTTTGGGCAATATAATATACTAATCATATGAATGGTCACTAGCAGGTCAGGAAGCGCATCTGTATACTCCCTGGCTAAACACCCCAGGTTAGTTAGTGTATCCCAGATATTATTGGGATCAGCAGGACAAGGATGAAGTCCATTTCATATTAGGCAGCTCTCCAGTAAAACATGAGATCTCCTATTGTAAGATATCCTTCAAGTATCATAACGAGATGCTTACCCTCATACTGGCTGCATCCATGCTGGCCAATATGTACTTGCAGAGGTTTTCAAAACGCTGTAATGAAAAAATAAAAACAAATAGATAAGCAATCACGGCAATGCTCATCAAATCTTCAAACACAAGAGCAAAACAATGCTCGGCAGACAGGGTCTTAGCCAGAATTTCAAAATGCCTGTCCAATAAAGCAATTCCAAAGTTTCTGCCCATCCAGATATAGCTGCTCAGCAAGATGATTCTCATACCAACTACATTGTAGTAGCTTAATGTGACAAAATGGCCAAGATAAAGTAGTGATGTTAATCTGAACTCTACCACAAACTCTCCTTGAAATATTTTGTAAAATCATACTTAATTCCACCACAAATCTCCTTAAAATACTTTGTAAAATCATACTTAAATCCAAATTTAATAGTAAAAGTATCTAATATCCAGACAACACTGTCTGGAGGACATTTTAATCATTACAAGGTCAGAAAGTATGTCTCAACAAACTCTAGAGCATAAAGATTACACCTTGATCATCTTAAACAGAAGGTGCAAAAGCTACATACCTAGATATCCTTAAGCTGCTGTATCCATGGCAACACATGCACCTTGGACAGGGCAACAGACACATACGCCATCTGGGAAGAGAAAAATGAACTATAGAATGGAACACAACATATTGTCAGCAGTTCACACATTCATGCCTTTAGTTCCCAAAACCAACTGACTGTTTTGGTGTTACTTCTCTTTTCTATTGAATAAATCCATTAAACTATGAGATTAAAATGCACAAATAGGAAATAAGTGAAATAATATAAGAAAACTTCCTAAGTGGTAAAAAATGTAAATTTTCAATATTCCGGATTTTTCTCAGGACAGAATTGTTTTGCATTGTAAAATATTTTCTATTAGATAAATTAATCATTTAGTCAAACTTCATATAAACCTTGAATATAGGAGAATAAAGAGGTGTGCTGATTGCCACAGTCTTGCCTTAACCCTTGTCTTGCTGAATTACTGTATGTATCCTGCCCTGCCAACTGCATTCATTTTGGTACCAAGGACAAAATAGATCATTGGGGATTAAGGGGCACAACTTGAATTTTAAGAAGGTGCCACCAACTTACTATATCTAAAACTTAAGATCTAGTGAGGGTCTGCAAAATGGAGCTGCTTTGGGTCATGTACAGGCTCTTTGGGCAATATAATATACTAATCATATGAATGGTCATTAGCAGGTCAGGAAGCGCATCTGTATACTCCCTGGCTAAACACCCCAGGTTAGTTAGTGTATCCCAGATATTATTGGGATCAGCGGGACAAGGGTGAAGTCCATTTCATATTAGGCAGCTCTCCAGTAAAACATGAGATCTCCTATTGTAAGATATCCTTCAAGTATCATAACGAGATGCTTACCCTCATACTGGCTGCATCCATGCTGGCCAATATGTACTTGCAGAGGTTTTCAAAACGCTGTAATGAAAAAATAAAAACAAATAGATAAGCAATCACGGCAATGCTCATCAAATCTTCAAACACAAGAGCAAAACAATGCTCGGCAAACAGGGTCTTAGCCAGAATTTCAAAATGCCTGTCCAATAAAGCAATTCCAAAGTTTCTGCCCATCCAGATATAGCTGCTCAGCAAGATAATTCTCATACCAACTACATTGTAGTAGCTTAATGTGACAAAATGGCCAATATAAAGTAGTGATGTTAATCTGAACTCTACCACAAACTCTCCTTGAAATATTTTGTAAAATCATACTTAATTCCACCACAAACTCTCCTTGAAATACTTTGTAAAATCATACTTAATTCCAAATTTAATAGTAAAAGTATCTAATATCCCGACAACACTGTCTGGAGGACATTTTAATCATTACAAGGTCAGAAAGTATGTCTCAACAAACTCTAGAGCATAAAGATCACACCTTGATCATCTTAAACAGGTGCAAAAGCTACATACCTAGATATCCTTAAGCTGCTGTATCCATGGCAACACATGCACCTTGGACAGGGCAACAGACACATACGCCATCTGGGAAGAGAAAAATGAACTATAGAATGGAGCACAACATATTGTCAGCAGTTCACACATTCATGCCTTTAGTTCCCAAAACCGACTGACTGTTTTGGTGTTACTTCTCTTTTCTATTGAATAAATCCATTAAACTATGAGATTAAAATGCACAAATAGGAAATAAGTGAAATAATATAAGAAAACTTCCTAAGTGGTAAAAAATGCAAATTTTCAATATTCCGGATTTTTCTCAGGACAGAATTGTTTTGCATTGTAAAATATTTTCTATTAGATAAATTAATCATTTAGTCAAACTTCATATAAACCTTGAATATAGGAGAATAAAGAGGTGTGCTGATTGCCACAGTCTTGCCTTAACCCTTGTCTTGCTGAATTACTGTATGTATCCTGCCCTGCCAACTGCATTCATTTTGGTACCAAGGACAAAATAGATCATTGGGGATTAAGGGGCACAACTTGAATTTTAAGAAGGTGCCACCAACTTACTATATCTAAAACTTAAGATCTAGTGAGGGTCTGCAAAATGGAGCTGCTTTGGGTCATGTACAGGCTCTTTGGGCAATATAATATACTAATCATATGAATGGTCATTAGCAGGTCAGGAAGCGCATCTGTATACTCCCTGGCTAAACACCCCAGGTTAGTTAGTGTATCCCAGATATTATTGGGATCAGCGGGACAAGGGTGAAGTCCATTTCATATTAGGCAGCTCTCCAGTAAAACATGAGATCTCCTATTGTAAGATATCCTTCAAGTATCATAACGAGATGCTTACCCTCATACTGGCTGCATCCATGCTGGCCAATATGTACTTGCAGAGGTTTTCAAAACGCTGTAATGAAAAAATAAAAACAAATAGATAAGCAATCACGGCAATGCTCATCAAATCTTCAAACACAAGAGCAAAACAATGTTCGGCAAACAGGGTCTTAGCCAGAATTTCAAAATGCCTGTCCAATAAAGCAATTCCAAAGTTTCTGCCCATCCAGATATAGCTGCTCAGCAAGATAATTCTCATACCAACTACATTGTAGTAGCTTAATGTGACAAAATGGCCAATATAAAGTAGTGATGTTAATCTGAACTCTACCACAAACTCTCCTTGAAATATTTTGTAAAATCATACTTAATTCCACCACAAACTCTCCTTGAAATACTTTGTAAAATCATACTTAATTCCAAATTTAATAGTAAAAGTATCTAATATCCCGACAACACTGTCTGGAGGACATTTTAATCATTACAAGGTCAGAAAGTATGTCTCAACAAACTCTAGAGCATAAAGATCACACCTTGATCATCTTAAACAGGTGCAAAAGCTACATACCTAGATATCCTTAAGCTGCTGTATCCATGGCAACACATGCACCTTGGACAGGGCAACAGACACATACGCCATCTGGGAAGAGAAAAATGAACTATAGAATGGAACACAACATATTGTCAGCAGTTCACACATTCATGCCTTTAGCTCCCAAAACCGACTGACTGTTTTGCTGTTACTTCTCTTTTCTATTGAATAAATCCATTAAACTATGAGATTAAAATGCACAAATAGGAAATAAGTGAAATAATATAAGAAAACTTCCTAAGTGGTAAAAAATGCAAATTTTCAATATTCCGGATTTTTCTCAGGACAGAATTGTTTTGCATTGTAAAATATTTTCTATTAGATAAATTAATCATTTAGTCAAACTTCATATAAACCTTGAATATAGGAGAATAAAGAGGTGTGCTGATTGCCACAGTCTTGCCTTAACCCTTGTCTTGCTGAATTACTGTATGTATCCTGCCCTGCCAACTGCATTCTTTTTGGTACCAAGGACATAATAGATCATTGGGGATTAAGGGGCACAACTTGAATTTTAAGAAGGTGCCACCAACTTACTATATCTAAAACTTAAGATCTAGTGAGGGTCTGCAAAATGGAGCTGCTTTGGGTCATGTACAGGCTCTTTGGGCAATATAATATACTAATCATATGAATGGTCATTAGCAGGTCAGGAAGCGCATCTGTATACTCCCTGGCTAAACACCCCAGGTTAGTTAGTGTATCCCAGATATTATTGGGATCAGCGGGACAAGGGTGAAGTCCATTTCATATTAGGCAGCTCTCCAGTAAAACATGAGATCTCCTATTGTAAGATATCCTTCAAGTATCATAACGAGATGCTTACCCTCATACTGGCTGCATCCATGCTGGCCAATATGTACTTGCAGAGGTTTTCAAAACGCTGTAATGAAAAAATAAAAACAAATAGATAAGCAATCACGGCAATGCTCATCAAATCTTCAAACACAAGAGCAAAACAATGCTCGGCAAACAGGGTCTTAGACAGAATTTCAAAATGCCTGTCCAATAAAGCAATTCCAAAGTTTCTGCCCATCCAGATATAGCTGCTCAGCAAGATAATTCTCATACCAACTACATTGTAGTAGCTTAATGTGACAAAATGGCCAATATAAAGTAGTGATGTTAATCTGAACTCTACCACAAACTCTCCTTGAAATATTTTGTAAAATTATACTTAATTCCACCACAAACTCTCCTTGAAATACTTTGTAAAATCATACTTAATTCCAAATTTAATAGTAAAAGTATCTAATATCCCGACAACACTGTCTGGAGGACATTTTAATCATTACAAGGTCAGAAAGTATGTCTCAACAAACTCTAGAGCATAAAGATCACACCTTGATCATCTTAAACAGGTGCAAAAGCTACATACCTAGATATCCTTAAGCTGCTGTATCCATGGCAACACATGCACCTTGGACAGGGCAACAGACACATACGCCATCTGGGAAGAGAAAAATGAACTATAGAATGGAACACAACATATTGTCAGCAGTTCACACATTCATGCCTTTAGTTCCCAAAACCGACTGACTGTTTTGCTGTTACTTCTCTTTTCTATTGAATAAATCCATTAAACTATGAGATTAAAATGCACAAATAGGAAATAAGTGAAATAATATAAGAAAACTTCCTAAGTGGTAAAAAATGCAAATTTTCAATATTCCGGATTTTTCTCAGGACAGAATTGTTTTGCATTGTAAAATATTTTCTATTAGATAAATTAATCATTTAGTCAAACTTCATATAAACCTTGAATATAGGAGAATAAAGAGGTGTGCTTATTGCCACAGTCTTGCCTTAACCCTTGTCTTGCTGAATTACTGTATGTATCCTGCCCTGCCAACTGCATTCATTTTGGTACCAAGGACAAAATAGATCATTGGGGATTAAGGGGCACAACTTGAATTTTAAGAAGGTGCCACCAACTTACTACATCTAAGAAATTAAGATCTAGTGAGGGTCTGCAAAATGGAGCTGCTTTGGGTCATGTACAGGCTCTTTGGGCAATATAATATACTTATCATATGAATGGTCATTAGCAGCTCAGCAAGCGCATCTGTATACTCCCTGGCTAAACACCCCAGGTTAGTTAGTGTATCCCAGATATTATTGGGATCAGCGGGACAAGGGTGAAGTCCATTTTATATTAGGCAGCTCTCCAGTAAAACATGAGATCTCCTATTGTAAGATATCCTTCAAGTATCATAACGAGATGCTTACCCTCATACTGGCTGCATCCATGCTGGCCAATATGTACTTGCAGAGGTTTTCAAAACGCTGTAATGAAAAAATAAAAACAAATAGATAAGCAATCACGGCAATGCTCATCAAATCTTCAAACACAAGAGCAAAACAATGCTCGGCAGACAGGGTCTTAGCCAGAATTTCAAAATGCCTGTCCAATAAAGCAATTCCAAAGTTTCTGCCCATCCAGATATAGCTGCTCAGCAAGATGATTCTCATACCAACTACATTTTAGTAGCTTAATGTGACAAAATGGCCAATATAAAGTAGTGATGTTAATCTGAACTCTACCACAAACTCTCCTTGAAATATTTTGTAAAATCATACTTAATTCCACCACAAACTCTCCTTGAAATACTTTGTAAAATCATACTTAATTCCAAATTTAATAGTAAAAGTATCTAATATCCCGACAACACTGTCCGGAGGACATTTTAATCATTACAAGGTCAGAAAGTATGTCTCAACAAACTCTAGAGCATAAATATCACACCTTGATCATCTTAAACAGAAGGCGCAAAAGCTACATACCTAGATATCCTTAAGCTGCTGTATCCATGGCAACACATGCACCTTGGACAGGGCAACAGACACATACGCCATCTGGGAAGAGAAAAATGAACTATAGAATGGAACACAACATATTGTCAGCAGTTCACACATTCATGCCTTTAGTTCCCAAAACCGACTGACAGTTTTGGTGTTACTTCTCTTTTCTATTGAATAAATCCATTAAACTATGAGATTAAAATGCAAAAATAGAAAATAAGTGAAATAATATAAGAAAACTTCCTGAGTGGTAAAAAATGCAAAAATTTCAATATTCCCTGGCTAAACACCCCAGGTTAGTTAGTGTATCCCAGATATTATTGGGATCAGCGGGACAAGGGTGAAGTCCATTTCATATTAGGCAGCTCTCCAGTAAAACATGAGATCTCCTATTGTAAGATATCCTTCAAGTATCATAACGAGATGCTTACCCTCATACTGGCTGCATCCATGCTGGCCAATATGTACTTGCAGAGGTTTTCAAAACGCTGTAATGAAAAAATAAAAACAAATAGATAAGCAATCACGGCAATGCTCATCAAATCTTCAAACACAAGAGCAAAACAATGCTCGGCAAACAGGGTCTTAGCCAGAATTTCAAAATGCCTGTCCAATAAAGCAATTCCAAAGTTTCTGCCCATCCAGATATAGCTGCTCAGCAAGATGATTCTCATACCAACTACATTGTAGTAGCGTAATGTGACAAAATGGCCAATATAAAGTAGTGATGTTAATCTGAACTCTACCACAAACTCTCCTTGAAATATTTTGTAAAATCATACTTAATTCCACCACAAACTCTCCTTGAAAGACTTTGTAAAATCATACTTAATTCCAAATTTAATAGTAAAAGTATCTAATATCCCGACAAAACTGTCTGGAGGACATTTTAATCATTACAAGGTCAGAAAGTATGTCTCAACAAACTCTAGAGCATAAAGATCACACCTTGATGCTCTTAAACAGAAGGTGCAAAAGCTACATACCTAGATATCCTTAAGCTGCTGTATCCATGGCAACACATGCACCTTGGACAGGGCAACAGACACATACGCCATCTGGGAAGAGAAAAATGAACTATAGAATGGAACACAACATATTGTCAGCAGTTCACACATTCATGCCTTTAGTTCCCAAAACCGACTGACTATTTTGGTGTTACTTCTCTTTTCTATTGAATAAATCCATTAAACTATGAGATTAAAATGCACAAATAGGAAATAAGTGAAATAATATAAGAAAACTTCCTAAGTGGTAAAAAATGCAAATTTTCAATATTCCGGATTTTTCTCAGGACAGAATTGTTTTGCATTGTAAAATATTTTCTATTAGATAAATTAATCATTTAGTCAAACTTCATATAAACCTTGAATATAGGAGAATAAAGAGGTGTGCTGATTGCCACAGTCTTGCCTTAACCCTTGTCTTGCTGAATTACTGTATGTATCCTGCCCTGCCAACTGCATTCTTTTTGGTACCAAGGACAAAATAGATCATTGGGGATTAAGGGGCACAACTTGAATTTTAAGAAGGTGCCACCAACTTACTATATCTAAAAAATTAAGATCAAGTGAGGGTCTGCAAAATGGAGCTGCTTTGGGTCATGTACAGGCTCTTTGGGCAATATAATATACTAATCATATGAATGGTCACTAGCAGGTCAGGAAGCGCATCTGTATACTCCCTGGCTAAACACCCCAGGTTAGTTAGTGTATCCCAGATATTATTGGCATCAGCGGGACAAGGGTGAAGTCCATTTCATATTAGGCAGCTCTCCAGTAAAACATGATATCTATTGTAAGATATCCTTCAAGTATCATAACGAGATGCTTACCCTCATACTGGCTGCATCCATGCTGGCCAATATGTACTTGCAGAGGTTTTCAAAACGCTGTAATGAAAAAATAAAAACAAATAGATAAGCAATCACGGCAATGCTCATCAAATCTTCAAACACAAGAGCAAAACAATGCTCGGCAAACAGGGTCTTAGCCAGAATTTCAAAATGCCTGTCCAATAAAGCAATTCCAAAGTTTCTGCCCATCCAGATATAGCTGCTCAGCAAGATGATTCTCATACCAACTATATTTTAGTAGCTTAATGTGACAAAATGGCCAATATAAAGTAGTGATGTTAATCTGAACTCTACCACAAACTCTCCTTGAAATATTTTGTAAAATCATACTTAATTCCACCACAAACCTCCTTAAAATACTTTGTAAAATCATACTTAATTCCAAATTTAATAGTAAAAGTATCTAATATCCCGACAACACTGTCTGGAGGACATTTTAATCATTACAAGGTCAGAAAGTATGTCTCAACAAACTCTAGAGCATAAAGATCACACCTTTATTAGGGCTGTACATCGGTACTCGGTACCAGCACCGTACCGAATACCGCTTCGCAAAATACCGGTAAATACCGTTTCAGATTTTAACGGTATGCTTATCGGTATTTTGCAAAACAACACAACCAATGGAGGCACTTGGCTTAGTGCTTGACATACATAGATAGCATATCAATCTCTGTTGGGTATGTTGATAGTATCATGTGAGGAGTTACATACTTACAGTGTGGAACTTGTTTGCTTCGAAGGTGCGCTATATAGCGAGGCGAGTGCCGTGTCGCTGCTGCCATGTGCACGGTGTTCATTGTGATTGTTATCGCCACTGCGTAGTGGCGCTGCATATCGCTTCTACAGCGCCACTACGCGGTGGGGATAGCAATCACAATAAGCACTGTGCATATGGCAGCAGCGATGTCGTGCTCGCTTCGCTATATATAGCGTGCCTTCAAAGTAAACAAGTTCGGCCGGCACCTGTAAGTATGCCACAACTTTTCATGTGATGTTATCAGCATGCTTGGCAGATATTGATATGTTGTCTATGTATGTTGGGAACTAGGCTAAGTGCGTACTTAGCATAGTTCAAGACTTCTAGATACCGATAGCAGTACCGATAAAATACCGTATCGTTTCGTTGGTACCGGTTATGGTACCGTACCGCTTCACCCTTAGCGGTATGCAGCCCTAACCTTGATACTCTTAAACAGAAGATGCAAAAGCTACATACCTAGATATCCTTAAGCTGCTGTATCCATGGCAACACATGCACCTTGGACAGGGCAACAGACACGCACACCATCTGGGGAGAAAAAAATGAACTATAGAATGGAACACAACGTATTGTCAGCAGTTTACACATTCATGCCTTTAGTTCCCAAAACCGACTGACTGTTTTGGGGTTACTTCTCTTTTCTATTGAATAAATCCATTAAACTATGAGATTAAAATGCACAAATAGGAAATAAGTGAAATAATATAAGAAAACTTCCTAAGTGGTAAAAAATGCAAAATTTTCAATATCCCAGATTTTTCTCAGGACAGAATTGTTTTGCATTGTAAAATATTTTCTATTAGATAAATTAATCATTTAGTCAAACTTCATATAAACCTTGAATATAGGAGAATAAAGAGATGTGCTGATTGCCACAGTCTTGCCTTAACCCTTGTCTTGCTGAATTACTGTATGTATCCTGCCCTGCCAACTGCATTCTTTTTGGTACCAAGGACAAAATAGATCATTGGGGATTAAGGGGCACAACTTGAATTTTAAAAAGGTGCCACCAACTTACTATATCTAAAAATTAAGATCTAGTGAGGGTCTGCAAAATGGAGCTGCTTTGGGTCATGTACAGGCTCTTTAGGCAATATAATATACTAATCATATGAATGGTCATTAGCAGGTCAGCAAGCGTATCTGTATACTCCCTGGCTAAACACCCCAGGTTAGTTAGTGTATCCCAGATATTATTGGGATCAGCGGGACAAGGGTGAAGTCCATTTCATATTAGGCAGCTCTCCAGTAAAACATGAGATCTCCTATTGTAAGATATCCTTCAAGTATCATAACGAGATGCTTACCCTCATACTGGCTGCATCCATGCTGGCCAATATGTACTTGCAGAGGTTTTCAAAACGCTGTAATGAAAAAATAAAAACAAATAGATAAGCAATCACGGCAATGCTCATCAAATCTTCAAACACAAGAGCAAAACAATGCTCGGCAAACAGGGTCTTAGCCAGAATTTCAAAATGCCTGTCCAATAAAGCAATTCCAAAGTTTCTGCCCATCCAGATATAGCTGCTCAGCAAGATAATTCTCATACCAACTACATTGTAGTAGCTTAATGTGACAAAATGGCCAATATAAAGTAGTGATGTTAATCTGAACTCTACCACAAACTCTCCTTGAAATATTTTGTAAAATCATACTTAATTCCACCACAAACTCTCCTTGAAATACTTTGTAAAATCATACTTAATTGCCAATTTAATAGTAAAAGTATCTAATATCCCGACAACACTGTCTGGAGGACATTTTAATCATTACAAGGTCAGAAAGTATGTCTCAACAAACTCTAGAGCATAAAGATCACACCTTGATCATCTTAAACAGGTGCAAAAGCTACATACCTAGATATCCTTAAGCTGCTGTATCCATGGCAACACATGCACCTTGGACAGGGCAACAGACACATACGCCATCTGGGAAGAGAAAAATGAACTATAGAATGGAACACAACATATTGTCAGCAGTTCACACATTCATGCCTTTAGTTCCCAAAACCGACTGACTGTTTTGCTGTTACTTCTCTTTTCTATTGAATAAATCCATTAAACTATGAGATTAAAATGCACAAATAGGAAATAAGTGAAATAATATAAGAAAACTTCCTAAGTGGTAAAAAATGCAAATTTTCAATATTCCGGATTTTTCTCAGGACAGAATTGTTTTGCATTGTAAAATATTTTCTATTAGATAAATTAATCATTTAGTCAAACTTCATATAAACCTTGAATATAGGAGAATAAAGAGGTGTGCTGATTGCCACAGTCTTGCCTTAACCCTTGTCTTGCTGAATTACTGTATGTATCCTGCCCTGCCAACTGCATTCTTTTTGGTACCAAGGACATAATAGATCATTGGGGATTAAGGGGCACAACTTGAATTTTAAGAAGGTGCCACCAACTTACTATATCTAAAACTTAAGATCTAGTGAGGGTCTGCAAAATGGAGCTGCTTTGGGTCATGTACAGGCTCTTTGGGCAATATAATATACTAATCATATGAATGGTCATTAGCAGGTCAGGAAGCGCATCTGTATACTCCCTGGCTAAACACCCCAGGTTAGTTAGTGTATCCCAGATATTATTGGGATCAGCGGGACAAGGGTGAAGTCCATTTCATATTAGGCAGCTCTCCAGTAAAACATGAGATCTCCTATTGTAAGATATCCTTCAAGTATCATAACGAGATGCTTACCCTCATACTGGCTGCATCCATGCTGGCCAATATGTACTTGCAGAGGTTTTCAAAACGCTGTAATGAAAAAATAAAAACAAATAGATAAGCAATCACGGCAATGCTCATCAAATCTTCAAACACAAGAGCAAAACAATGCTCGGCAAACAGGGTCTTAGCCAGAATTTCAAAATGCCTGTCCAATAAAGCAATTCCAAAGTTTCTGCCCATCCAGATATAGCTGCTCAGCAAGATAATTCTCATACCAACTACATTGTAGTAGCTTAATGTGACAAAATGGCCAATATAAAGTAGTGATGTTAATCTGAACTCTACCACAAACTCTCCTTGAAATATTTTGTAAAATCATACTTAATTCCACCACAAACTCTCCTTGAAATACTTTGTAAAATCATACTTAATTCCAAATTTAATAGTAAAAGTATCTAATATCCCGACAACACTGTCTGGAGGACATTTTAATCATTACAAGGTCAGAAAGTATGTCTCAACAAACTCTAGAGCATAAAGATCACACCTTGATCATCTTAAACAGGTGCAAAAGCTACATACCTAGATATCCTTAAGCTGCTGTATCCATGGCAACACATGCACCTTGGACAGGGCAACAGACACATACGCCATCTGGGAAGAGAAAAATGAACTATAGAATGGAACACAACATATTGTCAGCAGTTCACACATTCATGCCTTTAGTTCCCAAAACCGACTGACTGTTTTGCTGTTACTTCTCTTTTCTATTGAATAAATCCATTAAACTATGAGATTAAAATGCACAAATAGGAAATAAGTGAAATAATATAAGAAAACTTCCTAAGTGGTAAAAAATGCAAATTTTCAATATTCCGGATTTTTCTCAGGACAGAATTGTTTTGCATTGTAAAATATTTTCTATTAGATAAATTAATCATTTAGTCAAACTTCATATAAACCTTGAATATAGGAGAATAAAGAGGTGTGCTGATTGCAACAGTCTTGCCTTAACCCTTGTCTTGCTGAATTACTGTATGTATCCTGCCCTGCCAACTGCATTCATTTTGGTACCAAGGACAAAATAGATCATTGGGGATTAAGGGGCACAACTTGAATTTTAAGAAGGTGCCACCAACTTACTACATCTAAGAAATTAAGATCTAGTGAGGGTCTGCAAAATGGAGCTGCTTTGGGTCATGTACAGGCTCTTTGGGCAATATAATATACTAATCATATGAATGGTCATTAGCAGCTCAGCAAGCGCATCTGTATACTCCCTGGCTAAACACCCCAGGTTAGTTAGTGTATCCCAGATATTATTGGGATCAGCGGGACAAGGGTGAAGTCCATTTTATATTAGGCAGCTCTCCAGTAAAACATGAGATCTCCTATTGTAAGATATCCTTCAAGTATCATAACGAGATGCTTACCCTCATACTGGCTGCATCCATGCTGGCCAATATGTACTTGCAGAGGTTTTCAAAACGCTGTAATGAAAAAATAAAAACAAATAGATAAGCAATCACGGCAATGCTCATCAAATCTTCAAACACAAGAGCAAAACAATGCTCGGCAGACAGGGTCTTAGCCAGAATTTCAAAATGCCTGTCCAATAAAGCAATTCCAAAGTTTCTGCCCATCCAGATATAGCTGCTCAGCAAGATTATTCTCATACCAACTACATTTTAGTAGCTTAATGTGACAAAATGGCCAATATAAAGTAGTGATGTTAATCTGAACTCTACCACAAACTCTCCTTGAAATATTTTGTAAAATCATACTTAATTCCACCACAAACTCTCCTTGAAATACTTTGTAAAATCATACTTAATTCCAAATTTAATAGTAAAAGTATCTAATATCCCGACAACACTGTCCGGAGGACATTTTAATCATTACAAGGTCAGAAAGTATGTCTCAACAAACTCTAGAGCATAAATATCACACCTTGATCATCTTAAACAGAAGGCGCAAAAGCTACATACCTAGATATCCTTAAGCTGCTGTATCCATGGCAACACATGCACCTTGGACAGGGCAACAGACACATACGCCATCTGGAAAGAGAAAAATGAACTATAGAATGGAACACAACATATTGTCAGCAGTTCACACATTCATGCCTTTAGTTCCCAAAACCGACTGACAGTTTTGGTGTTACTTCTCTTTTCTATTGAATAAATCCATTAAACTATGAGATTAAAATGCAAAAATAGGAAATAAGTGAAATAATATAAGAAAACTTCCTGAGTGGTAAAAAATGCAAAAATTTCAATATTCCCTGGCTAAACACCCCAGGTTAGTTAGTGTATCCCAGATATTATTGGGATCAGTGGGACAAGGGTGAAGTCCATTTCATATTAGGCAGCTCTCCAGTAAAACATGAGATCTCCTATTGTAAGATATCCTTCAAGTATCATAACGAGATGCTTACCCTCATACTGGCTGCATCCATGCTGGCCAATATGTACTTGCAGAGGTTTTCAAAACGCTGTAATGAAAAAATAAAAACAAATAGATAAGCAATCACGGCAATGCTCATCAAATCTTCAAACACAAGAGCAAAACAATGCTCGGCAAACAGGGTCTTAGCCAGAATTTCAAAATGCCTGTCCAATAAAGCAATTCCAAAGTTTCTGCCCATCCAGATATAGCTGCTCAGCAAGATGATTCTCATACCAACTACATTGTAGTAGCGTAATGTGACAAAATGGCCAATATAAAGTAGTGATGTTAATCTGAACTCTACCACACTCTCCTTGAAATATTTTGTAAAATCATACTTAATTCCACCACAAACTCTCCTTGAAAGACTTTGTAAAATCATACTTAATTCCAAATTTAATAGTAAAAGTATCTAATATCCCGACAAAACTGTCTGGAGGACATTTTAATCATTACAAGGTCAGAAAGTATGTCTCAACAAACTCTAGAGCATAAAGATCACACCTTGATGCTCTTAAACAGAAGGTGCAAAAGCTACATACCTAGATATCCTTAAGCTGCTGTATCCATGGCAACACATGCACCTTGGACAGGGCAACAGACACATACGCCATCTGGGAAGAGAAAAATGAACTATAGAATGGAACACAACATATTGTCAGCAGTTCACACATTCATGCCTTTAGTTCCCAAAACCGACTGACTATTTTGGTGTTACTTCTCTTTTCTATTGAATAAATCCATTAAACTATGAGATTAAAATGCACAAATAGGAAATAAGTGAAATAATATAAGAAAACTTCCTAAGTGGTAAAAAATGCAAATTTTCAATATTCCGGATTTTTCTCAGGACAGAATTTTTGCATTGTAAAATATTTTCTATTAGATAAATTAATCATTTAGTCAAACTTCATATAAACCTTGAATATAGGAGAATAAAGAGGTGTGCTGATTGCCACAGTCTTGCCTTAACCCTTGTCTTGCTGAATTACTGTATGTATCCTGCCCTGCCAACTGCATTCATTTTGGTACCAAGGACAAAATAGATCATTGGGGATTAAGGGGCACAACTTGAATTTTAAGAAGGTGCCACCAACTTACTATATCTAAAAAATTAAGATCAAGTGAGGGTCTGCAAAATGGAGCTGCTCTGGGTCATGTACAGGCTCTTTGGGCAATATAATATACTAATCATATGAATGGTCACTAGCAGGTCAGGAAGCGCATCTGTATACTCCCTGGCTAAACACCCCAGGTTAGTTAGTGTATCCCAGATATTATTGGGATCAGCGGGACAAGGGTGAAGTCCATTTCATATTAGGCAGCTCTCCAGTAAAACATGATATCTATTGTAAGATATCCTTCAAGTATCATAACGAGATGCTTACCCTCATACTGGCTGCATCCATGCTGGCCAATATGTACTTGCAGAGGTTTTCTAAACGCTGTAATGAAAAAATAAAAACAAATAGATAAGCAATCACGGCAATGCTCATCAAATCTTCAAACACAAGAGCAAAACAATGCTCGGCAAACAGGGTCTTAGCCAGAATTTCAAAATGCCTGTCCAATAAAGCAATTCCAAAGTTTCTGCCCATCCAGATATAGCTGCTCAGCAAGATGATTCTCATACCAACTACATTGTAGTAGCTTAATGTGACAAAATGGCCAATATAAAGTAGTGATGTTAATCTGAACTCTACCACAAACTCTCCTTGAAATATTTTGTAAAATCATACTTAATTCCACCACAAACCTCCTTAAAATACTTTGTAAAATCATACTTAATTCCAAATTTAATAGTAAAAGTATCTAATATCCCGACAACACTGTCTGGAGGACATTTTAATCATTACAAGGTCAGAAAGTATGTCTCAACAAACTCTAGAGCATAAAGATTACACCTTGATCATCTTAAACAGAAGGTGCAAAAGCTACATACCTAGATATCCTTAAGCTGCTGTATCCATGGCAACACATGCACCTTGGACAGGGCAACAGACACATACGCCATCTGGGAAGAGAAAAATGAACTATAGAATGGAACACAACATATTGTCAGCAGTTTCATGCCTTTAGTTCCCAAATCAACTGAGTTTTGGTGTTACTTCTCTTTTCTATTGAATAAATCCATTAAACTATGAGATTAAAATGCACAAATAGGAAATAAGTGATATAATATAAGAAAACTTCCTAAGTGGTAAAAAATGCAAAATTTTCAATATTCCGGATTTTTCTCAGGACAGAATTGTTTTGCATTGTAAAATATTTTCTATTAGATAAATTAATCATTTAGTCAAACTTCATATAAACCTTGAATATAGGAGAATAAAGAGGTGTGCTGATTGCCACAGTCTTGCCTTAACCCTTGTCTTGCTGAATTACTGTATGTATCCTGCCCTGCCAACTGCATTCTTTTTGGTACCAAGGACAAAATAGATCATTGGGGATTAAGGGGCACAACTTGAATTTTAAGAAGGTGCCACCAACTTACTATATCTAAAAATTAAGATCTAGTGAGGGTCTGCAAAATGGAGCTGCTTTGGGTCATGTACAGGCTCTTTGGGCAATATAATATACTAATCATATGGATGGTCATTAGCAGGTCAGGAAGCGCATCTGTATACTCCCTGGCTAAACACCCCAGGTTAGTTAGTGTATCCCAGATATTATTGGGATCAGCGGGACAAGGGTGAAGTCCATTTCATATTAGGCAGCTCTCCAGTAAAACATGAGATCTCCTATTGTAAGATATCCTTCAAGTATCATAACGAGATGCTTACCCTCATACTGGCTGCATCCATGCTGGCCAATATGTACTTGCAGAGGTTTTCAAAATGCTGTAATGAAAAAATAAAAACAAATAGATAAGCAATCACAGCAATGCTCATCAAATCTTTAAACACAAGAGCAAAACAATGCTCAGCAAACAGGGTCTTAGCCAGAATTTCAAAATGCCTGTCCAATAAAGCAATTCCAAAGTTTCTGCCCATCCAGATATAGCTGCTCAGCAAGATAATTCTCATACCAACTATATTTTAGTAGCTTAATGTGACAAAATGGCCAATATAAAGTAGAAATGTTAATCTGAACTCTACCACAAACTCTCCTTGAAATATTTTGTAAAATCATACTTAATTCCACCACAAACTCTCCTTGAAATACTTTGTAAAATCATACTTAATTCCAAATTTAATAGTAAAAGTATCTAATATCCCGACAACACTGTCTGGAGGACATTTTAATCATTACAAGGTCAGAAAGTATGTCTCAACAAACTCTAGAGCATAAAGATCACACCTTTATTAGGGCTGTACATCGGTACCCGGTACCAGCACCGTACCGAATACCGCTTCGCAAAATACCGGTAAATACCGTTTCAGATTTTAACGGTATGCTTATCGGTATTTTGCAAAACAACACAACCAATGGAGGCACTTGGCTTAGTGCTTGACATACATAGATAGCATATCAATCTCTGTTGGGTATGTTGATAGTATCATGTGAGGAGTTACATACTTACAGTGTGGAACTTGTTTGCTTCGAAGGTGCGCTATATAGCGAGGCGAGTGCCGTGTCGCTGCTGCCATGTGCACGGTGTTCATTGTGATTGTTATCGCCACTGCGTAGTGGCGCTGCATATCGCTTCTACAGCGCCACTACGCGGTGGGGATAGCAATCACAATAAGCACTGTGCATATGGCAGCAGCGATGTCGTGCTCGCTTCGCTATATATAGCGTGCCTTCAAAGTAAACAAGTTCGGCCGGCACCTGTAAGTATGCCACAACTTTTCATGTGATGTTATCAGCATGCTTGGCAGATATTGATATGTTGTCTATGTATGTTGGGAACTAGGCTAAGTGCGTACTTAGCATAGTTCAAGACTTCTAGATACCGATAGCAGTACCGATAAAATACCGTATCGTTTCGTTGGTACCGGTTATGGTACCGTACCGCTTCACCCTTAGCGGTATGCAGCCCTAACCTTGATACTCTTAAACAGAAGATGCAAAAGCTACATACCTAGATATCCTTAAGCTGCTGTATCCATGGCAACACATGCACCTTGGACAGGGCAACAGACACGCACACCATCTGGGGAGAAAAAAATGAACTATAGAATGGAACACAACGTATTGTCAGCAGTTTACACATTCATGCCTTTAGTTCCCAAAACCGACTGACTGTTTTGGGGTTACTTCTCTTTTCTATTGAATAAATCCATTAAACTATGAGATTAAAATGCACAAATAGGAAATAAGTGAAATAATATAAGAAAACTTCCTAAGTGGTAAAAAATGCAAAATTTTCAATATCCCAGATTTTTCTCAGGACAGAATTGTTTTGCATTGTAAAATATTTTCTATTAGATAAATTAATCATTTAGTCAAACTTCATATAAACCTTGAATATAGGAGAATAAAGAGATGTGCTGATTGCCACAGTCTTGCCTTAACCCTTGTCTTGCTGAATTACTGTATGTATCCTGCCCTGCCAACTGCATTCTTTTTGGTACCAAGGACAAAATAGATCATTGGGGATTAAGGGGCACAACTTGAATTTTAAAAAGGTGCCACCAACTTACTATATCTAAAAATTAAGATCTAGTGAGGGTCTGCAAAATGGAGCTGCTTTGGGTCATGTACAGGCTCTTTAGGCAATATAATATACTAATCATATGAATGGTCATTAGCAGGTCAGCAAGCGTATCTGTATACTCCCTGGCTAAACACCCCAGGTTAGTTAGTGTATCCCAGATATTATTGGGATCAGCGGGACAAGGGTGAAGTCCATTTCATATTAGGCAGCTCTCCAGTAAAACATGAGATCTCCTATTGTAAGATATCCTTCAAGTATCATAACGAGATGCTTACCCTCATACTGGCTGCATCCATGCTGGCCAATATGTACTTGCAGAGGTTTTCAAAACGCTGTAATGAAAAAATAAAAACAAATAGATAAGCAATCACGGCAATGCTCATCAAATCTTCAAACACAAGAGCAAAACAATGCTCGGCAAACAGGGTCTTAGCCAGAATTTCAAAATGCCTGTCCAATAAAGCAATTCCAAAGTTTCTGCCCATCCAGATATAGCTGCTCAGCAAGATAATTCTCATACCAACTACATTGTAGTAGCTTAATGTGACAAAATGGCCAATATAAAGTAGTGATATTAATCTGAACTCTACCACAAACTCTCCTTGAAATATTTTGTAAAATCATACTTAATTCCACCACAAACTCTCCTTGAAATACTTTGTAAAATCATACTTAATTCCAAATTTAATAGTAAAAGTATCTAATATCCCGACAACACTGTCTGGAGGACATTTTAATCATTACAAGGTCAGAAAGTATGTCTCAACAAACTCTAGAGCATAAAGATCACACCTTGATCATCTTAAACAGGTACAAAAGCTACATACCTAGATATCCTTAAGCTGCTGTATCCATGGCAACACATGCACCTTGGACAGGGCAACAGACACATACGCCATCTGGGAAGAGAAAAATGAACTATAGAATGGAACACAACATATTGTCAGCAGTTCACACATTCATGCCTTTAGTTCCCAAAACCGACTGACTGTTTTGCTGTTACTTCTCTTTTCTATTGAATAAATCCATTAAACTATGAGATTAAAATGCACAAATAGGAAATAAGTGAAATAATATAAGAAAACTTCCTAAGTGGTAAAAAATGCAAATTTTCAATATTCCGGATTTTTCTCAGGACAGAATTGTTTTGCATTGTAAAATATTTTCTATTAGATAAATTAATCATTTAGTCAAACTTCATATAAACCTTGAATATAGGAGAATAAAGAGGTGTGCTGATTGCCACAGTCTTGCCTTAACCCTTGTCTTGCTGAATTACTGTATGTATCCTGCCCTGCCAACTGCATTCTTTTTGGTACCAAGGACATAATAGATCATTGGGGATTAAGGGGCACAACTTGAATTTTAAGAAGGTGCCACCAACTTACTATATCTAAAACTTAAGATCTAGTGAGGGTCTGCAAAATGGAGCTGCTTTGGGTCATGTACAGGCTCTTTGGGCAATATAATATACTAATCATATGAATGGTCATTAGCAGGTCAGGAAGCGCATCTGTATACTCCCTGGCTAAACACCCCAGGTTAGTTAGTGTATCCCAGATATTATTGGGATCAGCGGGACAAGGGTGAAGTCCATTTCATATTAGGCAGCTCTCCAGTAAAACATGAGATCTCCTATTGTAAGATATCCTTCAAGTATCATAACGAGATGCTTACCCTCATACTGGCTGCATCCATGCTGGCCAATATGTACTTGCAGAGGTTTTCAAAACGCTGTAATGAAAAAATAAAAACAAATAGATAAGCAATCACGGCAATGCTCATCAAATCTTCAAACACAAGAGCAAAACAATGCTCGGCAAACAGGGTCTTAGCCAGAATTTCAAAATGCCTGTCCAATAAAGCAATTCCAAAGTTTCTGCCCATCCAGATATAGCTGCTCAGCAAGATAATTCTCATACCAACTACATTGTAGTAGCTTAATGTGACATAATGGCCAATATAAAGTAGTGATGTTAATCTGAACTCTACCACAAACTCTCCTTGAAATATTTGGTAAAATCATACTTAATTCCACCACAAACTCTCCTTGAAATACTTTGTAAAATCATACTTAATTCCAAATTTAATAGTAAAAGTATCTAATATCCCGACAACACTGTCTGGAGGACATTTTAATCATTACAAGGTCAGAAAGTATGTCTCAACAAACTCTAGAGCATAAAGATCACACCTTGATCATCTTAAACAGGTGCAAAAGCTACATACCTAGATATCCTTAAGCTGCTGTATCCATGGCAACACATGCACCTTGGACAGGGCAACAGACACATACGCCATCTGGGAAGAGAAAAATGAACTATAGAATGGAACACAACATATTGTCAGCAGTTCACACATTCATGCCTTTAGTTCCCAAAACCGACTGACTGTTTTGCTGTTACTTCTCTTTTCTATTGAATAAATCCATTAAACTATGAGATTAAAATGCACAAATAGGAAATAAGTGAAATAATATAAGAAAACTTCCTAAGTGGTAAAAAATGCAAATTTTCAATATTCCGGATTTTTCTCAGGACAGAATTGTTTTGCATTGTAAAATATTTTCTATTAGATAAATTAATCATTTAGTCAAACTTCATATAAACCTTGAATATAGGAGAATAAAGAGGTGTGCTGATTGCCACAGTCTTGCCTTAACCCTTGTCTTGCTGAATTACTGTATGTATCCTGCCCTGCCAACTGCATTCATTTTGGTACCAAGGACAAAATAGATCATTGGGGATTAAGGGGCACAACTTGAATTTTAAGAAGGTGCCACCAACTTACTACATCTAAGAAATTAAGATCTAGTGAGGGTCTGCAAAATGGAGCTGCTTTGGGTCATGTACAGGCTCTTTGGGCAATATAATATACTAATCATATGAATGGTCATTAGCAGCTCAGCAAGCGCATCTGTATACTCCCTGGCTAAACACCCCAGGTTAGTTAGTGTATCCCAGATATTATTGGGATCAGCGGGACAAGGGTGAAGTCCATTTTATATTAGGCAGCTCTCCAGTAAAACATGAGATCTCCTATTGTAAGATATCCTTCAAGTATCATAACGAGATGCTTACCCTCATACTGGCTGCATCCATGCTGGCCAATATGTACTTGCAGAGGTTTTCAAAACGCTGTAATGAAAAAATAAAAACAAATAGATAAGCAATCACGGCAATGCTCATCAAATCTTCAAACACAAGAGCAAAACAATGCTCGGCAGACAGGGTCTTAGCCAGAATTTCAAAATGCCTGTCCAATAAAGCAATTCCAAAGTTTCTGCCCATCCAGATATAGCTGCTCAGCAAGATTATTCTCATACCAACTACATTTTAGTAGCTTAATGTGACAAAATGGCCAATATAAAGTAGTGATGTTAATCTGAACTCTACCACAAACTCTCCTTGAAATATTTTGTAAAATCATACTTAATTCCACCACAAACTCTCCTTGAAATACTTTGTAAAATCATACTTAATTCCAAATTTAATAGTAAAAGTATCTAATATCCCGACAACACTGTCCGGAGGACATTTTAATCATTACAAGGTCAGAAAGTATGTCTCAACAAACTCTAGAGCATAAATATCACACCTTGATCATCTTAAACAGAAGGCGCAAAAGCTACATACCTAGATATCCTTAAGCTGCTGTATCCATGGCAACACATGCACCTTGGACAGGGCAACAGACACATACGCCATCTGGGAAGAGAAAAATGAACTATAGAATGGAACACAACATATTGTCAGCAGTTCACACATTCATGCCTTTAGTTCCCAAAACCGACTGACAGTTTTGGTGTTACTTCTCTTTTCTATTGAATAAATCCATTAAACTATGAGATTAAAATGCAAAAATAGGAAATAAGTGAAATAATATAAGAAAACTTCCTGAGTGGTAAAAAATGCAAAAATTTCAATATTCCCTGGCTAAACACCCCAGGTTAGTTAGTGTATCCCAGATATTATTGGGATCAGCGGGACAAGGGTGAAGTCCATTTCATATTAGGCAGCTCTCCAGTAAAACATGAGATCTCCTATTGTAAGATATCCTTCAAGTATCATAACGAGATGCTTACCCTCATACTGGCTGCATCCATGCTGGCCAATATGTACTTGCAGAGGTTTTCAAAACGCTGTAATGAAAAAATAAAAACAAATAGATAAGCAATCACGGCAATGCTCATCAAATCTTCAAACACAAGAGCAAAACAATGCTCGGCAAACAGGGTCTTAGCCAGAATTTCAAAATGCCTGTCCAATAAAGCAATTCCAAAGTTTCTGCCCATCCAGATATAGCTGCTCAGCAAGATGATTCTCATACCAACTACATTGTAGTAGCGTAATGTGACAAAATGGCCAATATAAAGTAGTGATGTTAATCTGAACTCTACCACAAACTCTCCTTGAAATATTTTGTAAAATCATACTTAATTCCACCACAAACTCTCCTTGAAAGACTTTGTAAAATCATACTTAATTCCAAATTTAATAGTAAAAGTATCTAATATCCCGACAAAACTGTCTGGAGGACATTTTAATCATTACAAGGTCAGAAAGTATGTCTCAACAAACTCTAGAGCATAAAGATCACACCTTGATGCTCTTAAACAGAAGGTGCAAAAGCTACATACCTAGATATCCTTAAGCTGCTGTATCCATGGCAACACATGCACCTTGGACAGGGCAACAGACACATACGCCATCTGGGAAGAGAAAAATGAACTATAGAATGGAACACAACATATTGTCAGCAGTTCACACATTCATGCCTTTAGTTCCCAAAACCAACTGACTATTTTGGTGTTACTTCTCTTTTCTATTGAATAAATCCATTAAACTATGAGATTAAAATGCACAAATAGGAAATAAGTGAAATAATATAAGAAAACTTCCTAAGTGGTAAAAAATGCAAATTTTCAATATTCCGGATTTTTCTCAGGACAGAATTGTTTTGCATTGTAAAATATTTTCTATTAGATAAATTAATCATTTAGTCAAACTTCATATAAACCTTGAATATAGGAGAATAAAGAGGTGTGCTGATTGCCACAGTCTTGCCTTAACCCTTGTCTTGCTGAATTACTGTATGTATCCTGCCCTGCCAACTGCATTCTTTTTGGTACCAAGGACAAAATAGATCATTGGGGATTAAGGGGCACAACTTGAATTTTAAGAAGGTGCCACCAACTTACTATATCTAAAAAATTAAGATCAAGTGAGGGTCTGCAAAATGGAGCTGCTTTGGGTCATGTACAGGCTCTTTGGGCAATATAATATACTAATCATATGAATGGTCACTAGCAGGTCAGGAAGCGCATCTGTATACTCCCTGGCTAAACACCCCAGGTTAGTTAGTGTATCCCAGATATTATTGGGATCAGCGGGACAAGGGTGAAGTCCATTTCATATTAGGCAGCTCTCCAGTAAAACATGATATCTATTGTAAGATATCCTTCAAGTATCATAACGAGATGCTTACCCTCATACTGGCTGCATCCATGCTGGCCAATATGTACTTGCAGAGGTTTTCTAAACGCTGTAATGAAAAAATAAAAACAAATAGATAAGCAATCACGGCAATGCTCATCAAATCTTCAAACACAAGAGCAAAACAATGCTCGGCAAACAGGGTCTTAGCCAGAATTTCAAAATGCCTGTCCAATAAAGCAATTCCAAAGTTTCTGCCCATCCAGATATAGCTGCTCAGCAAGATGATTCTCATACCAACTACATTGTAGTAGCTTAATGTGACAAAATGGCCAATATAAAGTAGTGATGTTAATCTGAACTCTACCACAAACTCTCCTTGAAATATTTTGTAAAATCATACTTAATTCCACCACAAACCTCCTTAAAATACTTTGTAAAATCATACTTAATTCCAAATTTAATAGTAAAAGTATCTAATATCCCGACAACACTGTCTGGAGGACATTTTAATCATTACAAGGTCAGAAAGTATGTCTCAACAAACTCTAGAGCATAAAGATTACACCTTGATCATCTTAAACAGAAGGTGCAAAAGCTACATACCTAGATATCCTTAAGCTGCTGTATCCATGGCAACACATGCACCTTGGACAGGGCAACAGACACATACGCCATCTGGGAAGAGAAAAATGAACTATAGAATGGAACACAACATATTGTCAGCAGTTTCATGCCTTTAGTTCCCAAATCAACTGAGTTTTGGTGTTACTTCTCTTTTCTATTGAATAAATCCATTAAACTATGAGATTAAAATGCACAAATAGGAAATAAGTGATATAATATAAGAAAACTTCCTAAGTGGTAAAAAATGCAAAATTTTCAATATTCCGGATTTTTCTCAGGACAGAATTGTTTTGCATTGTAAAATATTTTCTATTAGATAAATTAATCATTTAGTCAAACTTCATATAAACCTTGAATATAGGAGAATAAAGAGGTGTGCTGATTGCCACAGTCTTGCCTTAACCCTTGTCTTGCTGAATTACTGTATGTATCCTGCCCTGCCAACTGCATTCTTTTTGGTACCAAGGACAAAATAGATCATTGGGGATTAAGGGGCACAACTTGAATTTTAAGAAGGTGCCACCAACTTACTATATCTAAAAATTAAGATCTAGTGAGGGTCTGCAAAATGGAGCTGCTTTGGGTCATGTACAGGCTCTTTGGGCAATATAATATACTAATCATATGGATGGTCATTAGCAGGTCAGGAAGCGCATCTGTATACTCCCTGGCTAAACACCCCAGGTTAGTTAGTGTATCCCAGATATTATTGGGATCAGCGGGACAAGGGTGAAGTCCATTTCATATTAGGCAGCTCTCCAGTAAAACATGAGATCTCCTATTGTAAGATATCCTTCAAGTATCATAACGAGATGCTTACCCTCATACTGGCTGCATCCATGCTGGCCAATATGTACTTGCAGAGGTTTTCAAAATGCTGTAATGAAAAAATAAAAACAAATAGATAAGCAATCACAGCAATGCTCATCAAATCTTCAAACACAAGAGCAAAACAATGCTCAGCAAACAGGGTCTTAGCCAGAATTTCAAAATGCCTGTCCAATAAAGCAATTCCAAAGTTTCTGCCCATCCAGATATAGCTGCTCAGCAAGATAATTCTCATACCAACTATATTTTAGTAGCTTAATGTGACAAAATGGCCAATATAAAGTAGAAATGTTAATCTGAACTCTACCACAAACTCTCCTTGAAATATTTTGTAAAATCATACTTAATTCCACCACAAACTCTCCTTGAAATACTTTGTAAAATCATACTTAATTCCAAATTTAATAGTAAAAGTATCTAATATCCCGACAACACTGTCTGGAGGACATTTTAATCATTACAAGGTCAGAAAGTATGTCTCAACAAACTCTAGAGCATAAAGATCACACCTTTATTAGGGCTGTACATCGGTACCCGGTACCAGCACCGTACCGAATACCGCTTCGCAAAATACCGGTAAATACCGTTTCAGATTTTAACGGTATGCTTATCGGTATTTTGCAAAACAACACAACCAATGGAGGCACTTGGCTTAGTGCTTGACATACATAGATAGCATATCAATCTCTGTTGGGTATGTTGATAGTATCATGTGAGGAGTTACATACTTACAGTGTGGAACTTGTTTGCTTCGAAGGTGCGCTATATAGCGAGGCGAGTGCCGTGTCGCTGCTGCCATGTGCACGGTGTTCATTGTGATTGTTATCGCCACTGCGTAGTGGCGCTGCATATCGCTTCTACAGCGCCACTACGCGGTGGGGATAGCAATCACAATAAGCACTGTGCATATGGCAGCAGCGATGTCGTGCTCGCTTCGCTATATATAGCGTGCCTTCAAAGTAAACAAGTTCGGCCGGCACCTGTAAGTATGCCACAACTTTTCATGTGATGTTATCAGCATGATTGGCGGATATTGATATGTTGTCTATGTATGTTGGGAACTAGGCTAAGTGCGTACTTAGCATAGTTCAAGACTTCTAGATACCGATAGCAGTACCGATAAAATACCGTATCGTTTCGTTGGTACCGGTTATGGTACCGTACCGCTTCACCCTTAGCGGTATGCAGCCCTAACCTTGATACTCTTAAACAGAAGATGCAAAAGCTACATACCTAGATATCCTTAAGCTGCTGTATCCATGGCAACACATGCACCTTGGACAGGGCAACAGACACATACGCCATCTGGGGAGAAAAAAATGAACTATAGAATGGAACACAACGTATTGTCAGCAGTTTACACATTCATGCCTTTAGTTCCCAAAACCGACTGACTGTTTTGGGGTTACTTCTCTTTTCTATTGAATAAATCCATTAAACTATGAGATTAAAATGCACAAATAGGAAATAAGTGAAATAATATAAGAAAACTTCCTAAGTGGTAAAAAATGCAAAATTTTCAATATCCCAGATTTTTCTCAGGACAGAATTGTTTTGCATTGTAAAATATTTTCTATTAGATAAATTAATCATTTAGTCAAACTTCATATAAACCTTGAATATAGGAGAATAAAGAGATGTGCTGATTGCCACAGTCTTGCCTTAACCCTTGTCTTGCTGAATTACTGTATGTATCCTGCCCTGCCAACTGCATTCTTTTTGGTACCAAGGACAAAATAGATCATTGGGGATTAAGGGGCACAACTTGAATTTTAAAAAGGTGCCACCAACTTACTATATCTAAAAATTAAGATCTAGTGAGGGTCTGCAAAATGGAGCTGCTTTGGGTCATGTACAGGCTCTTTAGGCAATATAATATACTAATCATATGAATGGTCATTAGCAGGTCAGCAAGCGTATCTGTATACTCCCTGGCTAAACACCCCAGGTTAGTTAGTGTATCCCAGATATTATTGGGATCAGCGGGACAAGGGTGAAGTCCATTTCATATTAGGCAGCTCTCCAGTAAAACATGAGATCTCCTATTGTAAGATATCCTTCAAGTATCATAACGAGATGCTTACCCTCATACTGGCTGCATCCATGCTGGCCAATATGTACTTGCAGAGGTTTTCAAAACGCTGTAATGAAAAAATAAAAACAAATAGATAAGCAATCACGGCAATGCTCATCAAATCTTCAAACACAAGAGCAAAACAATGCTCGGCAAACAGGGTCTTAGCCAGAATTTCAAAATGCCTGTCCAATAAAGCAATTCCAAAGTTTCTGCCCATCCAGATATAGCTGCTCAGCAAGATAATTCTCATACCAACTACATTGTAGTAGCTTAATGTGACAAAATGGCCAATATAAAGTAGTGATGTTAATCTGAACTCTACCACAAACTCTCCTTGAAATATTTTGTAAAATCATACTTAATTCCACCACAAACTCTCCTTGAAATACTTTGTAAAATCATACTTAATTCCAAATTTAATAGTAAAAGTATCTAATATCCCGACAACACTGTCTGGAGGACATTTTAATCATTACAAGGTCAGAAAGTATGTCTCAACAAACTCTAGAGCATAAAGATCACACCTTGATCATCTTAAACAGGTGCAAAAGCTACATACCTAGATATCCTTAAGCTGCTGTATCCATGGCAACACATGCACCTTGGACAGGGCAACAGACACATACGCCATCTGGGAAGAGAAAAATGAACTATAGAATGGAACACAACATATTGTCAGCAGTTCACACATTCATGCCTTTAGTTCCCAAAACCGACTGACTGTTTTGCTGTTACTTCTCTTTTCTATTGAATAAATCCATTAAACTATGAGATTAAAATGCACAAATAGGAAATAAGTGAAATAATATAAGAAAACTTCCTAAGTGGTAAAAAATGCAAATTTTCAATATTCCGGATTTTTCTCAGGACAGAATTGTTTTGCATTGTAAAATATTTTCTATTAGATAAATTAATCATTTAGTCAAACTTCATATAAACCTTGAATATAGGAGAATAAAGAGGTGTGCTGATTGCCACAGTCTTGCCTTAACCCTTGTCTTGCTGAATTACTGTATGTATCCTGCCCTGCCAACTGCATTCTTTTTGGTACCAAGGACATAATAGATCATTGGGGATTAAGGGGCACAACTTGAATTTTAAGAAGGTGCCACCAACTTACTATATCTAAAACTTAAGATCTAGTGAGGGTCTGCAAAATGGAGCTGCTTTGGGTCATGTACAGGCTCTTTGGGCAATATAATATACTAATCATATGAATGGTCATTAGCAGGTCAGGAAGCGCATCTGTATACTCCCTGGCTAAACACCCCAGGTTAGTTAGTGTATCCCAGATATTATTGGGATCAGCGGGACAAGGGTGAAGTCCATGTCATATTAGGCAGCTCTCCAGTAAAACATGAGATCTCCTATTGTAAGATATCCTTCAAGTATCATAACGAGATGCTTACCCTCATACTGGCTGCATCCATGCTGGCCAATATGTACTTGCAGAGGTTTTCAAAACGCTGTAATGAAAAAATAAAAACAAATAGATAAGCAATCACGGCAATGCTCATCAAATCTTCAAACACAAGAGCAAAACAATGCTCGGCAAACAGGGTCTTAGCCAGAATTTCAAAATGCCTGTCCAATAAAGCAATTCCAAAGTTTCTGCCCATCCAGATATAGCTGCTCAGCAAGATAATTCTCATACCAACTACATTGTAGTAGCTTAATGTGACAAAATGGCCAATATAAAGTAGTGATGTTAATCTGAACTCTACCACAAACTCTCCTTGAAATATTTTGTAAAATCATACTTAATTCCACCACAAACTCTCCTTGAAATACTTTGTAAAATCATACTTAATTCCAAATTTAATAGTAAAAGTATCTAATATCCCGACAACACTGTCTGGAGGACATTTTAATCATTACAAGGTCAGAAAGTATGTCTCAACAAACTCTAGAGCATAAAGATCACACCTTGATCATCTTAAACAGGTGCAAAAGCTACATACCTAGATATCCTTAAGCTGCTGTATCCATGGCAACACATGCACCTTGGACAGGGCAACAGACACATACGCCATCTGGGAAGAGAAAAATGAACTATAGAATGGAACACAACATATTGTCAGCAGTTCACACATTCATGCCTTTAGTTCCCAAAACCGACTGACTGTTTTGCTGTTACTTCTCTTTTCTATTGAATAAATCCATTAAACTATGAGATTAAAATGCACAAATAGGAAATAAGTGAAATAATATAAGAAAACTTCCTAAGTGGTAAAAAATGCAAATTTTCAATATTCCGGATTTTTCTCAGGACAGAATTGTTTTGCATTGTAAAATATTTTCTATTAGATAAATTAATCATTTAGTCAAACTTCATATAAACCTTGAATATAGGAGAATAAAGAGGTGTGCTGATTGCCACAGTCTTGCCTTAACCCTTGTCTTGCTGAATTACTGTATGTATCCTGCCCTGCCAACTGCATTCTTTTTGGTACCAAGGACATAATAGATCATTGGGGATTAAGGGGCACAACTTGAATTTTAAGAAGGTGCCACCAACTTACTATATCTAAAACTTAAGATCTAGTGAGGGTCTGCAAAATGGAGCTGCTTTGGGTCATGTACAGGCTCTTTGGGCAATATAATATACTAATCATATGAATGGTCATTAGCAGGTCAGGAAGCGCATCTGTATACTCCCTGGCTAAACACCCCAGGTTAGTTAGTGTATCCCAGATATTATTGGGATCAGCGGGACAAGGGTGAAGTCCATGTCATATTAGGCAGCTCTCCAGTAAAACATGAGATCTCCTATTGTAAGATATCCTTCAAGTATCATAACGAGATGCTTACCCTCATACTGGCTGCATCCATGCTGGCCAATATGTACTTGCAGAGGTTTTCAAAACGCTGTAATGAAAAAATAAAAACAAATAGATAAGCAATCACGGCAATGCTCATCAAATCTTCAAACACAAGAGCAAAACAATGCTCGGCAAACAGGGTCTTAGCCAGAATTTCAAAATGCCTGTCCAATAAAGCAATTCCAAAGTTTCTGCCCATCCAGATATAGCTGCTCAGCAAGATAATTCTCATACCAACTACATTGTAGTAGCTTAATGTGACAAAATGGCCAATATAAAGTAGTGATGTTAATCTGAACTCTACCACAAACTCTCCTTGAAATATTTTGTAAAATCATACTTAATTCCACCACAAACTCTCCTTGAAATACTTTGTAAAATCATACTTAATTCCAAATTTAATAGTAAAAGTATCTAATATCCCGACAACACTGTCTGGAGGACATTTTAATCATTACAAGGTCAGAAAGTATGTCTCAACAAACTCTAGAGCATAAAGATCACACCTTGATCATCTTAAACAGGTGCAAAAGCTACATACCTAGATATCCTTAAGCTGCTGTATCCATGGCAACACATGCACCTTGGACAGGGCAACAGACACATACGCCATCTGGGAAGAGAAAAATGAACTATAGAATGGAACACAACATATTGTCAGCAGTTCACACATTCATGCCTTTAGTTCCCAAAACCGACTGACTGTTTTGCTGTTACTTCTCTTTTCTATTGAATAAATCCATTAAACTATGAGATTAAAATGCACAAATAGGAAATAAGTGAAATAATATAAGAAAACTTCCTAAGTGGTAAAAAATGCAAATTTTCAATATTCCGGATTTTTCTCAGGACAGAATTGTTTTGCATTGTAAAATATTTTCTATTAGATAAATTAATCATTTAGTCAAACTTCATATAAACCTTGAATATAGGAGAATAAAGAGGTGTGCTGATTGCCACAGTCTTGCCTTAACCCTTGTCTTGCTGAATTACTGTATGTATCCTGCCCTGCCAACTGCATTCTTTTTGGTACCAAGGACATAATAGATCATTGGGGATTAAGGGGCACAACTTGAATTTTAAGAAGGTGCCACCAACTTACTATATCTAAAACTTAAGATCTAGTGAGGGTCTGCAAAATGGAGCTGCTTTGGGTCATGTACAGGCTCTTTGGGCAATATAATATACTAATCATATGAATGGTCATTAGCAGGTCAGGAAGCGCATCTGTATACTCCCTGGCTAAACACCCCAGGTTAGTTAGTGTATCCCAGATATTATTGGGATCAGCGGGACAAGGGTGAAGTCCATGTCATATTAGGCAGCTCTCCAGTAAAACATGAGATCTCCTATTGTAAGATATCCTTCAAGTATCATAACGAGATGCTTACCCTCATACTGGCTGCATCCATGCTGGCCAATATGTACTTGCAGAGGTTTTCAAAACGCTGTAATGAAAAAATAAAAACAAATAGATAAGCAATCACGGCAATGCTCATCAAATCCTCAAACACAAGAGCAAAACAATGCTCGGCAAACAGGGTCTTAGCCAGAATTTCAAAATGCCTGTCCAATAAAGCAATTCCAAAGTTTCTGCCCATCCAGATATAGCTGCTCAGCAAGATAATTCTCATACCAACTACATTGTAGTAGCTTAATGTGACAAAATGGCCAATATAAAGTAGTGATGTTAATCTGAACTCTACCACAAACTCTCCTTGAAATATTTTGTAAAATCATACTTAATTCCACCACAAACTCTCCTTGAAATACTTTGTAAAATCATACTTAATTCCAAATTTAATAGTAAAAGTATCTAATATCCCGACAACACTGTCTGGAGGACATTTTAATCATTACAAGGTCAGAAAGTATGTCTCAACAAACTCTAGAGCATAAAGATCACACCTTGATCATCTTAAACAGGTGCAAAAGCTACATACCTAGATATCCTTAAGCTGCTGTATCCATGGCAACACATGCACCTTGGACAGGGCAACAGACACATACGCCATCTGGGAAGAGAAAAATGAACTATAGAATGGAACACAACATATTGTCAGCAGTTCACACATTCATGCCTTTAGTTCCCAAAACCGACTGACTGTTTTGCTGTTACTTCTCTTTTCTATTGAATAAATCCATTAAACTATGAGATTAAAATGCACAAATAGGAAATAAGTGAAATAATATAAGAAAACTTCCTAAGTGGTAAAAAATGCAAATTTTCAATATTCCGGATTTTTCTCAGGACAGAATTGTTTTGCATTGTAAAATATTTTCTATTAGATAAATTAATCATTTAGTCAAACTTCATATAAACCTTGAATATAGGAGAATAAAGAGGTGTGCTGATTGCCACAGTCTTGCCTTAACCCTTGTCTTGCTGAATTACTGTATGTATCCTGCCCTGCCAACTGCATTCTTTTTGGTACCAAGGACAAAATAGATCATTGGGGATTAAGGGGCACAACTTGAATTTTAAAAAGGTGCCACCAACTTACTATATCTAAAAATTAAGATCTAGTGAGGGTCTGCAAAATGGAGCTGCTTTGGGTCATGTACAGGCTCTTTGGGCAATATAATATACTAATCATATGAATGGTCATTAGCAGGTCAGCAAGCGTATCTGTATACTCCCTGGCTAAACACCCCAGGTTAGTTAGTGTATCCCAGATATTATTGGGATCAGCAGGACAAGGGTGAAGTCCATTTCATATTAGGCAGCTCTCCAGTAAAACATGAGATCTCCTATTGTAAGATATCCTTCAAGTATCATAACGAGATGCTTACCCTCATACTGGCTGCATCCATGCTGGCCAATATGTACTTGCAGAGGTTTTCAAAACGCTGTAATGAAAAAATAAAAACAAATAGATAAGCAATCACGGCAATGCTCATCAAATCTTCAAACACAAGAGCAAAACAATGCTCGGCAGTTTTACAGGGTCTTAGCCAGAATTTCAAAATGCCTGTCCAATAAAGCAATTCCAAAGTTTCTGCCCATCCAGATATAGCTGCTCAGCAAGATAATTCTCATACCAACTATATTTTAGTAGCCTAATGTGACAAAATGGCCAATATGAAGTAGAAATGTTAATCTCAACTCTACCACAAACTCTCCTTGAAATATTTTGTAAAATCATACTTAATTCCACCACAAACTCTCCTTGAAATACTTTGTAAAATCATACTTAATTCCAAATTTAATAGTAAAAGTATCTAATATCCCGACAACACTGTCTGGAGGACATTTTAATCATTACAAGGTCAGAAAGTATGTCTCAACAAACTCTAGAGCATAAAGATCACATCTTGATCATCTTAAACAGAAGGTGCAAAAGCTACATACCTAGATATCCTTAAGCTGCTGTATCCATGGCAACACATGCACCTTGGACAGGGCAACAGACACGCACACCATCTGGGGAGAAAAAAATGAACTATAGAATGGAACACAACGTTTTGTCAGCAGTTTACACATTCATGCCTTTAGTTCCCAAAACCGACTGGCTGTTTTGGTGTTACTTCTCTTTTCTATTGAATAAATCCATTAAACTATGAGATTAAAATGCACAAATAGGAAATAAGTGAAATAATATAAGAAAACTTCCTCAGTGGTAAAAAATGCAAAATTTTCAATATTCCAGATTTTTCTCAGGACAGAATTGTTTTGCATTGTAAAATATTTTCTATTAGATAAATTAATCATTTAGTCAAACTTCATATAAACCTTGAATATAGGAGAATAAAGAGGTGTGCTGATTGCCACAGTCTTGCCTTAACCCTTGTCTTGCTGAATTACTGTATGTATCCTGCCCTGCCAACTGCATTCTTTTTGGTACCAAGGACAAAAGAGATCATTGGGGATTAAGGGGCACAACTTGAATTTTAAGAAGGTGCCACCAACTTACTATATCTAAAAATTAAGATCTAGTGAGGGTCTGCAAAATGGAGCTGCTTTGGTTCATGTACAGGCTCTTTGGGCAATATAATATACTAATCATATGAATGGTCATTAGCAGGTCAGCAAGCGCATCTCTATACTCCCTGGCTAAACACCCCAGGTTAGTTAGTGTATCCCAGATATTATTGGGATCAGCAGGACAAGGATGAAGTCCATTTCATATTAGGCAGCTCTCCAGTAAAAAAATGAGAACTCCTCAGGGTTCGACCTTCCCAGGGGCCCAGCGGCATATGCCCCTAGATTTTGCCGTGGGCCCCCAGATTTTTCAGGCTAGGGGCCCAAAATGATATGTATAATAACTAGAAATCCTGTTTTTGACTACTTATTTTTATCAAAATACCTTTTCAGGCCCCTAGCCTAAGTGTCAGACCCTGCTCCTTTTGTAAGATATCCTTCAAGTATCATAACGAGATGCTTACCCTCATACTGGCTGCATCAATGCTGAGGTATTCAAAACGCTATAATGAAAAAATAAAAACAAATAAATCAGCAATTACGGCAATGCTCATCAAATCTTCAAACACAAGCAAAACAATGCTCGGCAAACAGGGTCTTAGCCAGAATTTCAAAATGCCTGTTCAATAAAGCAATTCCAAAGTTTTTGCCCATCCAATAAAAACAGAAACTTTGCAGAAAAAATTATTTCAAAATGGCATCTGACTTAGAAATTTAGCACCTGAAAACGCACTTAGTCATAGCCGACACAATGTCTACACCCTAACTCTCCAAGCCCTGGCGAAGAAATGATGGACCTATAGGCAAGGAGGAGGCTCGTATGGTTCCATGACCCGATACCTTAACCAAGCCAGATCCACCAGACTTCTGCGGGGGAGAGTGGACCCATGGAAGCCATTATGACAATGACCAGGACATGGGAGAGACAAAGTTGTCACCGCAGTTAAGCAGTCTTACAGACGGACCAGTGCTTTCATCAGGGCTTTGAATTTCTTAAAATGTCAATTGAATTTTTTCACCTCATCAATATAAGACTCAAGACTCAATTTATTTAAACAAATATTTTTTCTAGGACAAGGCTTCAGTGTAAATTTCCCTTTCAGACACAGTACTGACAATAGGCTCTAATATGTAGTAGGCATAAGGATTAGTAGTAGATGAATAGCTAAATCTGGACGGGCAGAAATTTTGGAATTACTGTTTTGAACAGTCATTTTAAACATCCTGGCTAAGACCATGGGCTGTGACCAAAGTAGCCTATGAGATCCCAACAATAAGAAGTCCCACCACCCAATACCCATTTCAATATTAAAGAATCTTACAGTAGCCCACATATTATATAAAGTATCTGTGGCCTCAAGACCTGATTTTCAAAGATTCAATTGCCATCAGCTGTGGGCATAGTCTAAGCCAGTAGGGTGTCAAGTTGTCAGGGTGTCGTCTGGATACCCAAAACCTCAAAAAGTCACTCATCAGGACACCCAGAATATTTTATGAGTAATTTCTTAAAATGTCAATTGAACTTTATTACCTCATGAATATAATTTATAAAAATAAAGTATAAACACAAGGTCTCCTTAAAGACAATGTCATAAAATATAGCATACGCCACCAACGGCAGATTGTTGCAACCGTTTCACGCATTGTCCAAATACGCGGGAAACAGGTTCAAAGCTAATTAAGCATGTGTCACGCGCATACTACCGCCACTATTGGCACTCGAGCATGTGCCACGCGCATACTCCCGCCAGTATTGGCATTTGATCGACTCTGGCGCTAAATGTAATCGCCAGACCTGTTATGGAGACAACATCCAAGACATTTCAGGACAGGATCTGACTTTCAGGGGTCTCGAATCTGGCCTCTGTGTGACGTCACTCGGAGACAAAGACCAATGAGGGCTCTCGTATTGTTTACATAACAGAGAAAGAGGGGCACCAACATGCGCAGAACACAATTTTAGGGCTATTTGCCCCAGCAAGGTAGCGGATCAAAATTAGTGGCTATAGTCATAGATGAAGAAAAGAATGGATATATGATGAAAGACCAAGAGATGAGAAACCCTTCACTATATGCGCTATAGTGAAGGGCTGGACATGCCAGGGGTCTCTGATCTGAGGTCACGAGGGAACAAGGACCAACCAGGGCTCTCTTATCATTTACATTACAGAGAAATATGCCAGCATGCATAGAGCCCGACTTTTGGGCTATTCGTTGAGGCTAGCCTATTCATGTTGACCGGCTGGTTTCACATTCACTTGTATTTATTTATCTAAGCTATAGTGAACACCTGACTATCCAAACCTCTTCTCAGTGTGACGTAGCTAGGAGACAGAGACTAATTAGGGCTCTCGTATTGTTTACATTACAGAGAAAGTTGCGCACCAACATGCACAGAACGCAACTTTTGGGCTATTCACAGCAGCCAGGTTGGTCAGGGAGACCGGCGGTTGCATATCTGGTGGATCGACATTTGTCACATGTCACATGCAGTTAAAATAAATCACTTTTAAACTAAAATTCTACAACTAATATATTCTTCCAAATAAGAGCATGTGCAGGTAACAAGTTAGGATAATATTCTCTAAAAGGGGGTATCGTCAATCTTCTGATGAGCATCAGCCGATGCGTGGTCGATCTTGGCAACAATCCCTGACCACTACAAGCTTGAACCCTTCGCATTCTTTTGCAATTTGTAAATCATATCTGATTGGTGCGCCAAGGACAAATCTAGCTCAAAGTGTTCAAGCGTTCAACTATGACACCACCTATCTGGTTAGTATGGCTGGGGACCCCCTTTCTTTCTTTTTTTATTTGTTTGTATTTGCGTTTGAGAAAATTCTTATTGTCGGGTATTTTTGTAAAGACCTGGAAGTTCTGCTTCAAAACTAGCACTTTTTACTAACAAAGTGCTACTTTGGCGCCACCTATCTGGTCAGTAACGTTGGTGACCCCCTTTTTTCTTTTTTTCATTTGAAAGAGATCTACCCGAAGATGTATTTTGCCAAGTATGAGAAAATTCTTAGTGCAGGGTATTTTTGTAAAGACCTGGAAGTTCTGCTTCAAAATTAGAACCTTTTACTCATACAGTGCTACTTTGGCGCCACCTATCTGGTCAGCAAGGCTGCTGACCCCCCTTTTTTCTTTTTTTATTTGGAAGAGAGCTACCCAAAGATGTATTTTGCAAAGATTGAAAAAATTCTTAGTGCGGGGTATTTTTGTAAAGACCTGGAATATCTGCTTCAAAACTAGCTCTTTTTACTCATTAAGTGCTACTTTGGCACCACCTACTGTATAAAGGGTAATGTTAACGTGTGCTTAATCTTCCCGAATTTACCGATTGGGTTTGAGACGGGAACAATATAAACGTTATCTTTAATCATTTGTGTTGGTATGCTGGGGCAAGCGATATTCGTATTCAGATTGAGTAATACAGCCGTATATTTAAGTAATTCGCTTGCCCAGCAGATGGCGACTTATGTTATCTGAATAGTGGCGGTTTTTATGTCCAAAAGTCAACAAACAACGATACACAGTAAAACATATTCATTTGGCTAAAACATTTATGACAGTAAGTGAGTAGTAACTCACAATCATATCAAATAGACATTTTTAAGCTGTCCAGTATAAGGCGCCCCATGTATTGATGCATACATTCAGGCGGACTGATAATTTGAGTGTATTCTAGTACTGTTTGCAGTACTCACAAAGTTTCTCAACCTGCCCACGAACCGGTCTGACTTGGATTTATGCTGCTCTAATTGCTATTAATGCGCAGAACAATAGAGCCAGCCATGTCAGCTCAATTGAGTTGGGATGGCTTTGTTGTTCTGTTCACCACGGCACATTCAGTGCATACAACATTCGTCTGCACTAATAGACTTACTGCTACAGGCTACAGGCTCTGTGGGGAAGGGGGGGTTCCTATAGACTAAGTTTTATGAATGGTTATTAGCAGGTCAGCAAGTGCATCTAGATATTTCCTGGCTATGCAGATTAGTTGGTGCATCCCAGATATTTCTGGGCTCAGCAGGACCAGGTTTTCGTGTTTTTCATGTAAGGCAGCTATTTAGTAAACAATAACTCTTCTATTGTAGGATAAACGTTAAGTATAGTAACAAGATACTTACCCTCATACTGGCTGCATCCATGCTGGCCAATATATATACTTGCAAACCGGGTATTCAAAAAGCTATAATGAAAAAATAAAAACAAATAAACAAGTAAGCATGGCAATGCTCATCAAATCCTCTAACACATGAGCAAAATCGTGCTGAGCAAGCAGGGTCTTAGCCAGAATTTCATAATGCCTGTCCAATATAGCAATTCCAAAATTTCTGCCCATCCAGAGAAAGTCTGATACAAGGCGATAGGAGTGGAGATGAATGTAGTGGAAAGTTGTATGAAGCTAGTGGTGCTGGGCGCAACACAGCGCAAAGGTTAGGCAAGTATAGAAGAAGAATGGATCCGTGTGCCAAAATAGAGGCCGGCGCACGGATCGATGTCTCAGAGGGAATGGTTAGAGATGTAACAGTTATGAAATATGAGGAAAATGGGTAGTGAGTAAAAGCAATTTAGTGATCGTGTAAATATATAAGTTCACCTGGGAAAAGAAGGAAAAGGTCTGATTTGGAAAATATTTGTTACTGAAATACCATGAAGCTGAGAATATGGGGAATCCAAAAACATTAATCAGAATTTGCCCCCCAATATGGTATGTGCAACCCTCTGGGTCATGGACTATAAAGTGTGATCTGCTACTTGATATCAAAGTACGTTATTTCATAATCATATTTGCATGGTTATCAATTTGCCAACTCCTGTGAAATATAATTGCCCACTCCAAACCTTTATTCTTACCGGACCCCTGGTGGCCAGGATTGGAACTGAACAAAACGGCGCGAAAGAAGCTCCAATATTGAACCGCGAGAAATCTCAACCAACGTATAACTGTCAACTCCACTGATTTGAGCAGTACTCTCCTGATTTCAGACCTCAAATATGATATCTACTGATAGAGCACCTGATTTGAAAAAATCCAGATTAGCTCAGTTGCGGATCCAGGGGGGGTTCGAGTGGTTGGTCAAACCCCCCCTGGCTTGTGAGTCACTTTGCACCACTACGCCACCTGTGGACAAACCTCAAAACTAATTGCTATACTCGCTTCGGCCACCAGTTCCAATTGCAATTCTTGCGTGTCCTTTGTCTCGTCAGCCCTTGAGACGGCTACAAGCTGATTGGCGTCAGACAGGGATGGTTATTGTTTTAGGAGATTATGCTGTTAGCGGACAGATACGCAATTAAGGTCTGGGGTGTTTGATATGAAGGCTAAGAATACTACATGTACAAATATAGTAGAAACGTGACTAAGAGTCATTTCAGCTTGGAAAACCTCAGGCTTGTTAAGTGATGGGAGGGGGGGGGGGTGGTGTTCGTTGAATTCTCAAATTTCTAAATCATCCATTCATAGTTTGAATTATTCTTATCCTATGAAGAAAACCTGCTGTCTGGGGTATACCATTAGCTTAGTTTGTACAAAAGTGATTACTAAGAACTGACCTGATGGTAAGTAAAATCATCTACCTCTAAGTAAACAAAAACTTTCAACTTAATGATCTACAGGAAGCTTTAATAATATATCAAGATGATGGCTGATCCAGGGGGGGGGGGGGGGGTCGAGAGAGGGTTCGTCCAACCCCCTTAACCCAGTCTGGTGAGTCACTTTGCGCCACCATGCCATGTCGTTTCTGATTGTTTTTTCGTTTCTGTCTTTTTTCTATCGTTATGATGAGTTGTGTTCAGGCAACTAACATGTTGATCAGTTGACCAGCCTGAAAGACATGAAGTCTTACAATAATGATAATCCAAAACATTAATAAAGAAAAAAATCATTATTAGCACAGCCTTAGATGACCAAACACATGTGGATTCGAAACCAGCCCGTCAACCTGAACATGCTAGCCTCAACCAGTGTCAACTAATAGCTGCTAATAGGCCAATATTGGTGCTCTGGGCACCCCAAGCTGGTGGTGGAGATAAGGTTTCTCAGTAATGTAATCGAGGCGAGAGCCCTGATTGGTCCTTGTTCCCACGTGACCTCGCGCTGATGCCTTATCTGGTACTCCGGGCATGAGTACAGCACTTAACTATAGGGCATATAGTAATTTGTGTCTCGCTACATATCCATTCTTTTCTTCATCCAAGGCACAGCGGTGCCAAGACAAATACGTAACGTAACAAATTATGTAGGTATATCAAATAAACCATTTAAGTATAGATAACTAAAGGTGAATTAAATCGTAAGAATGATTATTCCAAATGCATCCATTTGTTCAAATAAGGAGGTTTGGGTCAATTCAGGGGGGGGGGGTATGAGAAGTATTGGGACTTCAGAACTTTGAATTAACAGAATATTGGGAGACAACCATTTATACCAAATACATGTTGCCGTGGCAACCATTCCAAGATGTTTTAATCTATTAATTAGTGAAAGTATTAAACTTCACTATCATCTTTTACAGTCCTCAATGTTTCATAAATATTTGGAAAAGGTCATTTTTAATGAATTAATCAATGTAGCAATCATATATATATGATGCTGCAACTTACCCTGTCATTCTGCATTTTCCAAGTTATAATGAACAAGTCATAAAAAGTTCAACCCTATAGGGTCTTCTGCCTCTATCTTATCCATTCTTTTGTCAGTATGTATGAAAATTTTAGGAAAGTATCTAGTAATTGGAGTAATAGGAATTGGAGCAAATATGTGTGTTGCCATGGCAACCTTTTTTGCCAAATTCTATCAAAAGCAAAGGGTGTGGTTTAAAAATGTTTTTTTGTGCAGGACTAGAAATCAATATTTATTTTGGAAACAGAAAGTACCTTAAGTTGCCTCGTATTCCACTTGAATGTCACTTTTTATTGACCCCTGGTGGTGTTTTAAGAAATCATCATTGTTAGTGGCGCCACCGGTGTCACTTTTCAAAACTAAATCGAACCCCCCCTTCTCAAATCCTGGATCCGCCCCTGTACGCTACTGATTTGCCAACTTTCAAAATGATCCAGCCTTCTTCAAAAATAAATTTACTTTCTAGCCAAGAGCCAAAAATTTCATCATACCCAGTGAAGGTCGGATAATAGTAATGCACGCCCGACACAGGAGAATACCTACCTCACTCCTGTCACTAGGGCTACACACCGGAAACCGGTTGCAGACCGTAACCGATCATTAGGCTGCCTAATGATAATGATAACCGTCCCAAAATAAACTGGTTTGAAAAACCGATAAAGCAGCTATGAGGAAACTGCCTTACCTTACTATTGACATCGCTCCGAGCACTTCCTAAGCCATGATTCTATGAAACAACGGCTCGACATTGGCATAAATACTTTCGTATTTAATTCATAATGGATAATTCGTTCAAATTTAATATTCTATGGCAAAATAAAGCTCATAATAATCAAATATACGATTCTGTTTTATTCAAAGAATTTGAAATCATATTTCATGGATAAAAAACAACAGGTTTTGAATACGAAAGTTTGGCTATTTTTCAGAAGTTCGTCCCATGCGGTATCGTTAAAAAACCGTTAAGAAACCGTATCGTTTCAAAGTTATCAGTATCATATCAAATTGTTAATTCTTAACAGTGTGCAGCCCAACCTGTCACAACGACGGCCTTCAAAATCCATCGACTAGATTTTCGTACCGGGTGACTAGTGGCGCCACCACGGTACTAGGGAAAATTACAAGAAGTAACGTCCGTCTCCCGCGTGTGAACTGGGTAATCACTGAGCTTTGGTATGCTCATTCCCAGGCCATGTCTTTTGTCAGTTCAAACATGAACATGTATATACTTTAAATTGCTCCCGGGAGTGGATGAATGTACTTTCGTCTGCTCCCACATAGTAACAAGCGTAGCGCTTAAAATGGCAATGGGCGAGATACCTGATTGTTGTCAGTAGGACGATGGCCTTAAATTTTCATCGATCAATTTATGGTACGTACGGATCCCCCTGTTAAAAAGGAAGTGACGTCAGACGGAGTCGCGTGAAGTGGGTAAACACTGAGCTTTGTTATGCCCATTCCCAGGCCCAGCTCTATCTTTAAATTTTGATAACTAGCATTAACGTACCCCCCTAATGTCCTACAACATATGAACTATGGCTATGTTTTAACAACCCAAGGTTGCAGACAAAAAAGAGAAATATAAGCGTTTTATCGTGAAGCCTATACACTAATTCAACAATGATAATGTGCGTGTGTTGTGACGTGCAGCGTTCATTTTCCTTAGAAACTGGCGCCAAATAGCGAATGTGATACAAGCGCGCCACGCATCATTAAGTACAAAGTTCGCAATACATGCTGCGCTTGGGGGGGGGGGGGTATTGTGGGACTCTCAGGTACAGAGGGGGTTGCACCCGCCTTACGTATTTCGCTGAACAAGGGGTCTTTTTAAGACCTCAAAATGTCCGCGATTTTGTATAAAAAGGGTATTTTTTGTAACCAGGTACGAAGTATGGGGGGTGAAAATCCCCTAACAATCCACGAAATATATGCGGCTCTGATGCCGAGTGACTCCAGAAGTGACATGGGCTTCCGAGTCAGCTGCCGCAAACTGGACAGGCAGAGGATTATAAAATCTTAAGTTAAAATACGTGTTCCCGTTCATCCAATGTTATTGTTTTGATAAAAGAAAGGGTGTTTTTATACTGGAAAAAGTCAGCGTTTTAAAAAAATAAGCATGCTTTTTTGGCCAGAAATCAGTGCTTTAGGCCTTAGGAATATTTTTGAATTTTGATCACTAGCATTAATGTACCCCCCTAAATACCAAAGTGCCACCCCCGCCCCCCCCCCCGGACATGCTGGCACTACGGGTAGAAAATTGCAGCTATGTTATTGTTAAGAGCTTCGCTCGTCGTCGAGGCCATGCCTCATCATATTATGCTGAACAAAGAAGTATTTGATCTTGAAAGTGTAAGTGTTGATGATGATGATATTTTCAGTTACAAAGCTACCTGCTTGTTCTTGATAACTCTATGTATATCATCATGCGGCAATAATGTGATCTACTACACAAAATTAAAGTTATCCCATTAACATACGTGTACATGGTTATGAATTATAAATGCTTACTCCTTAAGCACAAGTACAAGTACTAACCTCTCCCCTAGTGGCCAGAATTGGAACTAAACAAAACGAAAGCAAAACAAGCCGCAATAATAAACCGCCTGAAATCTCCTGATTTTGGAGTGTTGAATGTTGTTAGGTATGCCAACGTAATGTACAATATCAATTGAACATTCCATAACGCACACGTACCCTGATTTAAGAACGTATGGCCAGTTTAAAGATATTCTCAGCATCAGGACTAGTGAGCGACATCGCCGCGTAGACACACGTGTAGCCAAGCGTCCAGAAAAGAAGTGGAGCAGAGAACCACTCACAGCTTCACTTATTGCGACATCTAAAATGTAAGTAGACGGGCGCGTAAATATACAGAGAATTTTCCCATAATTTGTGATAATACACAATATCAATCTCATGCATAACTTAAATTTTTGGCCGCTCTGTTTCATAGATTAACTCGCTGCCAAAAACAGGCTGTTTGCAACTTTTGATTTGGCCACCGCCGGCAGTTTATAGCAGTGATTTGTGTGTAGTGTACTCGAAGCCCTAGTGGCTAGGACCAAAACTAATGATAACCTCTCGATTATAAAACAGGGCAGGGCCCTTTAGAAAGCCGCTAGCGTCCAGGTATACTAGTAGCTACTCTGCTACTTCAAATCCTTATTAAAAAAACACATTTAGCAGCCTATTGTGACAAAATGGGCAATTTACACAGCAGTCATATCCTAGAAAATGAATTGTGAGGATTTGTTTATCATAAAAAAGTCAAAATTGAAAGTTCTTCAGATAAATGTAGAATGCCTTAGTGATGTCACACAGGCCAGATCTGAGAACATTGTGATAGCAGGTTTTCAAAGCGCATATATAGCAAATAGTTTTATGCTACATATCCATTCTTTTATTCATCAAAGGTAAAATGCTCAAAAAGGAGGTTTTCAAACTTAAATCTTCTCTGGCTCTAAAACTAACCTGATGACATGTAAGTGTAATTTTCCAGATGTCTGATCTAACCCTCGTTTATTTAACATGTTCAGGATTACATTAGCAAAGTACTAACCACTGCGCCAACGAAATCTTAGACAATACCATGAGGCTAGTTCAATAATATTGAACCTTACTATATATATGCAACGATATCTTATTTTAGAAATGAACTTACACAGTTCTTCTCCGTCGTTGTTGACAGGTCGAATGATCGTAGGCAATTCTGGGCGGGAAGAACAGGTGAATACCCGTATGTTGGGAAGGTTTCGTTTTCCGCGGTTCGCTCTATTAATTAATTAACTGGGAGATTTCATTGGACGAGAGATATTTAACTGGGAGATTTCATTGGACGAGAGATGTTTAAATTCAACATAATTTTTTTTTTCAATCAAATATAGGCTTTAAATATTGCATTGCTGTCGAAGTATTTCCACGTCTCAGATGTGTACACAGTCAAAAAGGCATTAATTAAAACGTGCGACAAAATAAACACTTTAATCATTTGACAAGTAGGCTTATTTTTGTGGCGTTTCCTAGATTCGTTTTTTTTTCTAAAAATACATATATCGTGCTTACTGCATTTGCATTATTTTTTACTGTCTATGTGGGGAATGTTATATTTGTGGAAAGGTACTTCTCTTTCGTTCACTGGCCATACCTGACCCCGCGCACCTGCCCCGGAAGTACTTAACTGTCACGTGACCCATAGCTCCAAAGTACACAAAAAGTTTGAGTGTATTGGCGGTACAAACCACATGAAAATAAGCGCAACCAAGCTCAACCTCTGAGAACTCGAGCTATCCATTGGGAGCACATTTGTTTGGAGTGGTAAAAGCCATGGATATTTGACACAGCATTCACTTTTCATCAGGGAGAGTTTTGCAAAACACGGATAAGTTTACGAGGAGTTTTCGCTTGACTTGAAAGTTCACTTCAGTTCAAGATGGCCGACTAATTGAGTTGTTGTGCTTGGAGATGATTTCTTTGCAGCTGAACTGTCGATCAGTTGTCAATCATTGCCTGCCACACCTGCTGAATTAAAGCATTTTGAAATGATCTACATGCACTGACAGAGAGACAGAATAACCCACGAATCCTGTTTGTAAACAATTGAGAATTTAATGTACATGTATTATTAAGTTAACTGCTTTAATTTTTGTAAAAACAAGAAATATACCGAAATATGTAATGTAGCATATCCATATGTCGATATGAGTTGATTGACAGTATTGGCAGAGATATGAACATATGATATTCAGATTCCAGTTCCTGATTCCAAACCTAACAATGAAATGCCTTCAAACGAGGGCTATATGTTCCACCTAACGTATTAAGTCAGTCAGGCTGAGTCAGCTGATGGACTTCTAGGCATCCTTATCGTGTGTAAAAATGCATGTACCGGATCCAACCTAGAAATTCATAAATCGGCTCATTTTTATCAAATACTACCAACCTAGGTAACTGAAAATGCCTCCACCTGAACACCTCATGATAAATGAGAATGGTGACATTGGAGGGCACCTTTCAGACACCCCCAAGAAATCCCCTAGACATGTACATAGAAACCCTGATGATGTACATGCAGAAATTGTCAAACTCAAGTGTGAGTTGGAAGAGGAAAAATCCCAGCACAAGCAGTTTCAGAATGAAAAAGCTGAGGATATGAAGCAACTGCGAGAGAGTTTCGAAAGAGAGAAGGATCGATCAGCGGAGATTCTTTCTGCGAGACATCGTGACGAACAAGAGCAGGAGCTGCAGAAGATGCGCGAGTTGCTAGTCCGCGAGAAGGATCTTGAGCTTCGTCAAGTCTTGCGTTATAAAGACGAGGAGGTGAAACGAATGAAAGTGACATGGCATCAGGAGAAAAACGACGCTGTCAAAGTAGCTCTGCAGCTACAAAAGAAGGCTATAATGAGTCAAAAACAATCCACAGATGCCCGTTTGATAAAGAAATTACAGCAAGAGCTCACTTCACTAAAAGAATTGCAACGGGATCTACAGGAGCAGTATCAAATAAAGTGTGACTCTGATCATGCCAAAACCATTGAAATTAAGAAACTCAAGCAAGAGCATGAGTCGGAAATTAACAAAATACTCAAAGAAGCAAGGAGGGGGATGGTGAAAGAACAGCATCAGATACGTTCAATGGAAAAATTATTACAAGCCAAAGATCTGGATAATTTGAATAGGAAAACTGAAAAGGAAGTGTTATATGAAAGGTTGCAAAACTTAAAAAGAAGCTCCTCAAATGATACATTGGAAAAGAATTCTCCAATGACATCCACACCCAACTCAGGAAATATCACCAGGAACGCTAGTGTGGAAAAATTACTGGAGATGGACAGCTTGCATGAAGTGGTAAGATGATTTCAATTAAACCGTTTCATTGTTGTTTTTTTCAGTAAATTGAATAGTGTTGGGACGATCATCGATTATAATCGATAATCGTTTACCTCTCTGATTCTGATTAATCGATTACAAAACTGGCAATCGATAATAATCAGAAAAGGTGACACTTAGTGGCAAAATATAGAACTAAATGACAGACATGTTGTCAGCTTTCTTGCTATGAAACTAGGCCCCCAAAACACTTCAAAACAAAGTTAAGGTAGGTGCTAATACCAAGTAATTGTCATAGACTATCACTTATTATTAGGCTCTAGAGTCTAGACCTCTAGTACCCAATTACTGCAAAAGTGCGATGAACTGATTATGATCGATAATCGATCGGTTGGCTGTAACTGATTGTCAATCATGAAATTGCAATTCCCAACCCTAAAATTGAACCAGTTTCAATGTCCACTGGATACATGATCATCTATAAACCAATTCAATATCCATCAAAGCTTCTTTTATATCCATAATCAATTTAATTGCAATAAAAGTTTTTTTGCCTTTTCTGATAGCCTGGAAACAGTTTCCTTTGACAAGTTAACACTTCCAACAGACTTGGAAGTGTTTTTTTTAAGTCCTGATTTATATTTACCAGGCTGTCAGACTATACCACTTGTTAAGTGTTGATTTTGAGGCAAACGTGTATGAAATTGGTTTTAGAGTTGTCAAAATTATAACTCGATCATAACAAAATTGAATCTAAATTCTCAATGTCAAACATTGACCGATGACCATGTGATCATTGTGATGTGAATGCCTGATTTACCTCTTTAATTTCATCACACAAATAGCCCTCCCCCAACCCCCTTGTACATGTAGTATACAGGGCTCTAAAAATTTTTTCCAGGGAGCCCAATTGCTTTGAACATCAAAAGCTACCTAAAGGTATTGTGTATAAAAACTAGTACATCTTTAGGCTCCCTGCGGAAATTTGAGGGAGCCCAAGGAGATTTGAAGGCAGCCCTGGGCTCCTGGCACCCCCTAATTTTGAGCCCTGGTATATGGATCCTGTTTCTACTCCTGCATACCTGTTGTTATGATGTAATATCCATATATATGAGAGCTGGTAGCAGCTCTTGCACACCTGTCCTGCACATTATGTCATTAGATAGGACTTTCAGGTGGTTTATGATTCACAGGTGGCTCGGCAATCATCTCAGGGAGGATGGTTTCAGCAACTCTTTATCCTGCAACAGGGATCAAGCTGGACCAACCGTAGAATAAAGGCATATCTTCCTTATAGAAAGGCTATCGTTTACAGGCCAAAATCTATCTAGATATGAACTACTTTTTTGTACCTTACCACAAAAAGGGCATAATTAATGTTCAACCTTTTTCATCTTGAATTATTTTTATGTGATAAATCAGTTATCTAGCTTAGGCTTAGTTGGAACTATGAGATAGAAAAGTCACATGTCTACACTTCCTCATCGTTTGTTATCCCTGAACTCATGGATCCAAGAGAATAGATTGGTTATCCCATCCATGTCTGTATTAATTATCATAAAAGCCCTGTTTATTTCTTGGTGAATTTTTTGGGATAAAAGCATATCTTGAATAATATAAGGGAGATGTAGATCAGATCCCAAGATTTAAAAATAACTTGAGTTCTTTAAAGTTTATTGAACTTTATTCAATGCATGCCTTGTTCAAGGTCATATGACCCACACTTTTTGAGGCCTGTAATTGGTGAAAGACAGGCAATTCACAAATTAAAACTTTTTTCCAAAAGTATAGATCCAGTCTCATTTCTCAAGACAATCCCTCAACACCTGATTCAATATTAGGTATTTTGATGGAGGGGCGATCTTAGCCAGGACTTCCTTTGATTACTTGGGTGTCTGAGGAGTTATTTCTAAGAGTTTGGGTGACCCAATGACGCCAGACGCCCTGCTGGCTAAGACTGATCATATATATCTGTCAAGATAAATATACTTCTAGGTTGGGATTAGTGATTTAGTGGTGTCAGGTGTGTGAAGCATTGACAGATAGAGCATGTTTCCATTGTTTTATTTATTGAGTTCCTGGTGTTTGATATCAGTGTGTAGGATTATCCATTTATAGATTAGTTATGAGCCGCCAACTTATTGTACTTTCCAATGATAAGAAATAACTAATTCTCAAGTAAATACACTTTTATCATTTATATTTGTAGGTGGCCAGGCAGGTACAGACAGTAAAAAGTACACTCTCATGTTTAAACATAATTCATCAACCTTAAAAAGTATCATCCGGTTCTATGATCCTTTTGAAAAATAACTGAGAAAAGTTTAAAAAGAAGTTAAGGAGTTCTTTGTTGGGCTCTAAATCATAATTTTTGATTAACATTTCTCCTTTGAATACCTTTCGAATACTTTTCAAATATTTTTCTGTTAGATCTCGAGAGGCATCACATGTGCTCATGGTCTTAGCCAGCAGGGCGTCTGCATGTCTTTTTGGACACCCAAACCCTTAAAAAGCACCCCTCAGGACACCCCAAAAAATTTGTGAGGAATTTCATTATATATGTCAATCTCAAGCATATAATTGAATTTTTTCATCTCCATATAATTCACTTGACACTGTATGAGGAAATCATGTCTTTTTTTGATCAATTTATACCTGTTTATGGTTGAAATCTAAGTATTTTGTGTTCCCCCTAATTTGGACGCCCCAAAATCTTACAATTGCCAATTTTGGACACCCAGTTTCTAAATCCTGGCTAAGACCCTGCATGTGCTGGTACCATTGTGCTAGCTAGCGGTATGTACACTGTCCTTGCTAGGGGTCTGGGGGCATGCTCCCCAAGAAAAAATTGAAAAATGTACATGTGCTCTCCACTCTCCAGATGCATTTCAGGGAACACAGGTAAAATAAAGAGATGAATTGAAAAAAAAACTTTCTCAAAGTTGTTCTGTTTATAAATTGATTTGTCCATATAATTCAGGGCTCGACACTAACAGTGGTCCTATGGCCCCAGGCCAGTAAAAATTTCCCAAAATGGCTTTGGGCCAGTGAAAAAAAGACCTCAACTGGTCCTACAGGGCAAGTAAACATTTGGGACAAGTTTTCCCTCAAGAATATGCCAAATGTTTTTGAAATAAATGAAGATGAAATTTAACTAAATTAAATGTTGTCTGTGGATCTTATGCAATGCTTTTTTCATTTTTTCATTTCAAAAAATTGTAGGACCAGTAAAATTTTTGCAGGACCAGTAGATCCTAGGTGTTACTGGTCCTACGGGGCCAGTAACGGTTTGAGTTAACGTTGAGGCCTGTAATTGACCAAGCCAGTTCAAAATTATGATTTAACCTTTGGTTGAGAAATCACATGTTTTTGGGGCAAATGACCCAAAATCGACCATGAAAGTCAATCCCTGTAGATCCAATGCACCAATGTAATTATGGGCCATTCTACAGTATTAGGTACCCCAGGATGGAAAAACTAAAGTTTATAATATTCAAATAATAATCATGAATTATAAAACATAACCATCTAAGGTGTCAGGAAAACTGATTTTTTTCACTCATGGGTTGTGAAAAGTGACTTTTATTGGCATGTTTATTTCGAAAATGCATACATTTGAGACAGGACATGACATTTGATATTTTCATATAATTTCTAATTTTGATTACTTTTGTATGAATGATAGAATGTAACACCAAATATAAGTTGTTAGAAATATGGAAAACCTTGTTTGCTTATTTTCAAAAATTGATCAGATTATTAAAATTTTGTTTCAAAATTGAAATGTCATGTCCCGGCTCATTTGATATGCAAAAGTTTTTTTTTTTTCAACATTTTTTCATAGAAATTATTGTCATTTCATATCTTCTTATTACACACTACAAGCAATATCTCAATGAAATATCAATGCAATATCTGTTAGCAATAAAGAGAAAAATTAATTTGAAATTTGATCAAGGACATGACACACTGAGCCAGGATGTGACATATGGGTACTGATGACGTCAACTGAGAAGAGAGTCGTAAAGCTTGATTTGCATATATGATTGTTTCGAGCACATTCCCTTTGTTTCTTAATACAGTGATTGAATCTTATTCCCTCAAACTTAATTGAAGTGCTTCCTTTTATTCAAGGTAACTAATTACCTCTTGTCATATAAGGCCATGTTTTTTATTTGAAAATCAGTCCTGCACAAAGGTGCTGGAAAGTAAACATGCCCATTTCCAGAAAAGAACGCCATGAACGCTTCAAAACATGAACTATCAGCCATCCCAATACCTGGCAGTTTCATATTGACAAAGTTTTCAACTAGAGTATTTCTTGGACAAGTGAAGTCCACAGAGGGGATTCAGGGGAATGACTTTGAAGTAACATTCCTACGTGCAAAAGATGATGAGCACAAAATTTTCAGTTTCCCAACTAAGGAGGACTGTAAGTGTTCCTGGGTTGAAAGGAAAGAAATCCTGTCTGTTGTTGATGGTTGGGTGATGGACAAGCGCCAAAGGTATCTATTCAGTGCAAGTCTACCAGTAACTGAATAGTTTGTTTGGTGAATATAAGGATAAAAATGCTGAAATAAGCATCATTAATTAACATGTTGAGAATGGTTGAGGCTTATGAACTTGTCATAGGGGAAATTATTAGGAAATGGTGTTTATTGGAAATGATCATAAAAAGTTGTCAAAAACCCACTTAAAAATATCTAATTACTTTCAATTTAGGAGTATTGTCCACACCTAGTGTAAAATATTGACATGGGATGTCCTCACAATAGTGTTAATAGCTTGATTACTCATTACTTAGTTTAAGGGTATGGACCACACCTAGTGTGAAGAGGTGACACTTGATTGCAATGATGTTGATAGATTAGTACAAATTACAAGAACTAATGGGCCCATCCTTGATCTAGGAGTTGCCATTTCTAATTAGAATTATCCTTGCGTCATTAGCAAGTCTGATCACTATTGTACTTGTGTTGTAATTGCAATGTACCTTGCATAAGATGATGTTATGTAAGGTAGAGTAGATAGATAGTTAAGTAAAGAACAGTTAAGAAGTAGGGTTTAGAAGTTAAGGGCTAGGTGGTTAGGAAAGGATACCCTATGCTGTAAGCCAGCTAGGAGAATTATTACAATTTGTATTGCCTGTTGTGGAGTTATTCCCAACTTGATATGTTCTAATGAATAAAAATGTGATTATTTTTAGAATGAACTGTGACCTAGTCTTTTTCCTTTAATCCCAACACAATTTTGATGCTGCAAGGTCTTAAAAAGTATATATATATACATCAGTTATAAATGGTAAAATGAGTATCATATCAATGTAGAACCAATAGTCATGTCCTGACCCGTCGCATCCTGGCTTAGAGTTTGAAAAAATAATGGTCCAAAATCATTCAAGCCATAAAAGAATACAAATTAAAGCATACATATTTATAAAGTAAACACTTTGATATATTAAATGAAACAAGTTTATCAAAATTTGAGCAGCAAACAGAACAGAGTTTTGAAAGTGAAAACAAAAATGAAAAATCTCAAAATTTTCAGGTCATGTCCTGGCTTCAAATAAAATCCCATTTTTCACTATTTGAAATATTTCTTGTGAAGATCCTTTTTCATTTTTATGCTTTAGTACCCTATTCAACAGTATGCTATCCATTAATTGGGATGTTAGCATTATCATGATTTTTCAAATTTAAGTTTAAAGTTTCAAAATGTCATGTCCAGGCTAAATCGAATACTGTAGAATGGCCCTTATCTAAAACACTGAAAATAACTTAAATATGTCAAATTCACAAAATGATTGAAGGAGTGTTGTGGGTTGGTTTCTGATTGCCATCTCTCATTCAAATAGTATGTATATATTATATACTTTAATTCAAAATAGCCAGGCCATTTTGGGCTGCAGTGCACTGTGCGTGAATAGGTTACTGACAAACATTGGGGACAAAAAAAGCTTATTGATGTTTTAGAAGCTGCAGTGGGCAGCAGACTCACTCCATGTAGTACAAGTGCTCCTGATTCAGGGGGTATTTTTGGCAGCTCTGGACGACCCAGTGAGTGAATGAGCTAAAGTGCCCCAGTCTTTCCAACACACTGTAGCAATATGTTTTCTTTATTTAGGGGACTTATTGAGAGCTGGCGAGATAGTAGGTCTGGCCGGGAGGAATGAATGCTTGTAACATATACAGTCATTTGTGTAGTTGTGTAGCTACCAGGGGCTTGTAATGCTGAAGTGGGTTTGGCTACTTTAATCTTCTCACGATAACATTTGCCAAGTAATAGTAGGGCATGTAAGTGTGCTTGCAAGTACTTAGGAAGGCAGAGTACTAGCTTCTTTCTGGGTGGACACTGTGGGATGTAGGAATTTTAACTTTCGGATATGTTACACAAGAATTGCAAGGGAAAATGTCAACAGTATGGTCATGTGGAACAAAGGTAAATGATGGATTTCACTCTCACTAACTGCTTTCATGTGGCGCTTAATGGCAGTGATCACTGTATCAGTGATTCAATCATTGTCACCTTATGAATATGTGCTTCATCTTCGAGTGCAGGACTTGATAGCCCAGGGCTAGTTCTTGAAAATCAGGGTTAGTAAATTGAAATTCTACATGTTAGTAGCCTGAAGGGGCTATATAGAAATATATATCAGTGCCTAATGAAGTATGAAGCCCTCCTATGACTCTGCATAGCTGGTTGATATCAAAAATTAATTCAGCACAATGAACTTCCCCTGGGCTATTGAAACATTTTCTTAATGTTGAGCCCTGAAGTGCTTCAGCCCATCTGAAGGCAGGGTCTTAGCCAGGATTTCAAAAATGCCTGTCCAAAACAGCAATTCAAAAATCCTTATACCAGCTATATTTGATAGCCTATTGTGTCAAAAAGGGCAATTTACACTTCAGCAATGTCCTAGAAGATGGCTTGTTAGAAAAAAATTTGGTTATTACCCCCCAAAAGTCAAAATTGAAAAATCTTCATAGAAATTTTTGCCTGTCCAAACAAGAGGTTTTTTGGAAACTACCTGTCCAAAGGACAGGCAGGACGGGTCCTGGCTAAGTCCCTGTCTGAAGGGCTCATTTAATAATATACTTATAACTAAATATATATACACTTTATCTTGATAAGTACTTTACATCATGATCATCTTGGCTCTTCAGGCATGGAAATTAGGGGCCTGATAAAAAATGAAAGGCCTAGAGACTAGAGTCATTAATATGCATTCATTGATATGTTTTAACATATAGTTAAAATGCTAGTATCAACAAGTACTACGGGCCAGTCTTGCTCCTCAAGAGGAATGAAAGGCCCATAGAAATATGAACCCTGATGAATACTTTATGGCATAAAGAATAGATTTGAAACCTTAGATCTTTCAAGTGTTTTAGGAATGTTTAGATTGTAAGCATGATGGATTGGTAGCTCATGATAAATTTCAATTGCATATATGTACCCTTAAAACATTACATTTTTACGGATCATGAACAGTTAATTATCTGAGAGCTCATGCATGGTAAAATGCATAATATTGTTCCATGGTAATTTGCACATTATTTACATGTAATTGATAATACTAATTGGATCCAAGTTTATGGTTGTAATTAATCTTAGTTTATTGTAGTCTCCCTTTAAAAATAGAACTCCGGAAAAAAATTACAATTGCAAATTTTCTGATTGCTGGCTCAGACCCTGCTTTATATATACCATTGCTGTTTAATTGATAATCATATCAAATTCATGCAGGCAAGCTGTTGGTATAGCTGTATCAATTGATAACATTTGCTCATGAATAAAGCATGGCAGTAATTAAGTGGCATGTTGAGTATTTGTACAGTATTAGTGGAGGATCTGGTCGGGGGAAAAACTCAAAAAAGTAGTAAAAAAATAATAAAAAATTAAACACCTCAATTTTGGGAACTCATTTTCTGATTGCTGGCCAAGACCTGCTTAGCATTGCTGTTCAATTGATAATCATATCAAATTCATGCAGGCAGGCACGCTATTGGTTTATAGCTCTGTATCAATTGATAACATTTGCTCATCAATAAAGCATGGCAGTAATTAAGTGGCATGTTGAGTATTTGTAGAGTATTAGTGTAGGATCTGCAGGTCGATATCCTGAGAGGCCCAGAGGAGCATGTGGGACCAGCGGGATCAAAGCGCCAGGAAATGAACAGTTATTGCTACTATGATTTAGTGCTCTGATGCCCAATGCAATATTGATGTACCTGTGATTGCTCTGTCAATATTTGACTCATAATTTTATGCACTCTGTCTTCACTCTTTACTACTAAATTAAAATATCATTAGACTACTGGACAATGGAATTTTGAATTTGATTTTCGTCATTTTTTCTGCAATATTGCAGCTAAGTCATGACTAACCAGTTGTACGTAGTGGAGGAAATCATAGGACCCAGTTAAAACACCAAGTTAAATATCAATGGCCAGGTTTGTATGTAAATGAACTGTGAAATTTTGGCAAGATGACTTTTATTACTATTTCTACTCCCCAGGGGTTTAGTATCCCTGTCACCTAATTGTCAAAGATTAAGTAGCCATGGGCAATGTGGTCTAACCTCGACTATCGAGTCCTGATGTATATGCCTGCTCTGGCATATGAATTCTGTTGGGAATGCAAAATATTGAAGCAGATGTGTGGGTAAGATTCTGATCAGAGAGCTATAGACACTTGGTTTTGGGGTCAGGATCTTACCATACATACACCATACAATCACATTCATGTTCAATAGAAGATTACTGGTGTTTTAAAGTGACCCTTATATGTTAATACAGTGTAATTTTGTGCTGCACTAAGGTCATCAAGTACTGGTCTGAAAAAAAAGAGAGCATGCCTATTGGCTGCAAGCAGGGTATATCAGTTGATCCCTTGCTGACATGCCCCACAAGGCCACAACCCAGGTCATGCGCAAGATCTGCATACTTCAAGTCCACTCAGATATTTGTCTTTAGCTCTGATCAACATTTCTCTTTTCTGAAAATGCATATTTAATGCTATATGCCACTGTCATCTGAGCTAGTAATCAGCAGTCTAAATATTCTACAAGTGGCACTTAGAAAAGTTAGTGAATCCTTAGCATCCTTTTCCTCTTATGCTCCTACACATGTAAGGCAAGGCAGTTGCTGCACAAGAATCACCCCTTTTACACAAATGTCTCAGTGCAGGCTTCCTGAGTCCAAACAGGACACTTCCCTAATACACTAATAGTCAATAGATCACACCTCCCAGGGGAGATCAGATAAGGTTTAAGGGCTATTATGTACTTAAATAAACATCACAGCTGGGTGCTTCAGGAATTCTCTCTAGTTCTAGATGAGAGTTCTAATTTGAAGGAAAAATTAAGTAGCAAACCTTTTCATCTTTCAAATATAAAAAAACAAAATATACACCGTATTTATAGGTGCAAAAGTCCCGAGCAATGCTGAGGCTACTTTCGTCCAAAGCACAACAAAGAAAAAAATCTGTACATATATATATACATGTATGTATATGTACAAATCAGATGAGTTTGTTGGCTGTTGCATGCAAGCTTTGTGTTCAAGTTGGCATGACCCTTTTTAATTTTGAACAAGAAGACCTAAGTAACAAATGTGGATAACATGCATCAATATTCATTGGAAAACTCTTTGCTAAGTGCTGTCCTATGAGAACCAGTATGCCAGAGTTTTCCGTCATATTTCAGCTTGTCGCATCATCATGTTGAAAATGACCAAATTAATCACCAGCAGACCAGTGAAAGGGTTAAATCCTATATCTTGTATTTTATTTTGACTACACCTCTAGCCTGCCTCAGTGCCTTGCAGAGCCTCTTTTCATCTTGCACTCACCGACAGGGAAATCCCATTGATTGATTCTTGTAAACCCAAGCTAAATCTATGGCTATTTCTACTTTTCCAGCTCTCCAGGCGGCATCTTACCTTAAGCTAATGCTCACTTTGTTTCCTCTTTTCCTTTAAGTTCTCATCTTTTCACCTCTTAGCTGTTTTTGTCTCATCTTTACCTGGAAGTTTTTAAAAATTTATAATTGATATTCCATGCCTAATATATGGGATTCTATTCATTTGAAGTCTACCTTCAGAAGTTGACTCAATTATGATATAAACA